>JBBPCX010000032.1:11913331-11925430 GCA_037974365.1 Hydrocynus forskahlii | reverse complement strand
TTTTTATTTTATTCTATTCTATTGTTTTTCTTAATTTTGCTGCTCTTAACTTTGTACTGTCCACTTTCTGCCGTTACCAAGCAAATTTTAAAGGTTATCTTATCTTATCTTATAGCCATTGTCGAATTTAACTAAGTATTGTTTTGTCCCGATGTATTGTTACTCTTGTGTTTTTTACTTGCATTCTCTTTCATCCTGTCTGCACTTGTGGTCTTGTGGTGTTCTGTTCTGTCCCAACAGACAGAGAATTAAAACAATGCTGAGAAAAACTTTGTCAAGTAAAAGCAGCTCTCACTTTCAAACTAAAGCACTTTAGTCTTCATTTAAAGCATACAAATAAACATATTTTTCACCCACATTTAAAACAGCCCACATTAAAAGTCCACATATGTGTTTTTTTTGTCACTTGTCTGTTCCTGGCCTCTTTACCTGTGACTTTGTCTTTGTCCCCATACACTGAAGAGGGGACTCAACCACAAAAATCGATTTTCTTAAATGATGAGTAATCTACCCCGATCATCTGATCAATTAGTTGTGTACAAGCGCAACACACCCGATATTAACAGACATTTTGACGTCAGAATTTAGCCAGAATTCAATACAGGCTCTGAAGAGAGGCAGCTCTTAAACTAAAGCACTTTAGCTTTTAGTACCCTGAGGGTATTTTTACCGTTTCTGCATTGCTTGTTCTTTTCTAATATTTAAAGGCTTGAACAACGTGTAATGTACAAGTAGCTCATAATTGTTTCAGCACAACCAAGCCATTATGAAAAAAATAATAATAATTTAACCAGCTATTTGTACACAACTGAACTAGCAACTACCTAGAAACTACTTAGCAACAACTTGCTACATCATAGCAACCACCTAAAATACAATAGCAAGCACCTAGAGGTGCGTCTCCAACAGCTAGTGGCAATTGAAAGGAAAAAGGAGATTTATGAAATGCATGAAAACAAAGTAAAGATGAGTGCAGGGCTTGGATGGGGTGATGGATAAGTGGGGGACATGGACTGAGGTTGTCATGCCATTTGGTCACTGTATGGAGACTGAAAGTTTCATCTCTTAAAACTGCATTCACTTGAATTGTGTCAAAAATGTATAAAGGTGAATGAAGAAACAGGGATGAGTGATGAGTAAGGAAAAGATGACCAGTTTTGTGGGTTTTTGAACAGGTTGGTGGGTTTCAGATGAAGCATGTCTGAGCAGGATGATCAGAGAGTTGAGCCCTATCCATTCTCTATGGCATTTTTCTGTTTTTTTTTTTATAGATTTAAGATTTAAGATTTAGATTTAACATTTAGATATATATTTAACATTTAGAAGAAGAATATAGGGCGGCACGGTGGTGCAGGGGACAATCTCCACCAAGGAGCCGCCGATACTCAGCGGCCAGTGATCATGTCACGGAAGTCAACAACTATAGTATCCTTTTTGTATAAGTATCCTTTTTGTCCATTTGGTGATGGCATCATCTGTAGCATGGTTGGGACGATAGTCATTGAAGGAGGACACTGATGACTTTTTTGGCACGGGAATTATGGTGGTGGCTTTGAAGCATGTTGGAACGACAGTGGTGCTCAGAGAGATATTGACAATATCTCTGGTCTGCACATCCTCTGATGTGTCAGCTGCTCTGCACATCCTCTGAGCACACAACCAGGAATGTCTGGTTCAGTAACTTTCCTTGGGTTGACACAGCACAGTTTTCCTCACATCAGCCATGGTCAGACAGAGCACCTGGTCGTTGGGAGGTGGGGTGGTTTTCCTCACTGCCATGTCATTTTGGGCTTCAAACCATGCATAGAAGTGATTCAGCGCATTTGGAAGGGCTGCCTCACATCAGGCAGGTGGAAATGCCCCTTAGTTGATGATGGCCTGGATGCACTACCACATGCACTGTACTTCCCCAGTGTCCTTGAAGTGGCTGTGGATTTTCTTGGCATGTGCATGCTTCACTGCTCTGATGACCCTGGACAGGTTGGCCCTTGCTGTTCTTAAGGTAGCTTTGTCACCTGATCTGAAGGCAGAGTCATGGTGTGAAAAATACCTATGCACCAAAGTGTTGGACCCAGAGTGGCCGCTGCGACCTATTGTGCCACCATTCCTGTTGACACTTTCTACCTAAAATGCAATCTAGTATTTGATCTGTCCTTAGATGCAATCTTTGAATAGGAACCATATGTAGTCTGCGACTGATGGTGTTTGTCAAGTTCATGAGAATGCAAGCACAAAGAAAAATGCATATTGGTAAATATTGTCTGCAGCATCTGGATCTGTAGTTGGTCAATGAACCAGAAATGGGCATGATTTATACAGGATGTCTCAATAAATCAAGCAAATGTTGTATTTTCTTACCTA
This sequence comes from Hydrocynus forskahlii, assembly GCA_037974365.1. NCBI lineage: Eukaryota > Metazoa > Chordata > Actinopteri > Characiformes > Alestidae > Hydrocynus > Hydrocynus forskahlii. The sequence continues at coordinate 11,923,069 of JBBPCX010000032.1, read as the reverse complement.
ATATTTATTAGTAAGACATTTTTGGCACTCATAACATGAAAACATCACAGATTAAGTATTGGCATATACTTCATTAATTAATTATAAAATATTTCCACATCCTGTACATTTTCACATTCTGTGCTTTTGATATCCAACTCTCTCTCTTATTTTTATATTTTTTATTTTCAGGGTTCCCCATGACTCCCACATGAAGGCAGGCGCTTGGGCAGACTTCCATTTCAAATAACTCTTTATTTATAATCAAAACAAAAGTGGGAGGAGGGCCAGAAACAGGACTTAAGCTTCTTCTTTAAACAAAAGAAGACAGGAGAAAACCAAACCAGAATGACGGTGGACCGACACTGAGGTCCACCACAAACAAACTTAAATACTCACAAACAAAAATCTCTAAACCAACAAAAACACAAACCTTCTTCCCTGTATCAAGCCCTCTTTTCCCTGTTTTTTGAATTAATTTAAGCTATACTATTCTTCTTTTAAAGTGCTAGAATCATCTCACATCAGATTAATGACAACCTATTGTTTTAAGTTTCCTGTATGACTCATGCTCCATAATGCAAAGAAGCATAATGGCTGATCATCATCAGTACATCCCTTCTAAATACGTCACTTCACACCTCACATTAGAATGTGTCTCCACATGTGACCACTTGTGATCAGATCTAACTTACCCGGTCTATCACCTAAACAAATAACCATAGGTAACATTTCCATTTGTAAAGACCACATGCATTGTTGTACTCAGCTCGCTTCAGACTGTAATGTACTTCCCGGGCTTAGTCTGCCAGAAACATGATGAGTAGGCGGTACTTCAGTGTGGTGCAAGACACATTCGTGTACACACTGCAAAAAGAATGTGGCAATATGCGACCCAGACCACCTCCGATTGTGGTTTGATTGATTAGATCTCAAGGCGTCCTTAACATGTTTCAGAATTCACACTTATACCTAGAACTGTCCTCTTGTGATTGGATCATCCAACATGTCAGGTGTGGAAAGGGTCTAAGACAATTTACTCTTGAGCAATGGGATATTCTACTTTGATTTTATATTACCAAACTAACTTTGGGCATTTAAAGTCCTTAACATAAAAGCTTACTCTAAGGAAAACATAGTTCAAATAGCCCACAGAATCAATTAAAGCATTAACGAAAATTCAGAACAGAAATTTCAGATTTCACAGATTTACATGCTGTCTAGCATTTAAATTAAATCTACTAAACATTACATTTGATATAGTTAAGGGTTAAGGATGATTTCCATTAAACTTTTCTGTTGTCTATGTATATAAACCCCATTTCCAAAAATGTGGGACAGTAAAAACTAAATGTAATAAAACCTTAAATCTGAAATTGGTAATTCACTTGAATCTTTATTTAACAGGCAAAAAGTACAAAGAAAAGATTTTCAGTGTTTTCAATAACAAACATAATTCTGTTTGGTAAACAAAAACAAACGTAGAAATTGATGCCAGCAACTTTCTGGAAGATTCCACAGTTAAGTTGCTTTGGATACAAGTGTCTGCCAAATTAATGTAATGTAAAGTAATGTAATTAGCAGCTTAACTGGTGACAGGTGTGGGTATTAAGATTGGGTATAAAAGGAGCATCCACCAAAGGCTCAGTCTTTGCAAGCAAAGATGGGTCGTGGCTAACCACTTTGCAAGAGAATTATCTATCAATTTAAAAACAACATTTCTCAGCGCAAGATAGCAAAGAATTTAGGTCTATCACCATCTACAGTTAAAAAGATGAACAATTCAGGGAGTCAGGAGAAATCTGTGTGTGTAGGGGGGACAAGGGCGGAAACTGCTGCTGAATGCATGACCGTAGAGCCCTTAGGTAGTGTAGAAACCATCATGCTACTAGCCACATGGGCTCAGGAGTACTTTGGGAAATATTGTTGCCGAACACAATCCACCACTGCATCAAGAAATGCTCACAACTGTATTTATGCAAAGAAGCAGCCAAACATTGGGCTTGTCCACATTTAGCTTGTTTTTGGGGGAAAAATGATGTTGGATTCCACATGCCAAAGATGAAAACCATCCAGACAACATTCAAAACATTCAAAAACCAGCATCTGTGATGGTATAGGGGCAAATCAGTGCCCAGGGCATGGGGGATCTGTATATATGTGAACGCACCATTGATGCTGAGGCTTACCTTGAAATTTTAGAGAGACATATGCTCCCATCATGACAATGTCTTACCAGGAACTCTATGTATGTTTCAGCAGGACAATGCCAGGCCTCATTCTGCACAAATTACAAAAGTGTGGCTTCCTAGAATGTGCTTGACAGTCCAGCTCTGTCTCTTATTCAAAATGCCTGGTGCATCATGAAGAGGAGAATCAGTCAACACCGACCAGCAGCCCACTTGTATACAGCAAGAAAGGGCAAAAATTTCACTTGCAAACAGCAGCAATTATTTTCTTCAGTTCCCAAATGAGTATAATTAAAAGAAAATGGTATCTAACCTAGTGGTAAACTTGCCTCTGTCCCAAACTTTTTGGAAGTTAATTAATTAATTTGTTAACACACTTGTGAACACACCACAGCTCAACGTGAACAATGTGAAATTCTTTCTTACAGGCATCAACTAAATTTGTTAATTAATTGTCACATGTGAACACACCACAGCTCAATGTGAACAATGTGAAATTCTTTCTCTGCATTTTAACCCATTCATCAAGTGAAGCAGTGGACTGTCGCCAACAAGGGGCGCCCGGGGAGCAGTGTGTGGGGACAGTACCTTGCTCAAGGGTACCTCAGTGGTGACACTAACAGTTGGGATTCAAACCCCCAATCTTTTGATTGCAGGGCCAATGCCCTAACCACTAGGCCATCCAGCTGCCAAACAGAATTAAGTACGTCAGTGAAGTCTGTCTTTGTCCTTTTGCCTGTTAAATAAAGGGTCAAATGATTTTAGATTTTGTTGCATGTTTGGAAAATGTCCCAACATTTTGGGAAATGGGGTTTGTATTATACAGATCTTTGTTGGCTCTGTTTGGCTCACTACAGGCTCTGCTGGTTCACATATCTGTGCTTCTTTGCACAGAAGGCAGGCGCATGTCTGTACTGCCATCAGAGTTTGTGAGGAAATCCATATTACTGTAGTGTCAAAGAAGTAGACCCAGAGCTGCAAATTGTTCCTGGAGATATCTAAAGTATTGATGATTGATAGAATTTTCTGGGAAATTTATTTTGAAAATAAAATACAAAATAAGTGGACAATATAACACAGGTGTGATGTTGCATAGGCACTTAGAGGCTGGCATAAGCATTCTTGAAGCATTACTTTGATTAATGTTATAAACATACATATGAAACTTGCTGATACAAGTTTAAGATTTAAGCTTGAAATTAATTTTGAATAAAACTAATATGAGACTAAAATAGTTTGAGAAAATATCATGTAAAATGAGTCCAAGATAAATTACTTGGGCAGTTTTAGAATAATATTAAATCTTCAGTCTAAACAATTACAAGGATGATATAATACACTCCTGCATGTAGCATGAGTTACTGTGCTACGTGTATTGTGGCTGCATGTTAACTGGAAAATTGTAATAATAATAATAATACATTTTATTTGAAAAGCGCCTTTCATAGCACTCAAGGACACTGTACACAACAAAATGATAAAAAGAAGCATAAGAGCAAACAATTTACAGAATCTACATAAAACAATACAAAATAATATGATAGAGTGGAGATTATGTTGAATAAGCTATTTTGTATTAGTCCTTAACCATGTCTTTGTGACTAATTAAACTAATTTGTTTTGAAACTATAAAAAATCCACTGCATTCATATTGCTTCATATCCATCGCAGAGCTCCGAGTGTAGAATAAGACATGTCATAATCCTACTGGAGTGCAATTCTTCTTTGTCCTTTATTTGAAGTCTTCATTTTATTCCTATACAAAGAGAAGCATTTGTAAGTTAACATTAAATACAAATCAAGACAATGAAAAGACACCATGAAATTTAATAATTACAACCACTGTTATTTGCAAGCAGGAAGTGAAATGTTACCAGCATGTTTACATATGAACATTATATTAAATAATATTTTCTGCAAAATAAGACATAAAATGTGTTCTGTTTAGCAGTGTCAAAGTTAGTGCATTAATTACTGAGGCATTAATAATATGTGTTTAATTAATAAAACCCACAGTGTTTAAAAATTCTCTTAAGGCAATTTTTAGTTCGTTTTTTTGGCTGCCATGGTCAAAGTACAGTCCAAAGTGCTACAATGGTTACACAATGGCCCCTGGTTTTATGCACACAGCCTATTAGATGGAAACTGACTGGTTTCCATAGATTTTAACACAGTAAAGTTGGGACTACTTACTCTTATATTGAAGCTTTTAAGCTATTTAAGTGTTTCTCAGCATTGTTGAGAAGTCTTTCCAGTCTTCTCTGTCTGCAATTCTGAGCTGTTTGCCTCCTGTTTTTTGCCCTTCCTAATCTTGCTTATGGTTCACAATTCTAGTCCTTTGGGTCCTTTGGATTTCTCCAGTTTTTGCACCAGAATCACTTTAGTGGCCAAAAGAACCATTTTGTTAAAACGAGATGTGTAACTGTGTATAATGAATCTTCATAAATTGTAAATGATATTTACCAAATACCGTTATGTATGAATGGAAGCTGTTATAGCTGCAATGGGGGACAACTCCATATTAAAGTCTATGTATTTGAATGCAATGTCATTATGAATGGATGAACTTCCATTATGATTAATGGAACTTCCTGTAATGGTCATACGCAATACTTTTGTCCATATAGAGTATCATTTTCAAGCAAAGCACACTTGTAATGTCAGCAATCTCAATAATAGTTACATTAGCACTGGATGACACCTTCAGCACACGTTTTATTACGTATACTCACATAGAAAAAAAGTGTGATCTTTAAGGTCATATTTGAGCAAATAAGGTATATAAGGTAAACAAGTATTGATTGCAATTAAAAACACTAAATAATGTGATCAATCATGATTATTTTTTAATCATTGTATTCCTCAAATGTAAAAGCAAAAGCCAGCAATCACATCCTTGTCTCTTTAAAAAAAAAAGCTTAACACACTCTGAATGCCTTTCATCAGTATCCTCCGCCAAAACATTTTTTCCTCTTCTGAAACTTTCCCCTCAGACTCACTGGCTCTCTCTGACAAAAGGATTTCTTTCAGTCCTGTCTCCTCCCTCTTCCCTTGCCCTCTGTAACAGCTGCTTTTAGTGCTGTGTCCAGAGAGAGTGATTTTTTTCCAACTTTTTTTTTTAAACAGATGGCTTGGGGAGAACTGGGGAGCAAGCCAAAATTGCACTGGGGAATGTGCCAATTCCTGCAGTGAGTGAGTTCTCTTGCTTCCAGCTCGCGTGCCTTCACCCTGCCCTCTGCCCTGAGTGGCGCCAGCAGGACTTCCCAGCTAGCGTTGCAAACATCTGGTGTCTGGGCCTGCTGAGGGGAGGGGGAGGCACACCAGTTTCCTTCTGAATCTCCAAATGCGTTGCAAGCACATTAGTTGAAACATAAAGTAGAAAAGTCAGTGACTAATGTAGACCTTTTCAGCCTTTTTGGTAATACCCAGAAATATGTTTTCCCCATAACCACTGAAACTGAATGGATTAAAATGTATATCTACGCAAAATTAGCATGAATTAGTACAGGAAAATGAAATAAAACATCCTCATCACAAACTATGTTGGTGTTATGAAGTTAGTGAAGTTAATCCAGTCAGCACAGCCACTGAATGTGGCAAAATAATTATCCATGTGCCAAAACTCAGCACTACATTGTTTAGAGGGCTTGGTCAAGAAACCAATTTAAATTCACTATTTGATTATTTTTATGATATTAAGAGACATTACCAAGGCTCCTACTATAAGAAGCAGTAAAACCTCCCCTCTTATCTGTTCACCTTTCTCTTCTTTGATCGGCCCTCTGCCTGCAGGGTTCTGGTGCACTGCTCCACACACTCTCTGAAGCTCATGTTGCTGTGGTCTGGTGTGTAGTCCAGGTTTGCAAGTTGGGCCAGGGACAGGATATAGTTGCAAGCAATTCTTAATATAGCCAGCTTGGAAAGCTTCTGTCCATATGAATAGCAGGGTACCTGTAAAACAGTGGTAACCAAAGTGAGATGTGGCATGGCACAGCTGTGACAGCAATATATATACATATTACATGGAATAGCACAGCTAACAGCAATTAATAGTGAAATAAATATACATATAAATATTAAATATGTAATTTAAAGTAACTGGTTAAACCTGTTTTAATAAATACTATTAATTAAATTAGTATTTCAGATGAGAAAAAGCACAAAACACATTTAAGGCTACAGAGCTGGCATGAAAATAACCATTTGTAAAATTATAGTATTGCTGTAATCTTATAAACATAGGAACGGTCATGTTTGTGAACACACTTTTAATTGTATGTTTTAAATGAATCGTGCTATTGTAAAATTAATTTCCCCAAAAGTTGCAATGTTTAGAATAATTGCATTTAATAATTATTTAGATTTATCAATATTTATTTATATTTTCTTCAAGAACTTTTTCAATTTTCTTCACAATTTTGCATAATTTAACAGATCCCTACAGGTGTCCCAAATCTTCCTGATTACTCACAACCCCCTCTGTCTGCATAGAAGTAGTAGTGTTGGAACACACTGTGGTACCATGCCCTCGTGGGAATTATTCCAGCAGTACTGTACTGCAGAAAGTAGTGTGTTGCTTTAAAAATGGACTTAAAAGTGTAGGTCTGTCCCTACAGAGAAATTGTGAGGAAACTAAAGGTGTCAGTGAGTACAGTCTCCCTCACCATCAAAAGGCACTCAGAAACTGGGGAAACTCTGAAAGGAAGAGGTCTGGCAGACCCAAAGCCACAACAGCAGAAAACAAACTTCTGAGTCAACAGCTTGTGTGATAGGCAGCTCACAGGACCACAGCTTCAAGAACCACCTAATAGTGCTCGTAGAAAGAGATGACCGCATTGCAGGTTTGACAGGTCAAGTTGCAGCCATAAAGCCAATGCTAGGCTGTCAGAACAAGAAAAAGAGGCTTGCCTGGGCTGGGCCATGAAACACTGCCAATGGACTACTGAAGACTGGAAGGTGTTCTGACCTGGTGACTGATTCTGGTACCAGCATACAGACCCCTCATCCGCAAGTCAAGACCCACCATCTGAACTGTTAAAATCTAGCCAGAGAAGGCTGCATGTGGCAAGGCATCAGAGCTCTCACATACAAGAGCACCTCACTCCCCTACATTCTGATGTCTCACTGTCAAATGAGCTCAACAATTTCTTTGCTCGATTTGACAACAGTGACTGTGTGTGAAGAACCACAGTTCCAGCCTCTGAGGAGGAACAGTTGCTGACACTGAGCTCAAGGGACGTACAGTGCACAGTACAAAGAGTGAACCCACAAAAAGCTGCAGTCCCAGATGGCACTCCAGGTCAGCTTTTTAGGGAACTGTGCTAAACAACTTTCTGGAGTTTTCACTGAAATCTTCAATCTGTCTCTGTGTCTGACAACAATCCTAAAGTGCCTGAAATCAGCCATCATTGTGCCAGTGTCACAGAAAACAAACATCACCTCCATGAGTGACTATCGTCCAGTGGCCCTCACTCCCATGGTGATGAAGTGTTTTGAAAGACTGGTGCTCATACACATCAAAAGCTTTGTTCCTGCCACACTAGACCCATACCAGTTTGCATAAAGAGTGAACAGATGCCATCTCTCTGGCTCTTCACACCACACTGACTCACATGGACAGACAAGTGAGGATGTTATTTGTGGACTATAGTTTACTTTTAACACTGTCATCCCCAGCAGACCCCTCATCCACAAGACCCACCGAACTGTTAATATCTGTCCAGAGGTGGCTACAGCACAACTCTAGGACTGCTCTACTGCTGCTCTATAGAGAGCATTCTAAGATACTGCATCTCAACGTGGTATTCCACTTGCACTGCAGCAGACAGTGCTCAAAGTATCATCAGGACTCAACTTCCTGCGCTGGAGGAAAGCTTCAGCACACAGCACCTCAGAAAGGCAACAAACATCTGCGAGGACTCCACACACCCATGCCACCCCCTCTTTGAATTGCTGCAATCAGGCAGACGTTACAGAGCTCTCCAGACTCGCACAACCAGACAGAAAAACAGCTTTTTCCCCAAAGCAGTGGCTGCTATAAACCTAGTCAGAAAACCTTTTTTATCATCATGTTTGGTGTTCATTACTGTTTACTGTGTCTGCTATTTTTGATACCATACTCAAAATTAACTAATGAAAATCAGACATTGCTTTTGAATTGGGGTTCAACAAAATAATTTTTAAAAAATCAGCCTAATGAAACTGGCTTGGATGAAAATGATGGTTCCTATAGGGACACGTTAAAATAAGGTATAAGGTATATCATGTAATTAGCATCCCAGGTATCTTCTAACTTGTAATCAATCAGTCTGCCTATTTAAAGAGTGAAAATTATTCACTGTGCTGTTTGATATCATGATGTGTACCACACTGAACATGGACCACAGAAAGCTAAGGAAAGAGTTGTCTCAGGAAATGTGAAAGACAATTATTGACAAGCATGTTAAAGGTAATGGCTATAAGACCATCTCTAAGCAGCTTGATGTTCCTGTTACTACAGTTGCACATATTACGGGACTGTAGCCAACCTCCCGGGACATGGTCGCAAGAGGAAAATCGATGTATTGAGGAAACGGATAATACGAATGTCAACCAAAGAGCCCAGAACAACTTCCAAAGAGATTGGAGGTGAACTCCAGTGTCAAGGTATATCAGTGTCACATCGCACCATCCGTCGCTGTTTGAGCCAAAGTGGACTTCATGGAGGATGACCGACGGGGATACCACTGCTGATCATAAAAAGTGAGATTGGAATGCATACTGAAACTCATATTGGCAAGCCACAAAGCTTCTGGGACAATATCCTTTGGACAGACGAGACAAAACTGGAGCTTTTGGCCAGTCAAATCAGATCTATGTTCACAGATGTAAAAATCAAGCATACAAAGAAAAGAACACTGTCTATACTGTGAAACATATCGGAGCCTCGGTTATGTTCTGGGGCTGCTTTGCTGCATCTGGCACAGGGTGTCTTGAATCTGTCTAGGCTACAATGAAATCCCAAGACTATCAAGGCATTCTGGAGTGAAATGTGTTGCCCAGTATCAAAAAGCTTCATCTCAGTCACAAGTCAAGGGTCCTCCAACAGGATAATGACCCAAAACACAGCTAAAAACATCCAAATAATGGCTAAGAACAAAACACTGGACTATTCTGAAGTGACCTTCTATGAGCCCTGATTCAAATCCTACTGAACATATGTGGAAGGACCTGAAATATGCAGTCTGGAGAAGGCATCCTTCAAACCTGAGACAGCTAGAGCAGCTTGCTCATGAGGAGCGGGCCAAAATACCTGTCGACTGGTGCAGAAGTCTCCCTGACAGTTATAGAAATCACTTGATTGCAGTGATTGCCTAAAAAGGTTGTGCAACAAAATATTAAGTTAAGGTCACCATCTTTTTTGTCCAGGCTTTACTTTCTTTACCAGAAGGTTACCAACAATTTTGTCCACGTCTGTAGCTGGTTAAAAAGTTTGCATTTAGTACAGAATAAGTACACTGACATGTCCTCGATTTATGGGTGCATCAGGAGGTGACTTGTGTGGACTTTATATATATGTGTGGACTTTGCG
>JBBPCX010000032.1:11900685-11910837 GCA_037974365.1 Hydrocynus forskahlii | reverse complement strand
ACACCGACTTGCAGGTTGTGCAGGTCTCCGTGCTGTTTGTGTGTCTAGAGTGAAGGATCTCCACACATGTGACGTGTATCTGTGTTCTTTGCTGTCGTGCCTCTCCTCTTGTTGTGGTCTCGTGTTTAGATTCCACACTACGTGCCAACGGTACCGCCCCTTTTATGAAGGGACTATAGTAATTGGCTAAACCAAGAAACGCGTCAACCAATCAGAGGCAGAGACTGCATTGCGTACACAAGGGAAGAGAAAAAAAAAAAAACACAAGTGGACTTATCTCAGGTTGCGTTGACATAAAGCAGAATGAGGTGCTTGTGTTGGAATTTACCACACTGGCATGGAATGATTGTCATACTCAGAGATGCTGATTTAAAAATAAATTGCAGTGGTCTCTAATTTTTTTTTCCTGGAGTTGTATATACATACACAAAAACACACACTATAAACACAAATGTCACCAAGTAACACACAAACACAACAAGTAAGACTAAGTATTGAAATTCAATACCTTTATACTACATACTGGAATTTAAGTTCTTGGTAGTCAGTCTCACCAACATCTGTGAACCAATAAGCATGTCTGTTTCAAAATCAGTGCTTTAACATCATTTCTTCCCACCTCCATTTCTGATTTAAGCCACACTAAATATAGTGTTCAAATACTGGCATAGAAGTGAAGGCACTGGAATCAGTAATGAAACAGTCGGACTGATATCCAACTCTACACACAAATCTATAGACGTGAGATCAAAAGAGATGGAAACCAGATTACATGTAGTCATGCAGTCTTTCCAGGACTTTTTCTACCATTTAACAGTTCTAGTTTCATCTGAGCGGGATCTGGATGAAGCATTTTCTACTTCACAACTTCAGATCAGCTATTGTTTTATTGCTGATTTAAGCTCTGTGATTCGTTGTTTTCGCAAAAAACCTTGTATCTCCAAAAGTTCAACGTGACACACAACACTCAACTTATAAAAGAACTTACAACCTGCAGCTTGACCTGTGTATGATGTAAAAGTACAGTACTTCCTTTTTTATTACACTGTATTTTACACTCACTTGAGTGTAATGAAAATGTGTCTACTCAAAGTAAGTCTTTTTTTTGTTTGTTTTTATCATTTTAGTATTCTTTGCACCACTGAAATATATCTGAATGACCTGAGGTAAAGTGTCCCTACTAACCATTTTTGTGGAGGACAATCCAATATCTCAACAAATCAGGTCCTCCACTAGAGAGCGATATTTGCACACTCAAAGAGTAAAAGTTGTGCTTTAAACTGAGCTTCCCATCCGAACCGTCTCCTTCTAACCTTACCATCACAAAACATCTTGTATCTCAATGTACTTTTCAGTAAAAAAGAACATCTGTTATCAAAATCCTCTGGTCAACGTTACATGAATAAGCCACAATTCAATGGATAAGGACTCAATGGAGTACCAGTAAAGTGCATTTTACACTTTTCTCCAGTGCGTGTCCAATGCCTACAGTCTTATTTCTCTGGCAAGCCTACAGAAGAGTCTCTGAGACAAACTTGTCCCATCTCACTAGTAACGCTGCAACGGCCTTTTCCTTCACTGTGGAGGACAAGGAGCTGTATCTGAAAAAGAGAAAGCGGAATCACAACATGACAGAAGATGCACCAGCTGGAATCAACTGTTTCGCTAAAGCAGAAGCATTTCAGACCGAGGTTACATGACATTGATAATAATGCCACAATTCACATATACACATATATGGACAAAAGTATTGGGACACAACTGTTTTTCAGGGTTTCTGCTAAGCCCCTTACTTCCAATGAAGGGCTTAATCATAATACTTCAGCAGATCAAGACATTCTGGACAACGCCATGCTTCCAACTTTGCTTCCAAAGTTTGGGGAAGAACCTTTTCTTTTCCAGTATGACTGTGCAACAGTGCACAAAGCAAGCTCAATAAAGACTAGCCAGGCCTTCTCATCCAACATCAGTGCCTGACCTCATAAATGCTCTACAGAATGAATGGGCACAAATTCACACAGAAACTCCAAAATCTTGTGGAAAGCCTTTCAAGAAGAGTGGAAGCTGTTATGTCTGCAAAGGGGGATGACTCCATATTAAAGTCTATGTACTTGAATGTAATTTCAATAAAGTCCCTGTTGGTGTAATGGTCAGGCATCCAAATACTTTGGTCCATATCGTGTATTAACACGACAAAAAAGTCGAAGAGCAGTAAGTTACCTAAGAGAGTTTAGGACAAGCTCCTTCAGGGTGGCTAAGTTAGACCTCATTCCTCCAAAGCCCATGAAAGCCTGATAGAAGTCGTGTGAAAGGCCCGTCGCCCCAAACAGAGCTGGGTCATCCGAGCTGATCACCATGGGTTGACCCTCCGCCATCAGCACGGCAGCCGGGTGGTTCTGAAGGTCTGAAACCAGCTTCAGGACCTAATAATGCCAAAAACAAGCGTTCTAAGTACAGCAGGGTTCTTTGCTGAGGATCAGTGTCTAGTACAGTTCAACTCATCTGTTATTCGCCCGGTATAGCGAGTGTGTTTCAGCGGAGAGATCATCATACTGCATTGGACACTGGCCATCCTGGACCAGAACTAAAGAACCTCGTCATGCATCGTCACATACTCCCCCAGAGCAGGCCCATCTCACTGTTTAGATTTGACTCATTCAATTAAACAGCTACATTTTAAGCCCTTGTTGCATTGCATCAAAATGCTGGGGTAGAAAATTATAAACGCTATAATTCTGTGGTGTCTGTGGGGTCAGATATTAAGAAGCCAAAAACATTCTAGAGGTAGGAAATTGTTTTACTGACTAAATCACCATTTAGAAGGAATGAAATGTAATTGTAATGAAATAGAATCATTATCGGATTTTCCCATCCAAATCCACCATGTCATTCATTTTCACAGGCCATGTGCTTCCTATGTGAGGCAAAATTCCTCCAGGCTTTTACCTTTAAAATAAAAAATAACCCCAGATTTTAATACTCCCGTGCAAATGAATGTCCACATCAATTCTGTGGCAAAGGAGTGTACTTAATTATGAGGCACTCAAAGCATTTACTTGGGTTCTCTGTGGCTCAAATGTTTTATGCTGTATTAAAGAAAAGTAAAGTGGCTCCTTACAGTCATGTGTGAACACACCACAGCACAGCTCACAGTGTGAACAATGCAAAATTCTTTCTCTGCATTTAACCCCCTCCCCAAGTGAAGTGGGGGACTGCCACCAACGAACTTTCTTGCTGATGACTTTTCTTGCCGATGACTTTCAAAAGATCTTACAGTGCCACACATGCTTTAAAGTTGACCAACTAAAGCAAATGGAATATTTGTTCATTATTCTGTTGTTCTCAAATTGGCCCCTGGGACCCCCAGAGTGTCCACATAGATTAAACAATATCAGAGACAGCCTGGGGGTCACTGAGGCCTAGTTTGAGAACCACTGATGTATACAAGCTTACAGTACTATGTAATGGAGAAGAATGTGGTACCTGGTTAGAGATGGGGCAGACCTCCACTGCAACATCCATCTTCCTGGCGAGCTCTTTGACCACAGGGTGGCGTGTTATCGCAAAGCCATGGCCAATACGAGAGGTGTTGAATAGCAGAGCGTCCATCATGTTCTGATCAACGTCTGTGCCCTCTGAGTCTGCAGAGAAAACAGAGTACATACTTCAGTTAGAGAGTATGATGGGTGGGCGTGTGACAGGGGGAGGAGTTATAAAGTGATGAGTGGGTGTGTGACTGGAGGAGTTAGTCTGATGCGTGGATGTTTGACAGGGGGAGGGGTTATAGAGTCTAATGGGGGGATGTTTGACCGGGGGAGAGGTTATAGGGTCTGATGGGTGGGTGGGCGACCGGTGGGAGGAGTTAGAGTCTGATGGCAGTGGGGAGGAAGGATTTTCTGTGGCATTCAGTGGCCTTACAACCTCAAAACAAAAAGAGTGAAGAATGGAAGGCTGGATTTATTGAAATTTAAGATACTTCAGTAAAAAATCTCAAAGCACCAGGATTTCTCTCGCCAGGGATTTTTTTTCAGCAAAAACAAGTTCATGAGTGCTATACCAGTCTCTCCTGCATGGAAAAAGTAGGGCAGATGGACACCATGCTCCTCTGGAACCTCCAAAGCCTCTCTGAAGTACCACAGAGGCCTTCCGGTGTCTTCACGACCCACCTACAACAGGTAAGCACAAACGTTACTCTTTGTTCTAGTGAACACATTTAAAGGGGAATTCCACCAATCTTTCAAAACTTCTGCTTAATTAAGTAATTAAGATGTAAACAGTCGATCAGAGTGGAAAGAAATCAAGAGTGAGTAAACTCTCTACAGTAAATCATTTCAGATCTGAGCCCTCCAGCTGACCGTGTTTGTATCACAGTTTTGGATAATTGAGACAAAATAGGCAGAATTCCTATACATGATTATTTTTAACCCAGCACATCCGCACCCAATACTGTCCAATAGAAACAGGGTTTTGTCTGAAAGATATTCATCTTCGGAAATAAAGAGGGAAGATCAATTCTTGGTGCACACCTGGAATGGAGAGCACTTAAGATGCCCATCCATGTAAAAAAAAAAATCTATCGATTGAATTTTCTATCTATTCCTTTATTTTTTCCTCCCGATTATTTTTACGCTTCCTGGCTGATTTATATTTTATTCTACTCCTGTACATTGTCATAGAATGTATGCAGACTGAATGACGTTTTTGTTAATAATAAGCTGTATTAACAAACCTGACTTGTCTTGACTTAAGCTACCATGCTGGATTGGGGTGACCGTCCTAAAGATTTTGGATTTATAATACACAGGTAATACACACCCATCTAACGTTTGTGTTGTTGGACATTCTTGGGTGGATCAGCTCTGAGCTCAATTTTACCGCAGCTGTACTCACAAAGTCAAAGCCTGCCATGATTTCTGGAAAGTTCCTCTGTAGTGTCATGGCCTCCTCCACAGCCTTTACAGCTTCTGTTGAATTTAAACCCCTGAAACACACAGACAACAAGTGAAGACGCAGAAACCCATCTCATGGATACATTTGTCTCGGGAAATATGTAACACACTGATATATTTGTCTCTGATTTACACCCCATTCACAATATACTGTACATAGCTATATTGTCTATTTATTGTATTGTTTGTCATTCCCTGCACTTTGTTTAATGCTATAACTGCCTCCTGTGCAATAATAATTCTAATGGTGCAACACTAGTCACTCTGGAAGGTTTACATCCCAATCAAGTACCGGTATACTGTTACATTATATTACTGTTACATTGTTGTGGTGTCTATCTATTATCTTATTTATATTGTTTCTGTTGAACTCGCACTCTGTTGAATGTTGTCGTATGTTGTTCCGTGGCCCATGCAGGAACATCTGATCAAAACGTGCACTTGTTCACAGCTGGTGATGACAATGTAACCTTAAAACCTTAATTTAGGACTCTAACCTGTGCACAGTGAAGATCACTCGAGCACCTAAGAAGTCTGGATACTGAGCCCTGAAGCGCTGAATCACCTCTTGGCAAGCCCTCATGCTCCAGTCTTTACTGTTTGTTCTGCCGTCCAGCTCATATGTCTGAGAAACAGCAGAAAATCCACGGTTACAAGTTATATTTACAAGTATTATTTACATTTGGATGCTAAAAATTATCCTTGTATTAAATTACATTTTTTCCTTCAAGTTTAGAGTTCATATTTATAGTTTATTTATACGTTCATTTTCTATGTGTCTTCTTATACTCTGTAAGATCTGGAGCCACACTGTCTTGTCTCACTGTATACAAGTATATAGCTAAGACAACAAAGGTGACTTTGACTTCTTCGTATGTTAATTAAGTGCTTTTAGACCATTTCTACTGGTCCATCAAATCTTCACACAGTGTAAAGGGCGGCCATTGTTTACTAAGGAAAAACTAAAAAACAAAGAGGTTTTCTTATGAGTTACATCCAATAGAAAAGATTTGTTGATACATACCGCCGGAAGCAAAGCTCTAAATTCCACGTACATGACGTTGTCCATGTAGAACTGCTTGAGACCTTCAAAAAGGTAGTCTTTAAAAACGGGGGCATACGTGACCAGTCCATAAGCCACTAAGAAGGCCTGCTCAAACCTCTTCCAGACAGTGTTTTGGTCTGGATAGGCCTTGTCAGGGTCCTCAGTGACCAGTGTCAGATTTCGAATGAAGCTGCAAGCAGGAAAAATGAGAACAATCATGTTTACCATCAGTTTCTCTCTTTTCTCAGTTTCTCCTTCATGCTTTTGACCCTTAGAACTCTTAATGTGTATCAGTAAAATCTGATTCCAGTAAACGTAAACAGTCTAGAACCGGTGTTTGTTCTCCTACACGCTCCCCGTTTGCTGCTCTATCTCTCGGCGCACCGCCGCTCGGCTGCTCTCCGTACGCCCTCCCTCTGCATGTTTCCCCCAACCTCTTGTGGGCGGAGACTATCCTGAAAGTTCTCCCAGATTCATTTTTAAAACTCCTGTGGTGGTTTTTATTATTACATGTTTTTTTAAATTACAATAACTTTGTTTCTATGTGACGTAAGAACACCAAACAAAGCTCAGCATGACGTCTGACAACTCGAGCATCAACACAAGCCGAGGGAACTTCCGTATAGGGAGCTGTTTGGCCATATGAAGACAATTTTCCCATTTGCTGCGCTTCTGGCACGAATTTGTGCCACTTGTGTTCCAAAGGTTAAGTTTTCCACAGCCTACCTGTTGTCCAGCTCAGTGCTGTTCAGTTTCTGTCTCAGAGTTTTGAGCAGAGTCCATGTGGAGCAGTGAGTTTGGGGCTCAGGCTGTTTGGCAGAGAAGAGAAACTGCACAGAGTTATCAGCAGTAAAGCACACATAGCAGTTCTCTCTGTAGGTCACATTCTTCACCAGCCATTCGACTCCAACCATGGCGAAGTCATGGACATGCAGGACTGCACCTTTAACAGATAATCAGAAATAAAAGGTGAAGGTCAGCTAAAGCAAGAAGTCACTGCCAAACACTTTATTCTGAAAAGGCATAGTTCACAGTGATGGTGAATGGAACAAAACATCTGAAGAGTTTAATGCCTCTAAAAGCTCCCTCACAGAATAATATTACATGAAATGGTTATGACACTACCTAATGTCTGAAACTTTAATGAAAAGGTTTTGGCTTAAAATGGAGAGGTACATAGTACCCAAGGAAAAGTATTTTATCATCAACATTACATACACTACATGTACAAAAGTACTGGGACACACCTTTTTTTCAGGGTTTGGGTTAGACACTTTCACTTTCAGTGAAGGAGAATCTTAATGCTTCAGCAAACCAAGACATTTAGGACAAAGCCATGCTTCCAACTTCCAATACAGTTTGGAGAAGAACCTTTTCTATTCCAGCATTAAGACATGGTTGGATAGAGGAACTTGACTGACCCGCACAGAGCCCTGACCTCAACCCCATACAACACCTTTGGGATGAACTGGAACGGAGATTGTGATCCAGGTCTTCTCGTCCAACAGCAGTGACTGACCTCATGAATGCTCTACAGAATGAATGGGCAAAATTCCCACAGAAACGCCAAAATCTTGTGGAAAGCCTTCCAAGAAGAGTGGAAGCTGTTATAGCTGCAAAGTGGGGACCGACTCCATATTAATGTCTATAGTTTTGAATGCAGTGTCATCAAAGTCCCTGTCAGTGTAATGGTCAGGCACCCAAATACTTTTCCCCATATGGTATATAAAGATTCAGAAGACATGTAGATTCACTGGTAGGTCTCCATAGTAAATTAAATGAATATACTGTATTTGCATTGATGACACTGAAACCCCTGATTCCATTCACCAGCACTGTAAAAGAAATTTGACTCAGTTTCAGAACAATGCACTATTTCATTCTGAATGACTTTCTTTGTCTCTCTGTAACTGAATTACACAGAAATGTCAAAATTCCTCTTTAAATGAATTTATATCCCATGGGGAGAACAATTAGGCAATAGGTCAGCGTTTAAAGCAACAATAGACAAAGCATAACAAACAGGACAAAGCATTTTAAAAAGAGGAAATAATAAGGATAAACGTATAGCGTGGGGGTCATTTAGTCATTTTTTAGGATGCATCTATGGTTTAATAAAGTGAATGGCAATCCTAGTCTAAGGCAAATCCCAAAGAGCACCATATTTTTGTGTTTTCCCTTCTCAATCAGATCATAAAGGCCTTGATATTTACCTTAACTAGTATTTACCTTAATTGATATTAACCGGTATTTAATTTGAGGTAGGTGTACCAGTGCAAGGACCGAGCCTGAGACTCCGTAATACAGGCAAAAGGATTAATTTAATTTAACAACCCTTTTCAGAGCTTTATGAAGAGAAGCAGATGTTTAAGATGAGTGTTACCACACCTTTGGGCATCTTCTGCAGCAGCCTGAAGACTGGGCTCTGTTCGATCAGTGGCTTTGCTTTAAAGAAGTGCAGTGAAGGGGGAAACTCTGGCAAGGCCATATCCTGCAGCTTCAGCTGGTGGAGCTTCTCGTTGAGGAGCTTCTCCTTGTCATTCAGCTCCAAGCTGCCTCCAACCTCCCTGATCACCTCCAGCTTCTGGAGAGCTTCACGCTGACGCGGGTCAGGCCGTCCGCAGCTTGATGTCACCAAACACAGCAGAGCCACACACCCCAACACCAGACGCCTCTTCCACAGCAGAACATCCATGACGCTGTAGGGCTGTGGAGAAGATCAGACGTCAATAATATGCTTTAATTGTAATAAAACTCTAATTAAAGCTTATACATAAATAAATAAATAAATAAATAAAAGCAGGAAACTTGATGCCTATTCTACTGCTGCTAATGATAACGACAATATGAAAATATTATTATCCTATTACAATAATGAGTTCAGCTTTTATATAAATTAATTAATAAAAATAAACACGTCTGTAAATGCATCATCACTACTAATAATACAAATATAAAAATGGTATTATATTATTATAATAACACAATTACAGCTCAGACAGACAGACAGAAAGAGACAGACAGAAATACACAAGCTAGAAAACTAGCCAACCATTTTAGATACATAAAACACTCTGCTGCTTTCTCTTCTCTTTTTTTTTCCTCTTGGAAAGTTTCTGTTATAGTTTTACCACGCCCCCGTTATAATTTACTATGACATGCAATAACTTACTATAACCTACTAAAATGTACTATAACTAATTATAACAACAAAAACAGCAGCAGCTACATCAGACCCATAGTTCCTTCATAAGCTCAAACTGAGTTTATCCACAGCACAGACAAAACACACGGCTCAAAAAAGAGAAACAACAGAGAGAAACACACAGGGAAACAACACACCAAGAAACAACACACAGAGATACACCAGAGAGACACAACACCCCTAATAACAACACACATAGAAACACCAAAGAGACAGAACACACCGAGAAACAACACAGAGAGATACACCAGAGACACACAACACACCGAAAGAAAACACACCGAGAAACACCAAAGAGGCACAACACACCGAGAGACAACAAACCTAAAAACAACACACATAAAAACACCAGAGACACAACACACCGAGAAGCACCAGAGATACACTACACACCGAGAAACAACACGAAGAGAAACAAAACAGAGAGAGGCCAGAGTCCCGCTCTGCAGACCCCGTGTCGGCTCCTTTACCTCAGTTTACCTCCCTTATTAGCCACTGCTCAGCCGGTCTGTCCCGGTCCTTTCCGTAACTGCAGCTCTGGACCGGGTCGTGCTGGGACCTGCTGGAGTGGGCTCGGACACTCAGAGAACCCCGCAGAGACACAGCCCGAGAGAAACAGGCGATCTGACCTGCAGCCGAGCGGAACAACTCTACAGTCGGAGAGTAAAACGGACCGGACCTGCTCACACAGCAGGAGAGAGAAACACACGGTACCAAACAGCTCCTTCCAGCTCCTTCCCAGACACTCTCACTAGTGATGGGTCTTAGAGCCGATGCTTTGTAGTGAATCAGAAGAGCCGAATCCCAGCGAGTGAGAGCCGGCTCCCCACTTTATTTCCTTTCGCTGTTCCGCTCTCACTCTCAGTGGCTCAGGAGCTGCCGGGGGGAGTGGTGAGGCTCCAGTGGGCTGTAGCTGATCTGAGTACAGCGCTGGGTGAGCTCTCCAGCAGTGA
>JBBPCX010000032.1:11849018-11890845 GCA_037974365.1 Hydrocynus forskahlii | reverse complement strand
AGACATACACACACACACACACACACACGCACGCACGCACGCACGCGCACACCCGCACGCACGCACACACACACACACGCGCACACGCGCACACACACGCGCACACACGCGCACACATTAAAGGGCAATTCCACTCACTTCCTCAAATTCCCCCATAATTTAGAGGAGGTTCAGAGTGTGAATATAAAGTCTGGATCTGTGTTGGAGACGTCCGAACATACACTCTCCACACACACACACACACACACACACACACACACACAAAAAATGTGCCATAATGTTTGCAATGTTTCCTCAGTGGTTTAAATTCAGCAAATAAGCAGCGATTGTGCATTCAAACATGCAGAGGTTTGTTTGCTGTTAAAAAATGTTAAAATCAACAAAATGTCGTTTGACCAAACTTTTGCATACAATACTTAGACTTTATTTCCTAATGTTGTTATAAGGACTTCTTGCACATAGGGCCTCAGAATGCTCTGCTGGACTATATCATGTTGGATTAACCATGTTTACTTTCTAACAAAAGAAAGCACAGGCAGAAGTCAAACCTGAACCCAACGTTTACTGCACAAATTACAGTGTTCAGGACAAGTTCACGTTTAAACTAAACAATCAGTTTCAAAGAGAACACTGCTTTTTCTTACCCGGCATGAAACAAGTGTTCAGGAGCCATGTCTCTTTGTGCCACCATCATGCCCTGAAAGTGTCCAGCGGTGTGGGGATGTCTGTACATGGGCATGCGGCTTTGGCCTGGTGAGTAGGGCAGGTGCTGAGGCCGCTGTAGGGCCTCCATAAGGTGTGGGTGGGGATGCTGAGGGGGGAAATGTCCACTGGGGCGCTGGGGTATGGAAGAGTATGGCCCACTAGGCACAGCGTGGGCTGGGGGACCTCCACCTTGTTGCATATTGGGACGCAATGCTCGAGGATCATAAGGATAGTTGTGCTGCGGCATTGCAGAATTACAGCGTCGAGCGGCAGCGTTGTGGCTATCCAGATCCAGAATTTCTTTAGGGCTCTCAGGCCGGTCTGAGCCTTCCTCTGTCTGGATGGGCTTCGCTGGGCTGCTGCCATTCTGACTCTCAGCAGAGCCACCATGTGCACCATCGAGAAGAGGACTGGGGGACATCATGCTTCCTCCGGAGCCTTCAGAGCCTAGAGGGGACATGGTGTTCTCCCTCTGTCGGCCGTTGACACCAGGACCTGCCACAGGCGGGTAAGAGTTGGGCATCATAGGATGCGGGTACTGAGGCCTTGGCCACTCTCCTGCTGAAAAACCATGACGGCTATTTTGCTGGTGCGGAGGATAGTACTGCTGCTGTTGCTGGTACTGAGGACGCATGCTGGGATGGGCCTGAGGATGCTGAGGACTCATGTGGTACTGATATGCAGCACCTTGCTGATGATATGGAGGGTAATGGGCAGGACTGAGATGAGGGCTCATAGACTGAGAGGGTGGCATTTGGCTAGAGTAAGGTAAACGGCCAGAAGGGGGCACTGCTCTACCCATGTACCCCTGACCATAATGTGGAGGTGCTGGACCACCACCACCATACTGAGCCATGGTATTGTTTGATGGACCAAGAGAATGATTGGGTGGTGTTTGGCTGTGAGATGGAGGAAGCTCTGGCCTGCTTGGTGGAGTCTGTGACTCTGGAATGAAAGGCTGCTGTTTGTAATGGCCGTTGGTATTTGCAGGAACAGTCTTGGCATCTTGATTGTTATTTCCAGAGCTCCCGCCAGGCTCTCGGGTTGGTTCACTGGGCCTTTGGCCACCACGGTCAGCAGGAGAGGGTTGAGCAAGCGGCTGGGACACAGGGTGGCTGGGGGGCAGAGGTGTGAGGGAGGCAGGCTGCTGAGCTCCAGGCTGAGAACTCTGAGGCAAAGTCTGTGGCGTACCATGAGGAGGCCCTGACTGTGGGCCTCGGGCAGATCCGTCCTGGGGCATCTGCTGGTGAAGGGTGTTATGTGGCATCTGTAAGGGCCCATTCTGGGAGTACTGAGGAGATGTACCCTGAGGAACCTGATGAGGAGGACTCTGCAACATTTGGTGGGAAATATTTTGGGGCAACTGTGAAAGGCCATTCTGAGAAAACAGTGGTGGGGCAGTTGGAGGCATCTGTTGAGTGGGATGGAGAGGCATTTCATCTGGACTTTTCTGAGGAATCTTCACAGAAGAATCCTGAGATTTCCTTGACTGAGATCCTGGTTGAGGGCCATTTTGAGAGGAGGACTGGGGACTGTTGTGTGGTATTGGAAGGCTGACTTGTTCATGGTTTTCTCCCTTCAGTTGCAGTCGGTCTTTTTTTGGTGTGGAAAACAATGCTGGAGATACTTCTGTTGAGGTTCTCTTCTGTGGGGACTTGCCCCATTCTGAGGCATTAGGGCTCTGCTGGCCACCCCCGGACTGTTCGGCTGGATTAGGGTTAGATGGGCCATCTGATTGTTTGTTCAACCGTTTATCAGCCAAGTCCACCTCTGAACCTTAAAAAGTCAAAAGTTTAAATATGGTTAGAGAACATTATAGTAGATCACACAGAAAAACATACTACTATATTTTCTATAAGTGTCTTCACTCAAAACGTCTTTTTTGCTAATAATTAATGGAAGGCAGTGTTGACCACGCTCTAGTTTTCATTCATCATTCACAACCTATGCTGGATGAAGCGTCCCCTTAGGGCTTGTCCCTGGGACTGAAAACTCCTACCTTTGGCTGTCCCATCTGCACTTTGGCTATCCACAGTGCTTTCTGCCACAGGCCTGGATTGCTGACCCTTAAGAGCAGATGCAATCACTGGAGGAGGCTGATAGCTAATGTTTTGGCGGGAAGATGAGGCTGAGAGTTGCTGCAGGGCTATCATCTCTGGGCTGTCCATCATGGAGCCCAAATGTGGCCTGGAGTCTTGAGGGGTCATAGGAGGTCTATGGCCCATGGGTCCTGAAGAACTGACTGCAGGCATCCTGTATGGGCCATTAGAGGGGGGATATCCTGCGACGTGTGGAGGATGCATCATGCCATGGCCGTAAGCGTGCTGACCGCCCATCGCCTGCTCCTGCATCATTGGTCCTCCAGGCAGCTGCTGTCCTTGATGGTTAGACCAAGCACCATATGGACCTGGTGGAGGACCATACGAGGTGTAAGAGTTCATGGGGACACCAGGTCTTGGGTAGCTGTTCCCCACTGGGTGTATGGATTGCCCGTCAGCGTGTTGGACGGATGGGTACATGTTGCCCTCAGACGGAGGGGTACAGAGGCCTCCAGGCTGTAGGGCCACAGGTCTCGGGCCCAGTGATGGGCCGTGAGTAGGTCCAATGTAATTATGTTGCTGATGCTGAGGTTGAGCTGGTCGAGCTTCTGAGCCCATTGGGTATCTGGGACCAAAGTGTGGACCACTGCCAGGTGGAGCCTTAAAAAAACGGAATTTACATTTGAACACAACCATCATAATAAAACATTACAGAATAAAACATTACTACAAAAAACACAAACTTTAGATGACGGACATAAATCATATTTCACAATGCAAAATACATTAAAATGTTAAAAATGGATAAAGCTGATGAAATGTCACACCTGCATGTTGTAATGAGGCATGGGTTGAGATCCATGCTCTCTTAAACCCCCAGTCATGAGCGGTCTCTGTCCAGGGTATGGATAGCGTGGGTCCATCATCACACGCTGTCCATACATGCCTGATGGGGGAGGACCTGGGGGCCGCTGCATCTGAGAAATAAAAGATATGCAGGTGTTGGTCACCACAACGTTAAATTGTATGTAAATAAATAAATACACAGGAAGTGTGGACTTGCCTGTTGGTACACTGCAGAACGTGGATCACTGTCGTGATGAGGCTGTCCTGAGTGAAGGTTCTGAGGGTGTGAGGGACCGTTGGCGTAGTGGTATGCAGGGGGCAGAGGAGCAGACTTGAACTTGTTCTCCTCCTTGCCTCCTTTGCCACTGCTGGGTGCTTTGCGTTTCTGCGCCTGTTCTGTAGCCCGGATGAGACTTTCAGGCCCTGACTGGCGGCTGTTCTTGCTCTTCTTCTTGTCCTTACGGTCACGCTCCTCCTTGCTAACATGGAATTCTTCGTCTGTGTCTCCATCCTCAGAGGGGAAGTGCTTCAGCAGAGCTCTGCTAAAACAGCGCTCCAGTGACTCAGCCATTATTGTGTATTCTGAGGAAACGCAAACACACAGACAATGCTTATCCATTTACCCCATCAACGTGAGACAAAACACACACGGTTGAGTGCGTGTACACACACACACACACACACACACACACACACACACACACACACACACGTCTTCGCTTTGCTCTTAAAGCTGGTCCGCTGACCAGGTCAGAGCTGCAGTTGACCCCTGACCCCGCCGCCCATGCTGGTGGGGGGAGAGCGTTCTGACAGATGGATGGCTCCAGTGAGGGGGGCTGCAGGGAAGGAATGTCTGTGTGGCACTGCAGGTCCCAGCACACTTGAGGACAGCTCAATCGCTCTCCATTAATCACTGTCAGCAAACACACACGCACACATTCTTCCCTTCTAATAAGCATCAACATCCTAGTAAATTCGCTGCCTTGTTGTGCTTCTGTTAAAATTTAAACTTACCACTCTCCTCCCCATTGTACTCCAGGCAGTTCTCGAACATCAGCTTCACATCTGCAACAAACTCATCCTTAGCGATGTACTCTCCTTCATTTAGCTTTCTCTCAATGGTGGACAGATCCATTGGTGTCTGGAAGAATAGACAAGTGAATTTTTTTATTTTAGTCTCAAATTCTCATTTATGTCAACACCAGTCCACAAATATTGTGAAGGTTTATGGTTTAATCCCACAAAATATTAAACATTAACATACAGCACTCAGTATTGCAGTATCACTATGCAGGAAAATGTTTACAGTTATGAGGGTTATTAGGGGGATCTTTTGAGGCAGGTTAGCTTACATATCATCCTTTGGCTAACAGCATTCATCTCATACTACTTTGAGCTCTTCACAAGCTGCTGGACTGGTTTACAATTTTCACACTGTTTGATCCCACCCATTTTCAGCCCCAAATTTCCCTAGATGCTCTGGTTATGAGATCATGCCTGCCCCCTCAAGACTAGCAGAGCGTTTCCTCTCATGATAATTGGGGATAGTGGGAGGGGAAGGCAAAACATTAGTTAATATTTCCACCAACTGCAAATGCACAGTAAGATCATCAAAATATTTGACTAAAGTTATTGCGACAAAAAAATAATTTTGTCTTTTAAATGATTTACTGAATTGCACTGGGATGTAAACGAACACCATTAACAAGGGCATCTGATTCCAGGTTGACTTTAAATGCTTGGTATGTTCAGTTTAAGGGTTTTTAGCAGGACAAGCTGAAAAGTGGGACACAAACCTGAATGATCTCGTGATAGTTAGGAGCATAGGACTCATCCACAGGTTCCATAAAGGGCCAAGCATCTTTGTGAGCCTTCAGAGCCTCCAGAACTGAGGAGAGACGGAAATGCATTAGAGTAAAAAACACTTGGCTGAGAAATGTGTTGATACATCACCACTAGTACAGATGGCTCAATAGCTATTCACCTTTGTACAGAGCAGCATAGTCATCATCAATTTCAAAGCTGAAACATAAAAAGAGAACTGGCAGTGAGCATAGGGGAACAATGCAACCACTGGAAAAAATGAGTCACTGTTTCTGTTTGTAGGGTTCTTTTGCCTCAAAAACAGGTGCCAGGTGAGAGACACCACAGTCCTATAGGGCTACAGTCAAGCAGTTTGGCCTCTCTAACCTGGTCATAATAACTTGAATCAACAATATGAATAGGGAACTCATCAAATTGTGCTAGACAACAGCCTTTAAAGTCATAAGAAGTGATTACAAACAATATTTACATTTCATAAATAACCACATGATTAATCCATGAATTACTGCAATTCATAATATATCCAGTAGGCGGCATCTGGATTCTAAAAGTGTAGCAAAATAGGACTAATTTTATATTTACACTTGACTGTTGTACATTTTAATTTGTTGTTTTTATTTATTAAATTTAGTTATTTTGTTTTGTTACCATTTTTACCATGAAGCTCCGTTATATCTGAGCTACAGAAGAAAAGACTAAGAAGTCTGAGGCGAATCTGGTCTCAGTCTGTGCCCTCTACAAACTGTGATCTCAGTCAGTGGTTTAAAAAAAAACAAAAAAAAAACCCAAACAGATCTTAAATACAAAAGTGAAAAACACATACTGTAAGAAATAAATAATAAACTACTCATATCAATCTTAGGGTCTAACAAAACATATTTTCAGCCTGGACCAAAGCTATCAAATATCGTAAACTGATAGATAAACAGTGAACGTCTCTTACAGCTCCTTGGTGCGTCGAGCGCGGCGGATGGGAGAGTGCGGTTCCAGGTGGAGAAGCTCAGGAGGCAGCTCCTTCCCCTGAGACAGCAGCCAGGCTCTCTCCTCACGCTGCTTCCTCCTCCGTGCACGCTCTGTACAAAACATATAACCATGCAAAATAGGCATAACCAAACATGCAAACACACGCATTTGTACATGCATACGCATATACAAAAGACAGGGATGGAGAAACATTTCTGTACTTCCTACAACACTTTCAAAAGCACCTGTTACTCACTTGGTCCATTCTATCTGAGTGAGTAAGAAACAGACGAGAAGTCAAATAAGTAATTCATTGGGCAGCTTTAGAAGGCAAACTTGATCAAAAGGCTCGGCTGAGATAAAGGGCCGAGTTGCTTTCTGTGCTCGTATGAAAGGCTGTGGCAGGCAAATCCTGCTGTGAGGATTAAAGAGGTTTCGGGAAGGATTCATTGAAGGGCTCCATGGGCCTTGATATTCATCCATTATACATTAACGAGCGGAGTGGCCCGTCGGCACAGCCGCGACCAGGAGTTAATTAACCCCCTCTGACAGACGATATCAGAGCAGAGCATAGGGGGTTTTGGGTGATGAACGAGGTTTGGGAGTTTCCTCCCTAACTACGGCCTTTGTGCAATTAAAGCAGCCTTGAGTTAAAAGCAAGCACTTCAGTGCCGCTGAGTAGACACAAGAGTGCGCATCTGTATTTGATCTGGCTTCTGGAAGCACTTTGAGTTTAGCAGCTACGTGTGGAGGTGGATGATGAACAGGGTGGAAAAAGTTGAGCGAGGACGATATGCACCTTCAGCTGCTTTGACTCTCTCCTGTTCCTCTCTTTCTCGTTCCTCTTGGAGGAGTCGCTCCTCTTCTCGTCGCTGCTCCGCCAGAAGAGCCTGCCTTTCCAAATCCTCCTCTCTCTGTTTCATGTCCACTTCAGAGATGGCCTTCAGGTTCTATAAATGACACACACACACACACACACACACACACACACACACACACACACACACACACACACACACACACACACACACACACACCTTGGTGGATTTACGCTTTACAAAGACAATAAAATAAAAGCAAACTTTCATGGTTCTGAATGTAGGAGGCCAATCTTACATTGAATTGAAGCCCATGTTCTACTACACAGAATCACCATCAGTAATGGGGCAATGTAGTAGCAATGTGTTAATGTGATAGCTCTTTCCTGTAACTAAGTAGTGTAATGCACTACTGTTCAGTTACAACTGTACTCTGAAATAATGTACACATCATGCATGTAAAAAAGATTCCTCAATGCACTGATTTCATCATTTTTTTCCCATATTTGACAGAATAAATGGTTTCAAATCTTCCTACAAAACGTATCAGGCACAGAGAACGTGAGGAAAACAACACAGTTTTAAATGTTCCTGTCATTTACTGAAGGAAAAACTATTTCCAACACCAGCAACACCCATGTGGAAAGTAACTCCTAATAACTGGTTGTACCACTTCTAGCAGCAACAACTGCAACCAAATGCTTTCTGTAACTGGAGATTCAGACAAAATGGAAGGCTTTGATCATGAACTGCCTGTTGAAGGTTCTGCAACAGCATCTGAGCGAGGTCAGGACTTTGACCTGGTCACTCCAAAACCTTACTTTTGTTTCTTTTGGGTTATTCAGAAGTCAGTTTGCTCTTGGACTTCAAATTGTTATGCTGTGTAACCCAGTAGCACTTGAGCTTTAGATCACTGGCTGGTGACTTTCTTCAGTGGGAGTTTCTGGGATAGAGTAGAATTTAATGGTTCCATCAATTATGGCAAGTCACCAAGACCCTGAAGGATCAAGAACCCCACCTAACCCTGATTAACTGTTAGGTTTTTATTTTGGAATGTTGTGTTGGTGTACACTAGATGTAATGAGATCAATCATCAATCACCACTTTTGTCTCCATAGTCATTAGCCCTTAGAGTGTACCAGTAAAATAAATATAATCGGTGTAAATCAGTCCAAAACCAGTGTTTGTTCGCCTACATGCTCGCCTTTTGCTGCTCTTTCGGCGCACTGCCTCTCGCCCACTCTCCGGAGCAGTCTGCGCCAGTTCCATGTCTTTCTTTCTCACCTAATCAGCAATTTCCCATAGTGTGTTGCTTGTTGAGACCATTTAACTTTACTTAGCAGGAAATGTTATATTCAAGTGTTGATTAAATTCAACAGAACAGCAATCAAGCCTAGGCGTGTCTAATCTAATTGATGCCAATGATCAACTTAATTTGGTTAACAAGATAATGACTTCTTCACACTGGGTCCAGCTGGTGTTGGATTACTTATCTTCAACCAATAAAATAACAGTTTAAAAACAGTATTTTGTGTTTACTATAAATTAAAGGCTACAATTTAAATGAACAGATATTTCTAATAAAGCATGACTGGTTGTGTTTTGTTTAACGTAAAGATGACAGTGACATTTAAAGTTTTTTAATTTACTGTAATTGTTTATTTACTTCTAAATAAAGTAACTGCAATTTCCTGTTCAAATGTGTACTTGAAGTAATGAGTGTGATTACTTTTCTCAAACTTTATCACCTGTTAATTTCTGAAGTAATAAGTAAACTGTAATAATCACTTTGTCTATTTGAAGCAAGTGTATAATCACTGTTGGGTTTTTACTCAAAGTTTCCTCAATTAGACCTGCTTATGTAGTTTTGACACCTTTTGGCATTAATGTATCTGTGAAAATAGACCAGCTACATTTGAGCTAAGGAGATCATTGTGTGAATCTGACTCTGCACCAAACTATTTCCTCTAAATCTGAATGTAAAGAGCACTTACATCTTCTTTGCTGATGAAGTTCTCTGAAAGCCACTGAGAGTTTCTCGCTGGTGGATTCAACAGCTTCTGCTGCAGCTCTTGTTCCTGAGGTAAAATGTTCATGTTAGTCTTCCATCCACTCTCTGGGGAGCGCTTGAAAAGTGTAGGGGTGTTGGAGGGATCACTGGGGTCAAGTCATACTCTATCTGATTTCTTTTAGTTCACGCCCACAGGGGGTTGGTATAGGCTACCATCTAAATCACTTTTCAAAATAAAACCATCTACACATCACTGAGACAATGATGTCACTGCTCTGCTTAAATTAACCATAGGCTTACAGACGAGTGCACATAGAACCAGCTGAGAATGGGAAGGTTGAGCACTGCAAATAGAAAAGAAAGTTCTGTCTTGCCTCCAGCCAGTCATAGTTCTCTTTGAGAAAATGAAACCATCATTCTAGGCAAGTCTTGGCCTCAACCACTGTGTGAGGTTCATGGATGAGTCTAGCCTTAGCCTCAGATCTTCTACCCACAGAGGTAAAAAGCAGCTAGATGCAAGTTGTACGTTAAGAAGGCCACACGTATCAACATCTTGTGACTTGCACTGTATTTGCATTTCAGCTCATACGTATGCACAAGCTTTTATCAGAATGACAGGAAAAGGAGCCTGAGGCTTCAAAACTCCCACAAATCATTTAAATTCTTGGGTGTTTCTGAGATGAGAAAAAGAAGAAGGAAGCAGCCCCCAGTAAAGAAAGAGCTACCCATGATAAAGATCCACAGTTGTGAGAATAGTGAATGAGCTACGATCTCCGTCATCATCGCTGTTGTCATCTCTGGATAAATTCTCGGTGCATTACCACACAGCACTTAATCCAGTAGTGCGGGATGGACCGCCACTTAAGAGGTCACCAAACCTGCCACTCCGCAGCTCGTCAATCAACAGGCTCTGCCTCGGCATGCCTCGAGGCAAGAGCCTGCCTCATGTCACAGACTGGATGGATCAGCTCTGACAGCCCTGTCCGTGTGTGTCTGTCAAGTGCCAGGGTCATAAAGACGGACCACTCTGTCCATCCAGGGTAACTAAGCAGCTTATCACTCCATATAACTCTCACCCACACAAACAGAAAAAATAAGGGGATGTAGGATGGTCACCAGAACGCATGATAAACGTTTTTACAACAAGGATTCGCTGGGTTAAGTAAATTGAGTAGGGCAGTAAACGTAAACTCATACTTCTCAGTTACACAAAAGGGCAACTAAACCAACACTGAAAGGAATGTTTTTAAGAAAAATACACACAATTTTCCACTTATCCCCATTGTAGTCAATCAGCAGAGACATGTCTGGAGTTTATTTTGCTTCTTTAGTTTATATTTTGCTTCCTTAGGTTTATAAAGAGAGTTATGAGTCTAATGTTACCAACATACAGTAGAAGTGATATGATCACCTAAACTGTTTTTGTAAATACATGTCCAGCTTAAATTTAGTGTTCTCTAAAATGGCCATCCATAGCTTTGTTAATTTTTATTGCTCAAAGGAATCATACAGAGTCCTAAATTACATACACAAGTCCCATTAATGAACTTCCGTGGTTTGAGTGAGTTGAGAGAAATTTGTGCATGTATTTATGCAAAAAAAGATTTGGGTGATTATAGCTCCAGCACTAAACTCAATAAGCAAAATTTACTAGAGAAAACGAATCCAGGACTTTACCTACAGCAAGTAAAAAAAAGTAAATTTTCAGTGCAGCCCCCCCCAAACCCACCCCCAAACTTGGCCTGAACAGCAATGAGCAGCTCCTTTTTGAGCAGCTGCTGTGACCCACGCCTGCAGATGAGCCCAGCAGACCCTGCGGCCTCTCCCAGAAAAAAACAAGCTGGGCGAGTGCAGACCAGTTACACACCGCACATGAGAATGACTAGAGGATCAGTCAAAAAAAAAAAAAAAAAAGAAATAGGAATTGGGTAACCTTGAGGCTTAAGTGCTGCTTTCATTCACATTAATTATCTAAAAGTAGATACTAATGCTCTAGAGTCACATTTAAAGCTGCATTTTTAATGTTAACACATTATCTATTGATGGGGTCCTGTTTAGAAGGACGGGACACTATTTTTCATCCTAAATACATGTAGAAACTAGTGAGGAGGGAGGACAGACCTTGTGCTCGATCATACTGCTGATCTCAGGCAGGAAATTCTGGGTGATGATGCGGTATAGGTGGCGGTCCTGAGGAGAGTTTTTGTCCTTAATGCTGTCAGCCAGCCTGACCCACTGCTCCTCAGTCTCACACACGAGAGACCAGGCCCCACGCTCTCGCGCTGTCAGAACACACCCATACACACACACAGATGTTAACATGACCTTCTCAGTTTGCGCTTTGTAAATGGCAGGTAGGAAGGCATACATATTCAGATAACAAGCAACTTATTTGTGCTAAAATAACATTGTTTACATGTTTGCATATCAAAACCAAAATATTTCATCATCAACAATGATCTCTGCTTTAAATGTAGTGCCCCAGCATTCAGAGTGAGGATGGTGTTGTTTAGGACAGTAAACCATGCAAAAGGCCAGTAGAGGCTTCCGGTAATTCCACAAGTAATTCACCTTTAATCAGCTGTCGCTCCTCAACCTCATTTTCCTCCACTGCTTCCACCTCACTGGAAAACAGCACAAAGCAGGACTGTCACAATACTTTACTTTTGCTTCCATACAATACAAGTATGTACGTAGATAAATGTTTAATACAAGTGTTCAGTGGTCAGTTTGGATGTAAAGAATTCAACATATCTGGTCATAAAAAATGAAAAATGAATGTTCATAAAAATTAATGATTTTTTTCCCCCCTCGCATGACAGAGGACCATTTATAAACCATAAGATACCTTCCATTATGAAAAAAGAAAGAAAAAAAGCAAAAAGCAAAAAAAAAAAAGCACATACATGTTACATCACTGTTAAACATAAATGAACTGAATCTGCACAACTACAAGAAAGTCTTACACTGGTGACATCTCTCCAGGCTTCTTTTTTGGTGGCCTCCCTCTCTTCTTTTTCTCTGGTATTTTTGTATCAGGGGTTTCACTGAGAACAAATCAAGAAAGAACAGGGTCATATTTAGGACATTTGCTTTTACACAAACACGTCTCAAATCTGACTAGAGCCACATCCACTCACACATACCAGCGCTCAGAGGTCTTCCTTTTAATGGGCTCCTCTTTGTACATCCGAGTACCATAGAAGTACCAGTAAAGGGCACCAGTTCCATCTTGACCCAGTGGCTCGACACGCAAGCTGTCGGCATCCAGTCCCTGAGGGGAAGGTCAGTAACTTTAAATGGCAGTTCGAGGAACTTTAGAAGTGTCACAGTGTCTATAAAACTACAGCGTTCCTCTGTGAAGGTTAGACGTAATAACCTCCTGCCTTTGAAAAACCTTTTAAGAGATTTTATATTTCTGTGCTTTACACTTCACTGGCTTGGTAAAAAGCTCGGTATATGGCTAGTGATGAGAAGAAAAAAAGCCTATCTATCTCTATCTATCTCTAATATATATCACTTAAAGCCAGTTATTGGGGTATATGGCTTCAGTTTAAACTTACAATTGTCCTTACTTGACACAGAGTCCTTACTAATCACATTACCACACCACAGAAAGGCATTTTGCACACCTTAACCCGTTTACACTGCTTATCACTATGCAACACCCTCCACATAACACCATTAAGTGACATTCCTTTGTTCATATTTTGCCAAGTGCTTATCTAAGCACACCTCTAATCAGCAGGCTCTTACCTTAAGTAAGTCGAAGACGTCAGCAGCGTCCAAACGGTAATCGCAGAGCCTGTGGAGGATCTCCACCTGCGTGCGGACTGGAAGCTCCTCGAAGGAGCTCTCTTTCAGAGGATTGGATTTGCCCTCCTCCAGCTCCCAGCGGTAGTTGATGATGTCCTCCAGGTAGCCACGGAAAGCCTGAGGCCTGACAAGGATTTTGTAGATTGGTCACAATTGTGAAAATAAACTGGTGTTTAAATAATTGTGATTGATGAGTTGATTGTCCTTAGTTTGTTTTATGCATTTATTACTTGAACAGGCCTAAAGTGCCCAAACTGATGTAAAAATCGATCTAAGCAAGCCTAAAATTACCAAAAAAGTGGAGCTCCCTCTCACAAAATTAGTAAACTGTGTCTTCATGGACCTCAGTGTCCTGCATGAGTCCTGATTTCAAGCCAAGCAAACACTTGAGGAGTAGAAATTTTGATTGCGTTGCCTTCTCATCCAACCTCATGGGCACAAATTCCCACAGATGCAAATCAAAATCTTGATGCATAAAAAGCCCTCTAAAAGTAGACATAAATCCAAAAGCATGCGGATACCCAATAAGCTCATTCAGGTGTGATGGTCAGATGTCAACATCCTTCTACAATAACATAATAGGCATATATTCACTTCAACATTACACTGTACTAACATTACACTAATTGTGTACACTGTTCACATTAACATTAAATCATGTGTGGGAAATCAAGCAAAGTTAACTCTATTGAATGTGTGTTATAAAGACTTAAAACAAACAAACGGACATGTATGCATGTGCCTGAAGTTCTGAGAAGGAGACAACGGCCACGTCTTTGGCTCTATTATGACATTAGTTTTGACTGGGCAAACAAACATTAGTTCTGGGTCACACCAAACGGATTAATCCAAAAGTGGGAAGAGATCTTGTTCCTGCTACGATGCACAGAAACAAGAGGCTGGGCCAGGAGTGAAGCCCACTGCAACTCACACATAAGAAAGAGAAGAGGAAAAAGGAAAAGAAAGGGCTTATCTGAAGAACGCAGAATGCACTCACTCACTCACAGCTGCAGGCCCCCCACTAACCCATCAGTCTTTCCCTCTCTGTCTGTCTCTCGCTTGCTCGCACAGCCCCTCCCCTGCTCCGCTGGGGCATTCAGCGCGTGTGGATGAAAAGGGCAGCACTCTGAAAGGCCAGGGCCCATTGGCAACCCCCAGGACGCCTGCGGCTGTCCAATCCAATAAAACCCATCGTCCTGTTAAAGGAACACTTCACCCAAACACGCTAGCATGGCCAACAATCCGTGGTTACCTGGGGCTCCAGTGAGCCCGTTCTTCTTTCCGTATTTCTGACGTGTCCCTACAAGCAGTACTTAGCAACTAGAGGAAAGTGATTTGGTTAAAATAGAGTTTCACTTTACTTCAAACATCTTGTTTTTTCCAATGACTGAACAAGTAGCACAACGATCATTAAAAACTATGTGCGCAAAGTCAGAAACAGGCATTTGGTCAGTGCTGATACTTCTGAGACTCACAATGTACTTAAAACACTAAAGCTGTTTTTGCTATTTGTGTTACTAATTTTCTAATATTAGAAGCTTTAAACAATGTAAAGTAAAGGTGTCTCATATCCTTATTTTCAGCACAAACTAACCTATATGATAGAGATTCTTTATTTCCACACCATTTCCACACAGCCCCATACATTGTAACTGTTGTTTCCCACTGGACTCAAAAGTGTTACATGGACAGCTGTGAAAGGGAAGTAATGATTAATGATATCTCCCACGGTGTTTATATTTCACACCTCAAAAGTAGAATCTGCATGCAAATTCTACTTTTAGCAGAGCCTTTTATTAAAAAAAAATTAATCGACTGCCAGAACTGATGCCCACTGATGTCTGGCCTTTTTTTTTTTTTTTTTTTTTTTGTAAGACCAGTCAAACTGGTCTAAGTAGCAGTAATCATGCTACCCCTATTATCCATTATGTTTAACTGAGGCGCGTTTCAGCTGATAATCTTATAATGAATGGCACTGTTATGACTGAATAGTTTCTGCATTTTGTATGTCAAGCAGTGAGCAACGTAAGTGGAAGCCATCTGACTGTTAGTCACAATAATGTCCTCTAACTGCCCGTCTGAGCATGCAAATGGGCCCGTCACTTCCTGCACTACAGTCACACAGACGACCAAGGCTGCTGGAGCTGATGAAGCACTTAAATGGAGGAGGCCCATTCAAGGGCCCAACCATTTATCACAGGTCTGACTCAGCTGCCAACACGTACACACCCTTTCCCGAAAGTGGGGGCATGCCCCTGGAGCCAGTACTGCTTTGGGAAAGCTGTGTGAATGGAGGAAAGAACGGTCACGCACATACAGCGCGGCCTAAAATTTGCAGCGACTGAGTCATGAGTAGATGGCGGGTTAGTCCAACCTGCTGTGCGAGCTGCGACACATTTTTCGAGAGTGGTGGTGAAAGTTGCGAAACAATCCACGCACCAGCTACCCTTCCAGCCTCAAATGTGCAAGTTCAGAGAATGGAGTGTGGTAGCCAGGTGTGGTACGAGAATGAAAAAAAAAGAAAAACTTACGTGATGTCGCGTCGCTGGTAACATCCCTGGAGAAGACAGCAAACCAGTTCAGAGAGAAAGTCCCGGTTCTGTTTCAGCAGTGCTTGCTCCAGCTCCTAACACACAGAAAGCAGCAGGGAGGGGAGGTCAGTCAGTGTCACGTTTTACAAGCGCCTACTTTCACCAACTTAGGAGAAAATATCAGATTTAATGACCAAGGCCGACCCCTTTTATGGGACTAATACTTTACAGCAGAGCACAGCATTACTCAGAGCTACAGGTTCTTGGGATTGCACGGCAGTGACAGAAATGTAAGCTTTCATGTTGAATTAGATATAACTAGATGTTTGTAGAAGTTCAACCTACACTGAAAACATACAGGTTGGCACATTTTTGGACATACTGACCCACGCATATTGGGCCTGAAGCTACTAGCAGCACTGAAATTAACTGCAGCAACTAATGCTCTACTGCTTCAACACAATTAGTCAAACAGAAAGATACCCAGTCAAGGTGGATCCATGAGTGATTATACAACAAGGTGCTAAACCCAAACACATTCACCCTCCGAACACAAGCGGCACGAATCAGTGCTGGAAGCACAACACATGGTAAACTGAAATGATAAAGCAAAACAACTCTTTATATGGAAGTTCCCCTGGTTTGTTTTGATGTTAGACATCATGCTGAGCGTTGTTTGGTGTTTCTAGGTCATGTAGAACCAAAGTTATTGTAATTTAAAAAACATGTAATAGTAGTAATAACCACTACTGGTGTTTTATAAACAGTGTTACACGCAAATGGCAGTAAAGAACAAAAATGCCCACATTTATTTTATGTCTTAAACAAACGTTAAAAACACAAGAACCCGACAGAGGGTTTCAGGAGGGTCTCCGCCCACAAGTGAGTGGGAAAACCCGCAGAAGGAGGGGGTCCAGAGAGCGGCCGAGCGCCGAGAGAAAGAGCAGCAAACGAGCATGTAGGAGAACAAAGACTGTTTTACACTGTTTATATTTGTTGAAATCGGAGTTTACTGATAGACTGAGTTCTAATGGTTAACAAGACCCATTAATACTAGTTTTACACAAGAGGGAGTGTTTTAGTGCAATGCCAAAAACATTTAATAATTCAGTCGAAGTACATCCTTACTTATTCACATTACTTACACTTTACTGAACCAAGAAGAAAAGACTATTCAATCAGTAACCTAAAGGTTTGGGATGGAGCACATCTTCAAGCGCACGTTTCCAAGACACGCCTCAAGGTGCTCAGCAAGGCTCCTGTTAGAAGCGAGGAAGTGCAGCTGAGGTTCAAGTTCAACCATGACCTCTCTCCATCTCAGCATTGTGCTCTGGCCATTCAGGGTTTATGAAGCGGCAGTAAGCAGGAGAGTAAACTCCGGCGTGCTGAAAGAGAGTGAAGCAGAGACTCCAGGCACCAGCAGGAACCCCCAGGGCCACGGTGGGCGAAGCACAGTCTAACTCTGCTGACCCAGCATCACCTTACCCAACATGCACTGCTCTGAGAGGGGGAAAGAAGCTGAGAGAGCAGATATGCTAATGTGCAGCTAAACCCCTGCCCTCCCGATTTGTCCATTTCATTTATCTACCCCTTCTCAAGAAGCATAAGGAATACGCAGAGCTTTAGCAGGATTCTTTGTTTTTTGTTTTTTTGGTCCAAGGGCTCCGCTAGCTGCTCAGCCCCTCGGGCAACGGAGAGCACTTTTCAACTCTGGTAAAAAACATCCTCCCCCTTTCCCCCCTTCAGTGCAGAGTGACACCCCTAAATTAACTCAAGGGCGAGAGGAGGCAGCCCTGGATTCATTGTGAGATTCGCTCGAGCTGCAGATTGCTCCCTCTCTCCAGAGAGACGGTGGAAAAGAGCAGGGGTTGCCAGAGGTCGCCTCACACACCTCCTGGATGCGGAGAGCCGCGGAAACCAGGAGCCTGGCGACAGCAGGATAAAAAACACAGAAAAAAACCCAGAAAAAACGAAGAGTCTGGACAACAGGATGAGACACATGCTAGTGCTTGGGGGGGGGGGAACCACCTCTCTCAATCCTCATTTCAAGCAGCAAAGAAAACAGCGACCGTCTAACGGCGAAAACGCTGAGTCCATTACACTTCCTAGGAGGATTTTAATGAGTAATTTAAAAGCTATTGATCAAACCCCTCAGGTGCTCAGCAGAAGGTAGAATTGAACTGTCAAAGCCTTTATTGAGTGAGGCAGTTGGTGTGGAATTAAGTTTGGGAGATGACGGTCCTGGCTGCGAATGAGGCTGGCTACCGCAGAAAGGGTCACGGTCCTGGGCTAATTCAGTGGGTTTTTCTATCAAATCAGACAAAAAAAATACATAGCCTGTGTCATAAGACATTAGTTTTGCTTCCTGTCCTCTTAAACAGACCATTACAGCTTAACTGCTACAATCTGTTATCCCAATATTCCTTAAAATACAAAACAAATACCTTAAAGCAATACCTTTAAAACACATGCAGTGACCTTTTCTGATCAGGTTAAGAATGAGCTTTGTTAATTATGCCAGAAGTACGCACACTTATTGGATAACATGAAGGCCTTGATTCATCCAAACTCCCTCGGAAGCATCTGTGATTGGTCAAATTTCAAAGCATGCAATTAAAATTATCACAAAAATGGTCAAAACTACAGGCAAATGCCACCACAGCTGATACTCACAGAGAAGTCTTAAGGAAGACTGATCTTAGAAAAGTTTCTTCTGTGTTTACAATACTTGCAAAAGTCTTAGGCACCTGCAAAAACATTTAACAACTTTTCAGATGGACAGGGAGTATATTTCTTCACATTAAATGTACTAAATATACTAAATAAAACTAAAAAGAATAAATACAAATAAGATTATACAGTAAACAGTGATTTTATGTTTAGTGTATCAGTGTGTTCTTGTTTAAGTCCAGTATTACTGTAGTTTCATGAGAAACCTGGTTTGACTCGATCAGTCCTTCATTAAATTAAATCAGGAGCCGCTGATGGAGTTTCACAAATCCAAACAACGGCTGGAGGAACCGAGGAGGAATCTGGAACTGAACCTGTGTTCTCCTCACCAGTTCACATAGTATTAACTACTTTTAGACACAGAACTAATCTTGATATTTTTTACTGCTTTCTTGTTTGTGTGCATTTATTGTAGTGTTAACTTTGCTAGCTGAAAGACACCATCACACACTGAGAAGAAAGGATTTAGACAATCTGCATGGGTGCCCATGCCAAAATGGATTCTAGATCAGCACTCCTATGGCTGAGGTAGTTTGTAAAAAATTAAATTAAATAAATAAAAAAAAAAAACCCTACCTCAGCAGTGTATGAACAGTATGAACTCCAAATCATACTGCGACACAAAATGACAACAACTCTGAGCCACCTTAATTGCAGACGTGGACGTGGTTTGAGCAGGTTTTGGGGATTTATTTATTTGGCCTTGTACTAAAGAATCAAAAATTGAAAACTGATGTCTTAGCTGATAAACTACTTATGACATGCCCAGCTATTCTTTTAAACGCATTAAAGGGCGTTTATATCGTGGAGTGATGCAGAACAGATGAAACTCATAAGTTGTAGTTTATCCTGGGGAGCGTTTGGTCTGTTCGGGGCCGCGCTGCCAGGGCCTCGAGTGATGGGCCGATCTGGCCTTTCTGCGAGTCGCCTCAGATCCTGTGTCACGCTCACACAACTTCCTGGTCCCCTGACAGCCAGTGGGCTGGAGAGCGCCCATCTATCAGTGCAGGCTGCACTTTGATCACACTTCAAACCTGAGTCCGGCTGTGGGGGATTAGCACCACCACACTCCTCCTTTGAAGTGCCATTCAGCAGCTCGGATGGCAAAGGAAGGGAATTAATGTAGTGTGTGCCCTTTTCTTCCACACAACCTCACTCTCCTGTGTCACACTGCTGGAGGTTCAGACTGGCTTAACACCACACCCGTGATAACCCCATACGTCCGACAATGTGTAGGAACAATATCTACACTGAACTGGGCAGTGCGATGGGTCTTTAAAGCTATACTTTCTAAAGAGAACATTTCTTACACGTGGCACAACATGTAAAGTCCAAAGGGAACCAGCTGACGCCCTTCAGTGCCAGTCTTTGAATCTTCTCATAAGTGGTTTTACAAATGTTCCTCATCAGATGTAATGACCCAAATTGAACCAGTTCTATACTGTTATATTTCTAAACCTCGAAAGTGATGTAATGCACAGAAATTATGAAATCAAGAACAAAAACAGACAAAAGCTCATTAAAAAACGGGACTACACACACCTAATGAAACATCCAGTTTACGAATAACAACTACACTGTTCAAGTACGTTTTTTAAAGCAGAGCTTTGAACTTTCCCAGGAATACAAAATAATGAAGCTTTAGTGTCTTCTGAAGGTTATTCCATAACCAGGGTGCAAAACAGGCCAAAGACATTCTATTGTTCATTTGCACAAAATTCTAAGCAAATCAAGGGTACCCTGTAAAGCAGCAAAAATCAAAATAGCTGTTTCAGTGAAAAGTTATACACAGATAATATATATGTTTTTTTTGGCTTTATAAATAAAATATATTCAAATTATGCTCTTTTTTTAGACATAAAGAAGGCCATATAAATGTCCTCTCCATAATCGAGAACATTTAAGAGTGTAGCATTTTCCAAATGGTTAAATTAAGTCAGGCCCAATTTCAGTAATAAAAACCCAACCTGACCTCCAGTTTCTTTTTTAACACACTCTAAAAGTGGCCTGGTGGTTAGGGAGCTTCTCCTGTGATCGGAAGGTCATAGGTTTGAATCCCAGGACTGCTAGTGGCACCACTGAGGCACATTTGAGCAAGGTACCACACCCACACACTGTGTTGCTGGCTGCTCACTGCTTCACTTGGTGAGTGAGTTAAATGCAAAGAAAGAATTTCAGATTGTTCACATGGAGTGGTGTGACAAGGGGCCACTTTACTTTAAATAAAGTATCATCCACCCAGACCTGGGACAATACTTCTGAGGTCCTCCTAAGGTATGAATGGTAATAGGATCATGAATCTGGATCACAGATGATGTACCTGTTTCTAATGGTTTAAGAATGGAAAGTAAAGTTCAATTTTAGGCTGTCCTGACGTACTCTGAGATCTCCATAAAGTTTCACAAAAGGACATCTATATAAACACACACTATCTGCAAGGCAGCCCCGGTACCACTCTATCACCTGTACCAATGTTATTGAGTCTGTGTAGTGCCTTCTAAAGACTTATAATTTTAGAAGAACATTACAAATCATGCCGTGCAACATGGATCTAATAAACTTGGGCACGACGTGTGTGTAGACGTATGACTATGCATCTGAAGGTGTGTAGACATGCAACAGTGCGTCTATAGGTGTGCAGATGTACGACTGTGTGTGGAGGTGTGCAGACGTATGCCGGTGCGTGAGGGTGTGTAGGCGTCCGACGCTGTGTGGAGTTTACACACTGCCTTGTACAGTGTTCACAAGCCATAACAGCAGCTCACGGCAGACAGATACGAATGACTTGAACAGATATGAGCACAATCCTGCTTTCCAAGGCACTGAAAAAAAAGCAGTAACTAACAATCAATTTTCCAATGCAAATCTGTATTTGAACTTATTTATTTTGAAAAAATGTAAAAAAAAATAAAAGCTTGATACAGTATGGATTATTTCTGGGGAAAGTAAACAATTAGACAATTTGAGGAAAATGTTAAAACTGAATTCTGTTCGATCCGGTTGATTTGCTTCGTAGCAACACCTCCCTGTACTTACTTTAAATGATGTAGTGTGTTGGTGTGTATATGTGCAAACATAATGCCTATATTTACACAGACTCATGAGTAGACAATCCAGAAAAACTGACATGTTTCTCTTGAGTGTGTTAGAATTAGCATAAACAAACATTACTTGGCTACTTCCTCTAAACACAAGACTGAAAGTCTGTGAGTGATT
The DNA here is from genome assembly GCA_037974365.1 of Hydrocynus forskahlii. Taxonomy (NCBI): domain Eukaryota; kingdom Metazoa; phylum Chordata; class Actinopteri; order Characiformes; family Alestidae; genus Hydrocynus; species Hydrocynus forskahlii. The sequence goes on along the minus strand of JBBPCX010000032.1, from coordinate 11,869,346 downwards.
CTTCCTTTCTATTTTTAGATGTACACTTGTTGTGACATTATATTTGTGATCTCTAATTACTGTAAAAACTGTGTTCAGCTTAAATAACTGTGATTAGGTGTTTTCGTAATAATCGTGACAGGCACAACTACTTGTTTATGCAAGTTACACTGCGTATACTTTAACAGTAAGGCCTGTGTTTTGGAGTTTGGACAGATGAGACGGCAGCGGCTCTCTCCTGGAGTGAATCTACAGCTCGCTCTCACCAAAGTGGAGGAGACAGACCAGCACTTCTGCCAAGAAAAACTGCAAAAGGAGGCTGATAGCAATCTCCCCACCTATTTATTTGTCAACACTAACTGTTTTAGAAGCTTTTAAGGGCATCAACCCCATGGTCTGAAGTAGTGGCTTTATCCACAGCCAAAGAGCAAACAGCAATCTGACACAATCAGGGCCAAACCCAGACACTCCCATTTACGACACTAGTAGTTTTAGATCATATCTGCCATGACAGCACCAAAAAATATATATATATATGTATTGGGAGACAAGACACATTATTTCCTGTTGCATCACTCACCTAGCCTTTTGCACACATAGGGGCAAAGAAGACATGCAAGCTTACTCACAATGGATTATTCACAGAATCATGTTGAGTTCATATAACAAGATAGTCTTACTGGACTATTCAGCATGAAAAGTTTTAAAATGATGACAAATAAATAAATAAAAATAAAACAGATATGGGACATTAGGAGGTCGGATATGACACTGGATTCTGTTTCTAAATCAAATGCATTTTCAAAGTGTAGCAGGATAGAAATGCCATACTCTGAATGATGATTAGCAGCATTAACATTTTTTTCCCATTAAACAAACACAGTCATTTAAGGGGTTGTTACATATGCAAAAGAACATGTTATAGACACACACGCATATGCAGAACGTGTTACACAGGGGAAAGTTATGTAAAACAGCTTGAGATATCAAATGAGCTGGGGGGAACATTTGTAAAGTACCCTTTAGACCTCTTGAATAACCTCTGCATTGGTTATATTGCATTGGATAATAAGGCATTGAATAAAAATCATTACATTCATAGGTTTTGGTAGAATTTAAATGCAGCACTAACGGCTCTTTTCTTCATCAAATCTGACTTTTCATTGTAAACTTACAATGAAATACAAACATGATTATATTCTGTCCTACAACCTAAGAATAAGTCAGTTTGCACCATAATCCTTGAAGTTACTGAATAGCATGCCTTCGGACGAAAGGTGCTTGGGATTCTAACAGGTTAACATCTGGGTTACAACCCACATTAACCGACGTAGTTCCACAACACCAACATACCATGATATTAAATACAATCTAGGCCTCCAGCCTCATGATTAGCTGAAAGCACCTCAGACCCAGAAGATTCAAACTGACTTGGAAAACGCTGATAAAGCGTTTCTGCTTCACTTTTACGAACGGACTCTAAGCCTGGCCAAAATAAAGAGGTTCTTAGTATCAGTCCCTGACGCACACCAAAGGCTCGGCACAGATGGTGGGAGAGCAGTTAACAGCCGTTGCTACTTAAGGGGAGCAATAGGAAGACGGGGGAGGGGGTGGGGACGAGTCCTGTGTGAGAACTCATCTCCCTCAGCACAATCTCCCCCTCACTTCTCACAAACAACCTCCCCAGTCACGTCTCCGCACGGCTAACACAGCTTGGCACAACACATAAACACCTTCTAAAGGTCTCTCCATCACACTCGCGCCAGCTTCGACACTTCTTGCTTGCGACAACAGACAAGTGTTTTACTCAACACATCCATACTGAGGAGAAACACAGATAAAGTAAAAGAGTTGTGACTTTGTGAGCACTTTCGGGACTCCATTCCATTTCTTTACATTCTTGGAGATGTGTGAAGACCCTCTGCAGTTAATAAATTCCCCTAGGGATTGCTGCCCCATAAGGTGTGGAGGCAATGAGACTTCATCAAAATAAAGAACTACGTACATTACTGCAGTAGAAAGTACAGGTTCACATTTGAGATTCATTGACGGAAAAACTAAGCTGGTTACAAACTTCCTGAGGTTGAGATTAAGTCACTGAGGATCATTAACTCCCGGAGATGGAGACCCTTCAAGCCCACTCTACAGCAAAATAAGATAAACATGAACTTACCCACTTCCTAACTAAACGGGTGAATCATGTATGTGTGGTAGTCATTGTGTTGGTGGTCTTATTTAGATGGAAAACTCAATTAGTCTGCAGACCACAGAGAACGCGTACACAGTCATGAGGAAAAAAAATATATAAATATCAATGGTACAAAATGTGGTTGGAAATGTGGAGCATTTTGCCCAAAATTGGTCTGAAATTTGCACAAAACCCCCAAAACACACATCAATTAAAATGGCAACTTGCTTTATTTTACCTTGTTTTCCCCTGAGGTCCACTTAATTTAAATGGCTGTTCTGGTTACTGTGGTGTGTTTCTGTTGGTAACATTTCTCTTCACCAGCCCACCACACCAAAATCTTTGCCACTGTGTCAAAAATATAAATCCTCTACGTGGCACTGCTAGGCTACATTACATTGTCATTTTACAGACGGTCTTAGAAACAATCTTAATTAGATACAGAAAAATAGACTGGGATTGTAAATAGATCAAGAAAATAATTATGCAGGGGAGAGCATAATCTGTCCTGTTGCTGCTGTATTTGCACAATTATATTTATTGCTGCATTTTTGCAAATCTTTATACAGTATAATTCTGTCTTCATTCAAACGGTAGCTGTTACTGCACAAAATAATGTCTTGTCCCGTTTTGTTGCTCTTGTATTTTTCTTGCTCTCTCTCTCTTGCTCTCTTTTCACTCTGTATTTCCTCGTCTGCACTTAAATAGTCTTGGTTTCTGTTTTTGTTCTTATGTTGTTCCATGGTCCTGGAGGAACGTTGTTTCATTTCATTGTGTCCTGTGTGTATATGGTAGGAATAATAATAGACCTGCTAGGAATAATAATAGACCTGCTTGACTTGACTGGACCTCTCTCCTTGTTCAGCCCAAGTTGGGTTAGTTTAGCTTTCATTCCTGTTTTTTTTTTTTTTTTTTTTTTTTTACTTTCAGCAGCAACTACTAACTACTTCAGTAAGTTACACTGAGTCACACCCAGCTGTAGTTATCCTGTTAAGTTCTTGGGTGAAGACCTGGACAAACTGTTGAGGAGTTCATTTAGCAACCACTAAAATAGCGCTACAACTGCAACTCAGATCACGTGAGTGTTTGTTAACCTCCTCAGACTTGAAGGGAATGGATTAGGGATGGAAGAAAGCAAGCAAATTTCCTTATGATCTGGGGCTCCATGTCAGGTAACCACAATGCAGAGAAATTTCGACACTTCGACACTTTACAAACGAAGTTTGGTGATGGTGAAGTAATTGTTTAGGATGACGAAGCATCTCATCACAAGGCAAAACATGTTGACGCTTTTCTTCAGGAAAGACATCTTAACAGTTTGAGCCTCGATTCTATTGAGAATTTATAATAAATGTATGATTAAATAAATAATACATTTTTAAAAAACTGGCCCATGACATGGTTCCCGTGAAGCTGATCTCTCAATTACTGTTCAAGAAAGTTGGAAGCATCTTGACTGAAAACGTTCTTTTTCCATTACTGAAGTCCATGCCTCAAATAATGCAGGTCTGAGGAGGAGAAAGTACGATTTTTGTTTGTCCATAATTTTTGCCAGGGTAGCAGTTCACTCCTCCACGCTTCAGTCAAAAAAAAAAAAAAAAAAAAAAAAAAAGGTGTCGAGAGTTATTTGGAGCAGTTTCATAGATCACTAAAGAACCATTTTTACAAACTAAACATGTAAATGCAAGCAAGAACCTACCAACAGTGTGAAGAGCTATCACATAATATAAAAGCTCTATATTATGTGGTGTTTCTTTTTTTTCAGAACTGCATATCCAAGCTAAAAATCACTTAAGCATCTAGCGTCTAAACATTTATTCAGAACAAGATTTTTTATGGAAAGAAAGAACACCAATGATGAAGGCAGGAACACATGATGTCAGCCTAAACAACATTATCAGACGCACCGCAGACAGGCAGCCTGTGGCTCTACACAAACAACTGTTCCCGAGAGCAGATGAGTGCGTCTAGCTGGGCCTTTGTTCCAGACTACTCAGTTAGCCTCTCAAAGCACACAGGCACCAAGCACATCAATACAGCCGGCCCAACACACACACACACACACTTTCTCACCACCTCCTCCTCGGGCTCAGGCTCCTCACGTCTCCCAGCGCATCAGTGTGTGTGCGCGTGTGAGTGTGTCTGTCTCTCTAGCGCGCGCACACACACACACACACACACACACACACACACACACACACACACACACACACACGTCTGCTCCTTTTACCCCCCACAAAACACTCTTCCCAACACCCCAGCTCTTAAGAGGCTGTGGGGTAACACTCTCGCTGATTACTCTTCCCCCGCTCTACCACCCTACGGCACTTAGCTGTCTAAGGGGGAGCAAAAGCTGCAAGGCACGATCACACACACTACACCTCTGAGATCCATTTTGGGTAGGGCTGTCACAATTACTCCATTAAACTCAATAAGCCTTCAAAACTACTTCTTTAAAAAAAAATCTTCTGCACCATTAATGATTAGTTGACCATTTTCTGAGGTTTTTCCTTCGGTTTTTTTTATTCAGGAGATTGTCTGTTGATCACGGATGGTTTTATTTTCTGATAAATGCCTTTTGTTTAAATGCCTTTTAAACAAAATGCCTTTTGTTTACCTGATAAATGCACCGGTAAATATATTTCGGCCTTCGTTAACACCAACACCTAAATGGCAAAGACACATTGTGGGTGTTGTAGACATCACCTCTGGTTCAGCAAGTCGGTAAGTTTGTCCACAATCAAAGAATCAGAAAAATGTGTTGATCCGGGAGGAAACTGCTTAAATTAATAATCTCACATCAATCCATTAACAATTATCCCACATTAAGCTACTGTAAACAGATCACAGTTTGAGTTTCTTAACCAAGGAGGCATGCAGGACTAAAAATTGGTGGAATTCTCCTTTATTGGAACAAGTCCTAACATCTTTGGCGAATATAAAGTATATTGTAATCTTTGAAGTGCTCTACAATGTGTGCTATTCCTCAGTTAAGTCCATTGTCCAAAACTCTAATTCCTTGATTAATTAATCAAATCAGAAAACAACAACAGCGAGAGCACTCTCCTTGATTACAGGACCAAAATCAGACCACCTCTGTGATGCAAAACCACAACAGCCATGCTGCAAACCCCAAAGAAACTGTAATCACAGCAGACTCCACCAGCGCTCCATCTCAGATTTCACTCCAGACACCCCCGACCTCTGCAGCAGAGCCCCTGAGAGCGCGCAGGGTGTTCGAAGGCTGCCCCACTCTGGAGACAGAGACGAGGAGCCATAGGGAGAGGCAACAATAGAGGCGGCTGAAACGAACCCCAAGGAGTATGTGCCCCACATACACACCCGTCCAACCAACTCCCCATGTGAAACCATCTGATGCATGTACTGCTGCTCTAACCTGTCAATCAGGCCTGGGGGAGGGGAGGGCATTATTACAATGTAGCTGGATACACTTATTAGCGAGACTCAAATGTTATGCACACTCGAGGGAGTGGGTTTGTGGTGTAGTGAAAAGATTTATTTTCACTTTTGCTTAATTTAAGGTGTGTTTTTGCAGAACATGTTACTGTCTAAGGAGGTGTGTGGTGTTAATGCCAAGCGCCAAGCAGGAATCTGGTGGCCGATGAATAACAAGAGGATGAAACAAGATTCACCGCTAAAAAGGGTATTGTTGAGGATATGTGGGAGTCCTTTCTGCTCTCCAGGCAGCCTTCTATGCCACGGCAGGCCTGGGTTAAAAGGTAAAAGATATGGGATGAAAGCGAACCAAGATTGATCCTTTTCAAGACAGCAGAGTTTGTGGTTGGAAACACGGCCTGCTGACCCATTACTTATTTGATTTTTATCCCCACCGCCACATAACAGAGGCATGTGGCGCAGCGCTTCCTGCATTCCAGCAATTCAGGACTTTCACCTGATTGGTTACAGCTTCGTTAGCAATCATTACTCATCTGATAAGTAATTACCAATCACTAAAGTTATGAGTCCGATCTATGTCCATTGGACTTCACTGAAAAACACTGAATTCCAATTCTGTCACAATACCTCAAATTATCTTGGTCTCCTTAAAAGCCACTGAAGAACATTTTAAAAAGCAGTGTTGTACATTTTCCCAAACACATGAAGAGACTATTCTGAGAACATGTAAGGCACCCTGCGTCAGAGTTATCAAATTCAAAATGAACAGAGAAGCTCATTATAATCAGAGTCAGTAAGTTTAATCTCAAGCTTATATACTCATGTTCATGATCATATTAAGTAAAATGTCTGATGTGAGTGCTTAGACCAGTTACATACATTTATCATAACTTTTACAAAATAACTATGCTGTTTGGAGCAGTGTCTATTGATATATTTTGAACAGGTTGAGAAGTAACAGATTGGAAAAGCTCTGCTCCCTGCTGAGAAATCAGATCCTTGAAAGCAGTGGAAACACTACAGATGTATTGAATGTCATAACATGGTTAAATGTCATTGGTTTCTGATTGAAAATTTTGAATTCAAAAATGGCAAAAGTAGCATTTGTAACACCATGTGAAGTGTTCCTTTAGGCTAAGGCATGTCTAGCTAACAGGTTACACAGTGATACAAATGAAAAAATGATAAGATAAGGGGTCAGTACTAAATACAGGTTCAAACAGGATATTGTGACACAGTCACTCAACCCAGGGATGAATCTGGAGTGTCGACTCTAAAGCAACTCCAGTCCGGCACAGTTTGGCAGTTCCCTCCTCAAACACAATCAATAAACATGACAGTTAAACACGGAAAACATGGCAATTGTTCACATATGACAAATGGACACTTTACACTTAAATTAACAAATAAGTTGAACCAGAGGAAATCACCAAACTGTGCTGGACACCAGAGTTAAGAACCCTGGCTCTCGATGTGTCCTTCATAGAAGTAAAGGACCATCTAACAGACTGCGACTTCCCAGCAGCATTCGTCATCTCATCTCTTGATCAAAAGTTGCATTAGCCTTTAATGTGACCCGAACATCTGTAACAACCCTCAGATGCAAAGATGTAAAGTATCTATTTGTCTGACAACAAAAGTGTGTAAAATCTGAAAGAATGAATGTCCTGATAGCTTGTTTGAAATGTGGCACTGGAACTTTTACATCTCCATGTCCTGTTAGGACAAGCTGCACTAACTTATCAAACTACAGCAGGGATCCTGGAGAGAGATGTTACAGCAGCGAAATTACCCAATTATTTGATTCAAGGTTGTTTAATAAGGGAAAAAAAATCCATAACCATTTATATTTAATGACCTACAGTAACAAAATCAAGACATGGACCTCTTATTTTTAGTTCAATCTATTTTCTGTTCATTTTGAATAAGTAAATAAACACATATAAAGCCTCACAAAAAGATCTTCAGCTTTCATTCTGCCAACATCTAGAGACCAAGGATTAGAGCGCTGAGAGCGTGGAAGAAAAAACAGGCTCAGAGGAACTGGAGCACCCAGTCAGGAGCACCTCCACCCTTCAGGGGGAAAAATAAAGCAAAGAAAGAGCCACCATCTGTGATTTAGTCATGGTGATGCCAGCAGGGAGAGAGCTGGAGCAGCAGCAGCGGCGGTCGAGTGTGAGAGGAGCATCATGAATGAGGGCCTATTCAGCACAGGCAGAAAACACACGCGCGCGCACACACACGCATGCACACACACCACCCGGCCTGTGCTGCGGAGGGGATGGGGCGTAAGAGCTGCTCGCTGCAAAGGGAGACAAAAGGATGGGATGCTGATCATAGACAGGGTGGCTAGAACATGTAAAAACAATCTGGTCAATAGAGCATCATCTTAGGAAGAGAGAGAACATATCCTAACCACATGGTCAGAACTGCTTATTATTCCTCTGGTCCATGCTCCATCTGGGTAATCTGCTCAGGCACTTATCATTCTCCATGAGAAGGACATTTCTTCTGCATGAGAAAGGTTCAAAAAAACACCTGCTGTAGCAACTCTCATGCATGTCAGAGGAGAGACATGGCAAACTTTGGTTTTGGCAGCTGTTGAAAAGTTTGGAATCAGTGTTTTCAACAGTGTTTAGTGACAAGCCTGACAATGCCTGTGTTTAGTGAGTGATCAACACTATTAATACAACGTTTACAGTATCTGTCATGGAGAAGATTGATCTAGAAATGCAGTTGTTGAACACAACGAGAGGAAAGTAGAAGCAACATAAATAACTATATAGTAATATAATACAAAAAGAACTGGGCACTATACAAACCGTTATATGAATATTTACGTCTGTACATAAATTTGTCCATGTTACGATTCACATTTTTGGACAACCTAAGATCACAGCATTAGATATAAGAGCTCAGTCAAAAAGGCCTTGGGTCTTGAGGGGAAAAAAAATGCTCGTGTCTCAGCTCTTATGCAATTAAATTCCAGGAGAAATGGCACTGCACCAAAAGACATCATGCTAAGCAACTACAGACACCATGGAATCTGACAAATTGGTAAAGCTCATATGCCATTTGCAATTACATGCTTTACTACAAGATATTTTGGATCCAAATGAAATGAGAACACTGAAGAAAATAAAACAGAACAAAAATCTTTACCCACCTATTGAACTGTCATAGTTCAACAAATTGGTAAGGGGGGGGGTCAAAGTTACAGTTTTCCCCCAAATACTCCAGATGCCAAAATGTTGCCTCTTTAGTTTAAAACCAGAGCTGCGAGGCCAACTTTGATAATAAAGTCAACAGAAGTGAAGAATCACCCAAATCCGCAAGACACAAACATTACCGCTTCAGGTAGCCAATTTGGACAAAACTGGAGCTGGAAAGGGCTGATCTTGGATGCCACTGATTCCAACAACAAACTAAATGGAAATACTGTCGAAATTGGATTAAACAAATGACTTAACACATTTATTATGGAAGTGAAGCTCCCATTTTTCAAATGCTTCATGAAAAAGCATAGCACAGCTGTAGTTTAGAGGGCTGATTTAGTTATTTAAAATTCTGCAAGCACTTATTTTGCATCCATTTGTTCCTCGTTGGGTAGTTCCTCTGTGACAGGTGGTAATAAGCCTCGGTGACTTAACAGAGAATGACCCAATGGCTTTAATTAGTGCTTCCAGAATACCCTGAGCGATCACTAATAGACAAGCTCTAATTGGGGCTATTTATGTAACCATAATTATCCACTGATCCAAGTATGTCATTTCTTACTGACAGGAGTAAATGAGCTATGGATTAATAAGTGAAGAACCAAAGTGTTGCACGCAGGGAACAGCCTTCACCTGGCTTCCAAAGACAGGCGTCCATCTGTGGTTGACGAAGCTTCGTGATTTATAGCTGCTTGCAGACTGATGCATTGATTAATCTGACCAATATTTTATAATAAAAAAAAAGCTATTGGAGGAAGCCAGAGTGCCAAGTTTCATTCTATGAGAAATGCAAAACATACAGAACAGCTGATACAGCAGTAGTGACAGGAAAGAAATGTCTTTAAAAGCTCCCTTTTTTTACACAAACTCATTACAAATACATGTATAAAACATTATTCTACAATAATTTTAGATAAGGTTTTGGCCCTTTTGTAAAACGTATTATAATCAGATTATCCACCATCAACATGACTTTATTGAAATTCAGAGGACTCGTGTAGTTTTAGACCAGTAACAGAAAATAAAATGGCTATAGTTTCATTACAAACATCGCACTTTCCACTACAGTAAAGGAATCACAATAAAACATTTCCCAACAAACCACTCTTTGTTTACATATAATTGAAATTTAAAAAAAAATACATTGGAGGTTTATTTAAAGTAGGACAGTTTAGCCAAATCATGGATGTGCATAAATTCATATTCTGTACATTTTTACATTGACCACCTCAGTCTTTGGCATGCAACTGTATTTTAAAGCAAATTACAGGCTGTTAAAGTGCAATTTGTTAATCTCACACCATTAAGTACCACTCTACACCAATTTCTGAGAAGAAAGCATGCCTAATTTCATTTAACTTGCTTTTCTGAAGGTTTACCTCAGTACCAGCATTGCAGAAACTTTATACATAAAAGAAAAACAAATAAATCAATCATTAATATGTAAATCAACAGTTACAGCGTCAAGGACGTCAGTGGTGTCTCCAAAACACAGTAGCCCTAATTTACTTCAGAAAAGAGAGACAGAATGCAGCTACCAAAAAGTGACAGCGGTCCCCAGAGATAGCAGCAGTTCTCCTCACTGTACAGTTTCACATAATAAAATAATACATAACTAATTTCACGGTGTTGCCAGAGAGCATGAGCAGGTGCGGGATTAGCTGATGAAGGCCTACCAACCGATCTTCATGCCTCACTACACTCACTCGTTTGTACATGCTTATGTTGTGACAGGTGGCAAACACCAAGTGAAACTAAACTTCAAGCGTATGTAGTGCTCCTGTGTGCTGTGTGACCTAGAAAAAGCATTTCCATGAGGACATGTGAAGTGCGATTGTGTGAATGCTATAAAAACAGTGTTTGGAGTCTCCTAAACATTGGTTTCACAAGCAAAAAAAAAAGATTGTGTTAAAAAAAAAAATAAAACACTACTTATCTTTTACAGTGGTCTTTCACAGGAAACTACAGGCACCTTTCCATTAATTTATAGCTGTTCGTCCCAAACCCACATCCATGCCGTCAAACCAGTATTGTTATTGTGGTCCTTTATTAAATAGTCTTGTTTGAGCTTTTTTTTTTCTCGGCACAGTTCAGCAGTGCCACAAGTGCCTAACCCTGGTGCACCACTCGCATTTCTCACAGGTTTAAAGATACATTTATTAGCAGCTTTGAAAAACTCCCACTGAAATTTATCTTCAGCCCAGACAGCCAGTCGTGTTTGTACTTTGTCAACTTCCCAGTTGTTAGTTTGTATCTCCATTTTTTTTTTTACACAAACAGTAAACAATGGCCACTTTACAGTGTTGTGATGACATTTAAACAAATCAGAAAGCAGCAATGCTGTCAGCTTGGCTGTGGCCCACTTTTAGCAACTACCATCGGTCAGCTCAGGTTCGAGTCGCTTTATTTACTTTGACAGCATTTAGCAGATGCTTTTATCCAAAACTACATTCCCTTCCCTAAGTTCCATTCCCTAACTACAGGGGACAGTCTCCCTGGAGCAACTTGGGGTTAAGGGTCTTGCTCAAGAACACAGTGGTGGTGTGCTGAAGGTAGGATTCGAACCCATGACCTCTAGGCCAACACCACCCCCTTTGTATTTGTAATGATAAAATATTTGTCAGCGCTATAGTTCCTTGTGACACATATTATATTTGGATAAAAGTATAACATTTGTCCTTTAGTTTATTTGGTTTGGGCTGGCTTTTCTGCTGTTCACAGAGGTACAAACAACAGGCTAAAGCATGTCATACAGACAATGATATAATGGATTTTTAAAATACCCTTTACAACAGTCTTTTGACAATTTTACATTGGGATAAGAGCATACAATATGTCCTTTAATCTAATGGTCCAGATAAAGAGACCACCAACTCTCTCCACCGATAATGAAGACATATGGAAATGGTCATGCAACAAAACCAAAATCGTCCCCTTGAGCTCAGCAGACAGGCTAAACTCCCCCAGGCTGTATTTGTGAGAGCTGGGTGGGTGGGGGGTATCCTGGAGGATTTGGAGGTCTCTTAGCGGCTGGCGGTAGGGGGATTTCAGGGCTCGTTTCACAGCCACAGAGCCAGGAAATCAAGCGTGCTCAGCTCAGACAAAGAGCGAGGAGATAGCCTGAGCGAGTTGGGCCTCTTCCTGTAGAGCCGCTCTCTCTTCCAAGCAGGGATGCAGAGAGCAACAGTGAAGTGTAACCAGGAGACAATGTGCGAGGAACCGTTTTGTGAGCTTGCCAAGTAAAAAAAAAAAAAAAGTTCTATTGTCAAGCCGCCGGAACCGAGCCTCAGAAGAAAAAGGAGAGCTGGCCGGCAGCGCCACTTTCAACCTGGATCACTGAGTTTGTAATATCCAGCTTGCGTAGTCTCATAGTGTACAAAGGCTGAGCTCTGAAGGGAGACAGTCACCGAGGGCGCAAGGATCGATCTCCCTCCTCCTACGGCATTTTGTCCAGCAAGCTTTAAAAAGTTTTGTCGGGAGGAGTTCTTGCAAAGCGGCACTTAGCTTGACTTCTAAACCACACATGATGGCGTGAAGCTAAGTTTTACGGGGCTGAGCACCCCAACCTTGGAGAGAAGCCACAAAGAAATTGTGTTTCCTCAACTGCTTTATGAAACAGAACGACATGAATGGTCACCAATAAGAGCTCAGAGGAGTTCTGGAGAGAACAAGATTGGCACTGAATTCATGTACGCTTTCTGTAAAAAGTCATCATAAAAGAGAATAAACCGAGCTGGCATACCATATCAGAGTCTTTACTTCAAAAGGGGTGAAAAATCTTTGCTAAATAGATGTTGCAGATGAATGGTCAAATATAATACGTCCCTCAACTGTGGTCGAAGACATCTTCACTGGATTAGATCATTTAGGGTATGGCCACAGGAAGTTCTGCCTTTCTTCATTAACTATGTTCTCAGCAATTTTCTGCCGATATTTATCATCCAGTTTGGACCCAAACTGCATCATCATTTGACCCATGATCAGGACTTGATCAGTCAATCACCTCCCAGGCCAGGATTCTTCCCATGACAAAGGCACAGGATCCGCTTACAACCGGATTTGTGTGCTATTTAGTGAGCTCAGCCACCTGCTTTTTTCAGCACAGCCATTTAGGAGGCACCCAAGGGCTAAAAGCAAACACATGGGATTCTGAGGCCTAACTAAGCTGGCACGTTAGCATCGTCATTGGGCGTGTTCTAGAAACCCTTGAGTAGCAGGCTGATTACAAACAACCAGAAAACATTTACTCAAGCTTGTCAGAGGATGTGCTAAACACAACACATCTAAACCACAAGAAAGCAACAAGGGAAACCCCCTCTCTTGGTCAAAAGAAAAAAAAGTAGAGACCCAAGCATGCGTCAATAGAGCTAACAATTCTAATACACATAAGTAATGTAATTTGAGCTTTAAGACAAAAAAGGTCACTTGAGGTCAAAAAGTCCCAATAGATCATGCTATGTTAGAAGATCTATTGGAAGAACACTACAAAAGTACCTCAACAACTGCAAGGAAAGGAGGACTAATCTAAGAGAAAAGACTGAAACTCTGCTCTAACAGAAAAATGTGGAATTCAAGATATAAGCAGTTAGTCTGTATCAGTTTGTGCTGGAGGCAAAGCTCTGCTCTGCTTTGCCTGATTAGAGATAGTCCAGTGGTATTTCAAGACTAGAAGCCATGCTTTTTAACAGCAGCCGTCAGTGTAATAATCTAGTTAAGAAGAAAACATATGTGCACAAGGCAAATCAACCCTCCTAATAATGTTTCACAGGGCAGCAGCTCAACTCATTCATTCAGCTATATGATGAGAAAGAAAGCCACATAACCATTTCTGACTGGCCTGAAGTAACGAAGTCTTGTTTAGTTACGATGCTCAATGATGCTGTAACAACCAATGATATTGGAACTATAATGGTGTAGGCAGATATATGCTTAAAAATATAGATTTAAAAAAATATAAAAATATGACAGACATTTAAGGGTTTAAATTTTTAAGAGGTTTAAATTTGATGTAGCACAGCAATATTGAAGACACTGGGCTACTTCTGCATGTTACTGTCTGCATTTCGCTGAATTTAAATAAAATTTCTCTATAAAGCTAATACAGGTGGATCTAGTCCCAATTCTGTAAATTTGGCTCTGCAGAACCAAAAATAAGCAGCCAATTCTCTTAAGTTCATAAACTCAACTCAAATCCAAAGGAAATTTGTGAAATCAAAAAATAAAAAATAATAAGCAAATGGAAATGCCTTCAAAAAAAGGGAACAAATGAACTGGTTCATGATGCATCCGCTTCCCTTTATATCACCTTTATTTTCTGAGACGCAATATAAGACGCCTGTTCCAGCACTCACTTATCTCATTAACACGAACGATTATTAACAATGATGGACACAAAGGATCAACAGCTCTACAGAGACTGGACTATTATGCCCAGTGACATCAAGGATCCTCAACAATGACAAATGACCTGAACTTGAAGTCTTAATCAAGAGACTGACAAAGGATTATTCACAGCAGGGGCTGATCGTGTGGCAGGGAGACGTCCAGTGCTGCGGTCCGCCATGCCGTGACCTTGCTCACGTACAATTAGGACAAAAGCACAGAGCAGAAATGTGAGATCTGCTCCAGAGTTTACGAGCTACAGCAAAAACATCAAGGCATTTTGCATTAAAGATTATGTGGAAGAAAAAGATCCTGGAAGATCAGATAAGAACATCCCTCAACAAATTGCAGACTGCAGTAGATAAGCAAATCAGGGGCTGGCATCCACGGCACCGCTGTGCAATGCCATTAATTTAGTTTGTACTGTAAACACTTAACATGGTAATATACTAAAATACTACATATAAAGTGTCTTAAATCTGTCCTTTCCATCTTTTCTTGAACCATGAGAGCAACTTTGCTGCATTTGAGAGTGTAATGTGCCAGTCGCAATGACAAACCTCTGCCAACTGTGTGTAGTACCTCAGAGAAAAAGTGTGTGTGTGTGTGTGTGTGTGTGGTGGGGCGGGGGAGGCTGTCAAATTTAACACTTCATAGTTGACTTATACCCTTGAAAATTTAGGGGGCAGCTTTTAAAAAGACCAGTTCGAAAATCACAGACATGAAAGTGCAAAATGAAATGAAAAGTTGCACACACAGTTTCTAAGCTCCATACAAAAACACAAGGGTGCTCTGCAACAGTCACACATGAGCCTAACATCACCATACCCAATGCCAAGTGCACGCTAGAGGGGTATAAATCGCTGGAAGTGCTCCTCTGAAGAGACTGAGATCCATTCAGTACCATTGAGATCAGCTGGAGCGGTGATTGTGGTCCAGAACATCAGCACATGACCTTACTAGTGCTCTCATGGCTGAATGTAATGCTTCAGCATGTGGTGTACAGCCTTCCCAGAAGAGTAGAGGCTGTAACTGCAGCTGATATATTCGCACAATAATATTTATTTCTGTCTACCTCGCCTGTTCTATCAAGACATAAGCCTTTTCTGATTGGTCCAGCTTTGTTCTGCATTTTTGCACACAGCCCTCTGCTGCTACTGTCAAAACACTGTATTTGTTCAGACTGTAGCTACTGTACTAAATGTCTTGTCACTCTAATTTTTCTTGCACTCTCTTTCATCCTGTCTGCACTTGTGGTCTTGTGTTCTTTCTTGGTTCTGGGGGCACGTTGTTTCGTTTCAGTGTGTACTGCGTCTATATGGTGGAAATTACAATAAACCTACTTAACTACTTGACTTGAAAGGGGATCCATCTCCTATGCCAATAATATTGCTAATTTCTAAAGAGATGCTGGATAAGCACGATTGGGTAATATCTGTAGGCCACTAATAGAAGTTAAACCTGACAATAAAGCAACAAGCGATTCAGATATTGTCAAAGTACATATCCAGACTTTACCAGGCTATGCTGAGCCACTTGGACGAGCGAGGAGTGTGTGAGAACAATGCTCAAGCTGAGGGCCAGCCTGCTGGCCACCTAAACAATAAATCTCGTCGTGAACTTGGCTGAAACCTTCAAAAACTACACAAAGGAGGAGAAAGCAGCTCAATCTCGACTGAGTACGAGGACTTTTCACACGGACTGACTTCTCTGCATTGTAAATAAGGGTTAATACTTATAAATAAGACAAATAAGTAACTGAATAGAGAGATTTAGCACTAAAGTTCAGTACTCAAAGCTAATATGGTGGTAATAAACCAAACTCAAAATAAAGTTTACAAACAAGTTCACCAACAAGCCAAGATTACAAAACAAAAACATTCGTGATCAGAACTCACAGCTCTTTTGCCCTCAGTCACCCCATTTATTCAATGTGGATCAAACCTCTAAACAATATTTTAATCAAAACGAACCGTTACTAACGTTACTAATTTGAATGAGGAAGCTAACTGGCTAAGTAAGTTGTTTTGTTGTTGTTATTAGTCCTACAATCAACACTGTAAAAGACACTTTCTCGAATTAAAGTCGTCCAAACAGGCTGAGGAGTGTCTCCAGAGATAAAGGAGAGGTAGATAACTGGGTTTAAAAGTGGAAAAAATTAAAGTAACCAAACAAATAAACAAAACTAACTAGTTAGCCAAGTTAGCTGACTAGCTGTAAAGGGACTGTTGTGGAGAGGAGCCAAGTTAGGAGTTCAGGTGAGTTCAACCTGATCAAAACAGGTGAAAACGAAAGTAATTCATCGTTAGATTTAAAGGAAAGTAAAGATTTACCTCTATTTCGAAGTCAGGCAGGTTGAAGGCAGTCCTGAAGAGAGAGCAGAAGTGGGCTATGGCCGGGACTTCCCACCAGGACTGGATCTCCTCCACACGAACTGTACATCCCTGGGACATTTTTCCACAAAAAGCAAGGGAGGCTTAAGCCTTGACTTCGTCTCCTCACATTAGACACCGTTTTCACGCCTCTATCCTCTTTCCTCTCAGAGATAGACCTCTTTAACTGCAGAGAGAAACTTCTTGTCCTCTCCAGTGAGTTGCCATTGCTCCACTACAATCTGTTTCAATCTCACAAGAGGAGAACAGATGGGGCGGAGCGTACCATTCTCTCCCTAAAATAGGGACGCGTTCGGACCAAAACAAACCGCTTCGAATGAAAAACTACGCTTTCTAAAGCACGGAGTCTACTTCATGTTTGTTCTTTTATCATTTTACATCTCTCTTGGGATCACACGATCCGTCAAACTCACTCCAAACGACAGAATAACTAATAATCATCCGTTCTTTGTTGTCCCGTACACCACCTCCAGGAGGAGTGGAGCCCTCCAGTTTAAAGGGAATGCAAGACAAGCACGTTTGAATCTTTTTAGATTAAAAAAGTGCATTTTGTTTTGATTGTGAGGACCAGAGAGAGCTGTTAGCATTAATTTACACTCGAGATTAGATATGTATATTGGTTAATAGGTTTAGAAGTGTAATAGTGAGAGTAAAGAAAGCTTGATTGTCATTATACACTATATGAGCAGAGGTATTGGGACACACCTCTTAATTATTGAATCAAAATCAAAAAGTGAGTTTTGTTCTGAGAGCATTTATTCTGTCTGTAGTTCGGCTATTTACACAGATTGGTACGTTTAGAAGTGTAAGAGTACGATAGTTTTATTGTCATTATACACCATATGGACAAAAGGGGACACATCACTTACTCTTTAAATCGGAATTTAAAAGTGAGTTTTCTTTTGGCTGGGAGGAGCTGAGAGCATTTATTCATTCTTTGGTTTAGATATTTACACATGCTGGTTTAAAAGTGTAAGAATAAGAGAGTTTTAATGTCCTTATACACTATATGCCTCTTAATTGTTGAAGAACTTGACCGGCTCCACACTGTGCCCTGACCTCAATCCTATTCAACACCTATGGGATGAGCTGGAATGGAAATTGTGAGCCAGGCCTTCTCGTCCAGCATAAATGCTCTACAGAACGAATGGGCACAAATTCCCACAGAAACTCCAAAATCTTGTGAAAAGCCCTCCAAGAAGAGAGGAAGCTGTTATAGCTGCAAAGGGGGACCAACTCCATATTAAAGTCTATGTATTTGAATACAATGTCATTCGTATCCCTTTTGGTGTAATGGTCAGGTGTCCCAATACTTTTGTAATGCCATATCCTCCCCGTTTCATCCCAAAGGTGTTGGATGGAGTTGAGGTGAGGGTTCTGTTGGATGGGGTTGAGGTCAGAGACACAGTCATGCTGTAATATAAAAGGTTCTTCCCCAAACTGTGTTCACAAAGTTCGAAGCATGACGTGGTCAAAAATGTATTGGTCTGCTGAAGTATTAAGATTGCCCTTCAGTGGAAGAAAAACAGGTCCCAATATTTTTGTCTGTATAGTGCATTTCTGGTCGGTTTTCTGTATAAACTCTCAATGATAATTTTCAGTCTGCCAGGCGATTAAACTGTATCAAAGTATGAAGTCAAGATGACTAACCTAGACCACTAGGCCACGCATTTTCCATCAGTATCCATTAGATTGTAAAAGTTGTTGCTGTTTAGTTTTACAGCTAACTGTCTATTTTAGTGAGAAATTCAATTAGAGATTTTGAGAACGAGCACAAGATCCAGCATGAAATTTGGAAAACAAACAAGAGAATGAATTTAAATCCTCCTGCTGAGAGTCACTACAAATAGGATAATTGGGGGTTACAATATTGTAATTGTATTGCAGCGCCCCCTGCAGGTCAGTGCTGAGACTTACTCTTCCCAAGTGGTGGAACGTGAAGGCTTGAGCTTAATCTAGTTTCTGTCTTTTTACCTTCTGAGTCGTTTGCTGATCAACTAATTTGGCAAAAGTTATAAATGATACTAATATAAAAATAATATATAAACTCTCCGTGGTCATATATTTATTTCTATATAATTTATTATTGTTTTAAGACTTATACCTTTGAGTAATAGTTGAGGAAATTGTAATTGACCAACCATCACTCAGTTGATAATAATACTAATGATTAGTTATTATTATTATTATTATTATTATTATTATTATTATTATTATTATACTTCTCATAATCATGTATCTCCCACCATTTATCCTTATGTTTGTGTTTGTGTGTATTAGAACCTTTTAATTATAATTATAGTATAATTAACAACCAGAGCAAAAGCCTCCTCCTGCAGGGTTTGATTAAATTCCTCACATAAAAATATAACTTGCTGCAGTTAAATGTTTTTTAATCAATATGATTTAACATTGGTTTAAGACGGATGTCCTTGCATGATATCTGTGAGGAAACTGCAATCAAACTATAATAGTAATAATAATTATTATTATGATTTTTATTAGTGGTGGTGGTGTTGTTTATATCCCTCGCCCCAAAATCTATTTTTATCAGAAAATTTCATTAAAACATCTGTTGCATGTGTGGTTCTAGATCAGGTCTCTTTGCCTTTGCACCTTCTTCTTGGAGATGTATTACTTTGTCATTCCTAATCCTTATGCACTATAAAAGAAAAGAAAAGAAAAGAAAAAGACAGAAATGTAGGTTTACACAGAAATATGAGGTAAGTTGCTTTTAATTTTTTGGCAAACAAGGCCAAAACCTTGGCCCTTTGACCTCTGTTGACATGGCTTTTAGAGTTTTGGTATACAGCTGATCTTATATTGTTGTGAATTCTAACCTGAATCTACTGGTGGGTTTTTCATGGAAAGTTTTTTTGGATTGAGCGTCACAACCATCATTTGGCCTTTTGATTGGTTCCACCCCCAGTGATGTTTAACAGGCTTCCTTTCTTCCAGAACTTCAAGCATCGCTGAGATGAGGGGCTGTTTCTACAGTAACAGATGAATGTTTCTCAGTAAGGACCCTGGTACTGTGGCTGTAATCTTCAGGATCTCTTATCATATGAATCATTAAAGTTTGTTCTGTGTGTTCTTCTGAGCAAGTCCAGCTCCTTGTTGAGCTCCGGTTCCCCGAGGGGTCGGACTCTTGTCTCTAGGAGACAGGATACCATGGTAACGTCCCCCTCTCTCCTGTCAAGGTGCCTCTTACAATACACCCAGCCAGCGGTGTGTGTGTGTGGTGGGATTTACTGCACCCCAGGAGGTCTTTCCACACAGAGGAGGGTGTTCTGCATCAACCTCCAGCAATCTTGGCACACACTGTCCTTCAAAACTTAAGGCACCCCTGTCCTTTTGAAAGGTAGAACATTCAAGATTCTGTTTCTAACTTTCTTTATTCATCACATATACAGTTATGCAAGTACAACATGTAGTGAAACGAGTCTCTGGAACATCTGTGATGTGGTGCAATACAGTAACAATAAATGAAAGAGAACATTAAAGGCTAGAACTACGTAATAAAAATATGCGGAAAAACATTTTCAAATAAACAAGTGTAAACAAGTGTAAACAAACAATGCATGTATGCAGATGTAACAGAACAGCTCATGTACTGTAAAGTGTAGTGTGATAGTTGCTGCTGATAGTTGTAGAGAGACAGGTGAGATACAGTGAGGTAGAGAGGTAGGTGAGGTACAGTGAGGTAGAGAGGCAGGTGAGATACAGTGAGGTAGAGAGGCAGGTGAGATACAGT
>JBBPCX010000032.1:11837663-11848918 GCA_037974365.1 Hydrocynus forskahlii | reverse complement strand
TATAGGCGATTAGTCTTTTGCTGCGTGTGCTTTGATGGTCCGTGATGGAGGCGTGCATGGGGTGAGAGGGGTTGTCCTAAAGCTGCTTGTCTTAAAAGTCACAGATTTTGCAAGGTCCCAAAACCAGTTCATTTACATACATCCACCTATTCAGCCTACAGCGGGTTTAACTCCGCCCATTCATATTGGAGGATTTCAGTCTGTCATCCTTTTGGAATCTCGGCATGTGCTAATGCATCTTTTGGTTAGCAAAGTTAACATTAGAACAAATGCAAACAAATAAGAAAGCAGAAAAAATATCAAGATTTGTTTTGTTTGTGAAAGTAGTTGATATTGTGTGAGCTGGTGAGGAGAACACAATATAAGAACACCTCCTTGGTTTGGATTTGTGAAACTCCATCAGCAGCTCCTGATTTAATTTAATGAAGGACTGATTGAGTCAAACCAGGTTTTGATTCATATACTGGTAATACTGGGCTTGATACACTGTAAATAAAATAATTATTTAATATATAATATTATTTGTATTTTTTCTTAGCTTTTCTTAGTACATTTATTAATGTGAAAAAAACACTCACTGCTCATTTAAATAGTTTTTTAAATAATAATTTTGCAGACTTTTGCAAATCAGTGCTGTATATGTCTTAAAACCAGAATAACAAAAACAGCCTGTTTAATACTAAGGAGAGGTTGGAAATGGTCCTGGAAAAATTAATTACGGTGCATAAAGCCACATATAAGAATAAATGAATAATACGCCTTCATGTTTTCAATCATCACTCAGGACCGCATGTGGCGCAAGACCCGCTCTCACAACTCAGGCTCTGCATGCCGTGGTGTTGACCCCAACAGAAACTGGGATGCTGGATTTGGTGGTGAGTTCATATCTGTGGTCCCTCTCAGGGATGTCATGTACAAACCTATTAATCCATGAGAGAACCACATATGGATATTTGGGCTTTTTTTTTAAAACGTTTTATCGAATAAAGATAATTAGAATTTTTGTTGAAAGATGTTTTCAGCTGGTAGTCTAGTGGTTATGGCGTTCACCCTGCGATCAGGAAGTCGTAGGTTCAATTCCCAAGCCTGCTAAGCACCTCTGAGGTGCCCTTGAATAAGGTACCGTCCCTACATACTGCTCCCCGGGTGCCATGTTCCTGGCTGCCTGCTGCTTCACTTGGTAAATGGGTTAAATGGGTTTAATGCAGAGGAGGGATTTCGTGCTGCTCACACTGTGTGCTGTGGTGAGTTCATGTATGACAGAATGGTCACTTTCACTTTAAAACTCAGTCATGTTGGCATCAGCTTTTTGGTTGTTTATCACTGGAATCGGGTGGTAAATCATTATCATTATGTGCACAACCTACTACTGATCTCTGTTATGTGCCATAACATACTTAGTATAGAAAAAACACCTAAACACAATGTGTTACTAGTAAATGGCTTAACTATAAGTTATTTATCTATAGTATTTACACCCCAGCATTTGTGCATGTAGCATGGTGTATTTCATATAGAGTTTTTGTTTGATTTGATTTAGATTTAATATTTCATATTCTGTGTTTCTGTGCAGTTGTAACATAAACAATTTCCTCCAGGATCAATACAGTTTCATGATTCTGATCCTAATTCTGAAAAAAAATCAGACAATCCACAATTAAGTCTCATTAGTTAAATTAATCTCTTCATCCTCTAAAACCAAACTGCCCAATTGTAGCAAAACAGATCCTATACTTAATTTAGAGAGCGTCTTATTTTCTTCATGCTCCTCCAGGCCCCGGAGCCAGCAAGAACCCCTGCTCCGAATCCTACCACGGCCCCTACGCCCACTCGGAGATTGAGGTGAAGAATGTGGTGGACCTCATCAAAAACCATGGCAACTTCAAAGCCTTCATCTCCATCCACGCCTACTCCCAGCTTCTCATGTACCCCTACGGTTACAGCTGCACCAGCGTCCCTCACCAGGCCGAGCTGGTAAGCTTTGTCCATCCATGTCCTTCTCATTTGTCAGGGTATGACACTGTACAGAAATACTAGGCAAATGCACCTGACACTTGTGGTTTCCCTCAGTTCACTCCACTGACACCGACAACTACACCTTGCTGCTCTAAGCTGTTTACATATTTTGCTGCTAAATACTACTATACCTCAAATACGTCTTTATTTGTTCTACCTGTTGTTTTGTACTTTGATGCTGTAATGTAATGTTGCAGGAGTTTTTGTCTGTCTTGTTCCTATTTTTGCACTGTGACGTCCAACAGCACTTCATCTTGTTTGTGACTTATTTAATATACACAATTTTGCTTCAGAGAACGCTATTTCAACCCTCTGTGTACTTGTGTATGAGGCTGGGCCGACAATAAACTCTTGAATGAATACGTCCCATAGGACCAAAGCACTCACTGTGAGGAGCACACTTTTGTGATGAATTGAATTTACTCCAAGCTTACATCATTTCCTTAATAACAGAATACATGACATCAGCAAAATCTGGTCTTTTGCTTTTTACACTTTCGCAACATAATCATGTTGTCGTGGTGTATGTTACTCAAGTATCCACCTTAAAGACCTTGTAGTTCCTCCCACCTTCCATATTCATCACCAGAAAGGGATTTTTCTTGTCTTTAAACTGGAAGATCACTAGTCTCACCTCTGTAGGAGGCGAGTAAATGTTCAAATAGTAAGATAGTAAACTTTTTTATGTGCCCCGTTAAATAATTTAGCATATTTAGAATAATTTTTTGCATTATTGACCATTTTCTCTTTTTAACATGCACATTTGCAGCAGATTACAATGCCTTTGCTTTGCGTCTCATTGTGTTTAAAGCACTCTTACCTTACGCAGATGTGTTATGTTTTTTTTTTTTTTTTTTATGCTGTAGGATTCTGTGGGAAGGTCTGCTGTGCAGGCCCTCAGCTCCCTGTATGGAACCAGCTACAAAGTTGGAAGCATCTGCAAGATCATCTGTGAGTGGATTTGAAAGCGGCCTCACTCTCTCAATCTTTGTTAGTATTCCAAGAAACTCATTCTGTTTCTCGTTTCCACAGATCAAGCCAGTGGTGGAAGCATCGACTGGTCCTACGACACTGGCATCAAGTACTCGTTTGCCTTCGAGCTGCGGGACACCGGCCGCTATGGTTTCCTCCTGCCCGCCAGTCAGATCATCCCAACAGCGTCTGAGACCTGGCTGGCGCTTAAGCATCTTATGGAATATGTGCGTGACCATCCTTATTAAGACAATGCTGAAAAAATGCTGAAATCGACAATAAAGATCTCCAATCAAAGAGTCTCTGATCTCCTCCTGACTCTGGTTATTATTCTGGTTAACACAACAAAAACAACCTTTGTCAATGAAACCGTGACATACTACCTTAAAAAAATAACTATTATTAATAATGCTGTTTCATTTTTATACCACATTTTGTAAACCAAGTGATGATTTATAAAGACAAATCAACAGCAAACAGAGCAAACAGATACACACATAAACACACACACACTCAGGACGGGCTGGAACTAAAAAACGGCCCTGGACTTTCTCGGCCGTCGTTCGGAGGAGGGTGTTGAGGGTGCGCAGAGGTCTATGTTGGCTTTTAAATATGGATGCCTTATATAAGGTGTAAAATATGGATACCTCATATACGGTGTAAAATATGTATTAGCGCCCTCTGCTGTTGTTAGCTGATTTCTCAGTTAAGGAGAAAGAGGCTGACCGCCGCGGACCGCTCAGATTGCCAGTCCGCCCCTGCACACACTCACATGACCTCCTAGCTAGCAGCAGAAAACTCTTGACAATGGTGTATACCAGAGCACTCCAGATAAACTCCCCTGGTTTTATGGCCACATTTTATACCTGCAGAATTGGTTTTCTAAGTGAAAATAAGAGTAGGTCCTATACACACAAAATATACTGGGAGAAAAAAATGTGCAATTATACATTTTTATTTGCTTTTTTTTATTTCTGCCAGTTTGAATGCATAACTTCTGTTTAGAGAGTTTAACACGCGGGGGGTGGGTGGGGGCACTTAATTGAACATTTTATGAATTTATTATTGTTAATTTAATGTTTATTATTTTATTAACAATTCAATTTGGATTTTCTATTGCCTAGATAATCTCATACAACCACATAAAACCTGCATTACCCCTACTACAAACCATTCACTTTAATAAAAATAGAATAAAAATATTTGTATTTATCTTTATTTCATATTAATGTTAATACCTTTTGATCATAAATAATATTCTTATATAAAATGTGTATTATACACATTTGTTTAGTGTTAATATTAATATATTTAAAGTAATTTAAAAAGTTTAATAATGTATTTAATATATCATTCTTTTTATTAATACAAATATGCTATTCCTCTCCTAACCCCCCCTCCCCCCTCAGCTTTCGCGCCCTTTCTCCGTTAGAAGTTCTGGAATATTCCTTCACTCATCTCCGCTTATCTGTTCACGCTTCGTGAATTTCGTTTTATTTTAGTTAATATCGTCCTTTAATCGATACGTTTTTCATTTAGAACACAAATATGGGGTACCTAAAGCAGTTAGACGTCGAAAATTTCAAGTCGTGGAGAGGAAAGCAGACCATAGGACCGTTTAAACGATTTAACTGCATCATCGGCACCAACGGTTCAGGTACGCTAGGCTAACAAGGACTAAGGGTTCAAGGCTGCTTTTACTAGCAGAATACCTTAGTAAAATACTTTAATTATCACCTTACTAATGTGCCTTACATAAACTACATCATTAAAGTGCCTTACTAAATCACCTTACTAAAGTACCTTATCTAAACTACCTCATTAAAGAACTTTCTCTAAACTACATTATTAAAGTACCTTACTTAAGTACCTTACCTAAATTACCTCACTAAGGAACTTTCTCTAAATTACTAGCGTACCTAAACTACATTAGTAAAGTACCTTAAAGTACCTCACATAAACTACAGTACTAAAGTACCTAAGCTACCTTACTGAAGAACCTTATCTAAACAACATTACTGCAGTGTATTTTGTGGAGCATTTTTCATTTGACTTTTGTGTCTGCACTTGTAACATTTTCTCCGATGTCAACGGTTTCTGTTTCTGATTCTAAACCACCTTACGTTACTACGCCATAGTAAAATCAGTGCAGGTGAGGTTCAGATTGCAGTACTCCAAAGACACTGAACAAATTTTCTTAATGCTCTCACAGGCAAGTCAAACATCATGGATGCCCTGGGCTTTGTGATGGGGGAGAGAGTTTCCAGCCTCCGAGTGAAGCAGACCAGAGACCTGATCCACGGAGCGCACATCGGAAAACCCGTCTCAGCCACAGCCTCGGTGACCATGCTCTTCTGCAGAGACGATGACCAAGAAATCACCTTCAGCAGAACCATATTAGGTGTGCAGTAGATGTTTGCTTTATTCTTTAACCAAACGATTACTCTTGGTGAGTTAATTCTAGAGAACAATTTATATCCGTCTCCAACATGGAATTAGTAGGCAAATTGAACAAAACTGTTCTCCCAAGAAAAATATAAATAAGATAAACAGTACTACTACAACATTGCAGCAGTTTAGCTCATTACATCAGGTTAACATCATTACTGTTTTATGGCTAAAGCTGCCACAACCTTATTTACAATAGCATACCATTCACTTTACTTTACCTCTGTTCACTACCACTAAAGGCACTCTTATGTCCTGTAAGTCATAAGTCATAACACTCACTCAATACTCTATACTACAAACAGTCTCCTGTGCTGTAACATACATGTGGTGCAATATTATCAATTCTGGAAGGTTTACATACACTTTACACTTTTATGTTACACTTCTGAGTTGTCTACTTACTGTGTTGTCTCAGATTTACATCCCATTCAGTTTGGTGCCATACTAATCATTCTGGAAGGTTTACATGCTGTGCACACTATACTGTTACATGCACTATCGTTACAACTGCTGTGTTGTAACTCGCACTGTTATGTGTTGAATGTTACTATATGTTGCACCGTGGTCCATGGAGTTCACAGCTTCTGATGACAATAAAGTAACCTAGAACCTTGATAACATACATATAAGCCTTGATGCACTCAATATAGTACTGTTGTGTTTAAACTATATGTATTTTTTCTTGATATACATAGGGACTATACATTTCTCAATGTGCGCTCCTTTAGGTGAATCCTCTGAGTACCGGGTAAATGGTAGGCAGATCAATCTGACTAAGTACAAAGAGGAACTGGAAAAGATCGGCATCGTGGTCAAAGCCAGGAATTGTCTGGTGTTTCAGGTGTGTTTTCTTTATGTTAGTGTTTTCTTGCCATGTATTTAGAGACATCATAACATGCATTGTATGGAGATCATGCAGAGTATTTTAAAATGCTCTTATGATTTTAGTATTCTTCATGAATACTAACAACTTTTTTTTTTTTACATTAAACTAATGTATACATGTCAACACTGTGCCATTTTTAAACATTTGTGCTGAGTTAGTAACACATGGTGTGAATTCATGTGCATATCAGGGTGTCGTTGAGTCGATCGCTATGATGAATGCTAAAGAACGCACAAAGATGTTCGAGCACATCAGTAACTCCATTGAGCTGGTGAAAGACTACGATACCAAGCTGTCAGCCTTGCAAAAAGCCAAAGAAGATACTCAGTTCCATTTTAACAGAAAGCGAGCAGCAGCTGCAGAGAAGAAGCAGGTCTTCAAGGAAAAGAATGAGGTATTACAGGAGAGCAACAGCAGATTAAGCAGATAATCATGTCTGGAACTCTGGTAAAATTGTTTAAGCAATATTTGTGCTACTAATACATGATGTGTCCTCACAGCACATTTTAAATGCATATGCTCCACTCACCAGGCCGAGAAATACCAGGCGCTGGTGGATGAGCTCAACGAAAACAAGCTTGAGGTCTGCCTCTTCCAACTTTACCACAATGAGAGGGGCATAGAGGCGCTGTCAGAATCCCTGAGACAGAGGCAAGAGATAGTTGCTACCACGAAGAGCACCATGGATGTGTGGGAGCAAGCCGTGAAGACCCAGAAGAAAGAGCATGGACGTCTTACCAGAGAAATGCAAAAACTAGAGAAAGAGATAAGGTGAGTGTGGCTTTTTTGTACAAAATAGCAAAGATTTTCTAAATTAAATGTAAGCAAACTGCAGACATTCGCAGGGGTTACGTTCCAAGAACACCCACGGATTGTGAAAAAAACCCCAACAAATTTGTGATGTCGTTTTTAAAAAAAATAAAATAAAAATGCCTATTTGTATTGTGTAAACCCTAAATATGCCCCCAAATTTGCTCCCAAAACACTTTAATTTCATTTTAAACTCAGCTTAATGTATTACCCTTCAAAAAAAGTAAAGGTAAAGCTGTAGACATACTGTAGTTTACACTGAACTCCTGCAGTGCTAGAATGTAAAATACTGATGTTACCCCTGTATAGACTGTACTGCATGCGAGTAAATGTAGCTGAATTTACGTTAATACTTATGTTACAAAATTAACATTTTTTTTTTTCTTAATAATTTTTCGTAATAATTTAGCACTAAAATGCAGGAAAAATTATATATTTCCACAAGAAAAGCAAAAAAAACAAAAAACACATGCGGGGGATATTCACGGTTTCCGCGAATTTGTGGGAGTAATTTTTAAAAGGAAAATGGAAGTCTAGATCTTGTATGAGCATGCAATAAACTTAATACATGCTTTTTTCCCCCTTTTTCTATGTAGAACATTCCTCAGATATTGTTCACATGTACCATCTTAGTAGTTGTTCGTAAACCACTTGACCACTTTATTTGTACAGTATTTTTGAATTACTCTCTTCTAAACTATTAAATTTCAAATGCAGCCCACCCCACTCTCCACTGAAGCTAATAAAACCTAGTGTTGGGTAAAATATCAGATTAATTTCAGTGGATTTTATTACACTACACACTTCCCTTTTCCAGGTCCCAGGAGCAAATTCTCAGCCAGCAGAGGCCTCAGTACATCAAAGCTACAGTGAAAACTGCTTACCACCAGCAAAAGGCCAAAGAAGTGCGAGCTAGTCTGCAGAAGAGCCAGAAGCAGCAGGCCAAGAAGCAGCAAAATCTGCAGGAGCTGGAGAGGGAGCGGGCTGAGCTGGAGAAAGCCTGGAGGGCTTATGAGAGAGAGATGGTGGAGCAGGGTGCCCAGAGGGGCACAGGCATACAGCTGGATGAATCACAGGTTGGAGAGAACTTGAGAATAGTGTAGCTCTTAAATTGACAACGTTTTAAAGCTGACAGATTTTGTTTAACAAGTGGAGTTGTTTAGAGCCAATTAACAATTACAAGCCCTCCTGGCTGAGGACTATAAGTGTCCAGCAATCTTCTGCTTTAGTACTATTTTTAGAGTAACGTATTTGTTCTTCTGATAAAACTTATTTTTTATGTAATGGATCAGATGTATTTTCAAATTTGACATAAAATATAACCTTTGACAAAGGTTTCTTTTAGTGTTAAATTAGTCTAGTAATAGAAGGCCATTTCTTTGCCTTGTTCATTGGAAAAATGAACAGGCAGCAGAGGTGAACATCAGATCACAGCTGTATTGCTTGGTGCTGTTTGTGTATCTGCATGGGTGCTATAATATTTAGAACTTAACAGTTTTGTTTTATGACTTGTTATAGCTGGAGAGATATAAGGAACTAAAGGAACTGGCCAGGAAAAAAGGAGCCATTTTAGTTCAAAAGGCTGAGAAACTGCACTGGGAGGTGAAGGCTCATCAGGAGAAGCTAGAATTTGATAAAAGGCGAAAAAATGAGGTTGCGGTAGGTGTTTGACTGGTTCGTGAGTTGTATATTTGTAAAACCCATTCGATATAACAAGCAATTTCCTCCTGGATCAGTAAAGTATTCTGATTCTGTACATGTGTTACCATAGTAATACTACTGAAAAGAAAGAATAAACTAAACTCACAGAGTAAGAAAGCTTGGTCATCTTTACAGCGGGATCCAGAAGACCTGTAATAAAAATGTTTTTCTTTAAAATATTTCCATGAATTTTTGAAACAAAGAATGTTTGGCATGGGTCCTCGTAAATATGTCCACATCTTTTGAACAGACACTTCAGTAGAAATTTCTAGTCAAATTGCCATTGTGGTCTTAGACTTTTCGACCCCACTGTTTTTGCCTTTTTACTGCCATGAACATAAGCAATAGGAAAGTTGGCCTAAATTCATTTACAGCCTATAGATTACAACAGTACAGGCAAAACAGCATTATGGTCTCTGCTCTTGTATTTGTTTGAATGCAGGCAAACATGAAGCACTTTCAGACACAGCTGGATGACTTAAACGGGAGAGCAGGGAAACTGCAAGAATATGCCAAAACCTCTAAGTATGCTGATTTGTCTCTGAAGTGGCCTGCACAGTTTTTTCTACAGGCTGAGTGTAAACAAAGTTTTTATGCTTTTGGATGCAGAACTTGTACTAGCAATGCGAGTGGAATAAGAGCACAAGTGACTGTCATTTGGATGGGAGTGAGGTTTAGGAAAAATGCATTTTTCAGTTGGGATTAGGCTACTGTGCTCAATAAGTCAGTGAAGGGAATACCATTTGTTACAGAAGGGAAAGTTTGTGGTTGTTTTGATTAAACATGTTTACACATTCGTTACCCTGTGTTTTCACAACTTTTTTGAGATCACATCCCATGAGAATGCTCCATTGTTATTCTTTGGCAGGATGGCTCTGGAGGAACAGCGAGAGCAAGAGGAGCGCTTGGCGGAAGACTTGGAGCGTGGCCGTGTGCGGATGCAAGAGGTGAATGATGAACTGACAGAGGTGCTGGCGGAGCTGCAGAGTGCTCGCATGGACAGCCAGGAGAATCGACGGCAGCAGAAACGAGATGAAGTTCTCAAGAGCCTGCACAGACTCTACCCAGATGTTGTGGTACTGTAACATATTTACACACAGCATACTGTCAACATGAAGAGTAGCTGTGTGGTTGTAATGTATTTTGATTTTTTCATGTAATCTTTAGTCACATAACTTGATAGTTACAGTGTTTTTATGCATGTATTTAATAGTGACGTCAAACTTTGTCTTTTTGTCCAGTGTGGCCGCTTAGTGGATTTGTGCCAGCCCATTCACAGGAAATATCAGCTTGCTGTTACAAAGGTGTTCGGCAGATACATGAATGCTATAGTGGTGTCCTCAGCGAAGGTGGCTCGTGACTGTATTCAGTTTGTGAAAGAGGAAAGAGCTGAGCCGGAGACCTTCCTCCCTATTGACTACATAGATGTGCGTTAGATAATCACTCTAATAAAATTCTAACTTTTTTTACCTTTGATCTAATTTTGTCATGATGTACAAAATTTTGATTTTCAGGGGTGTTTTGCAAGCTTGGGGTAATATTTATTTATTTGGTTTACTGGTGTCAGGTAAGCCCTCTGAACGAGCGTCTGAGAGAAGTGCGAGGAGCAAAGATGGTGGTGGATGTGGTGCAGTGTTCCCAAAACGCACCTCATCTGAAGAAAGTGGTGCAATTTGTATGTGGGAATGCCTTGGTGTGTGAGAGTCTGAAAGATGCCCGCAACATTGCTTTTGGTGGCCCAGAACGCCTCAAGGTGATATTTATTTTTGCAGATCTGAAAAATCGCATTGTTGCAGTATGTCATAGACAACCAGCTGAATCTTCAAGCTGTCTTTAAAATACTGATTAAGAATTGTCAAAACAGCATTACAGCAATCTTAAATACTGATAATTTGTTTGATTTTAAATTTGTGTATAATATACATTTAAATAAATATTAGCAATGTCTAATTCTATACTTAACCATCTTTTTGAAAAATTCAATTTGACAGACTGTAGCTCAGGATGGCACCATGTTCTCCAAGTCGGGTGTGATCTCTGGTGGTTCCATGCATCTGCGCAGCAAAGCTCGACGCTGGGAGGAAAAAGAGATTAGTAGCTTGAAAGACAGGAAAGAGCAGCTCACTGCAGAGCTGAGGGTGGGTCTAGGTCCAGAGATTTTTCACATACAGAAATGTAGAAACCTGATGGACATGGTAGGAATTCAGTCGCAGTGAAAGTTAAGGGAAAACTATGGGCCATTAATTTTTGGT
Source organism: Hydrocynus forskahlii (assembly GCA_037974365.1). NCBI lineage: Eukaryota > Metazoa > Chordata > Actinopteri > Characiformes > Alestidae > Hydrocynus > Hydrocynus forskahlii. The sequence goes on along the minus strand of JBBPCX010000032.1, from coordinate 11,837,830 downwards.
CAACACTTGTACTACATACTTGGAGATCAGGAGAGGTTGTCTCAAAATCCACCTCTTCTGGTGCCTAGTGTGAAACCAGGGTTCCCACGAGTCAGGGAATTTCTGGAATATCAGGGAATTTCAGTAAAGGCATTTCCAGACAGGGAAAGTCAGGGAATTTGATCATT
>JBBPCX010000032.1:11827361-11837563 GCA_037974365.1 Hydrocynus forskahlii | reverse complement strand
GTGTGTGTGTGTGTGTGTGTGTGTGTGTGTGTGTGTGTGTGTGTGTGTGTGTGTGTGTGTGTGTGTGTGTGTTCATGAGCCAGTAATTCTGTCCTTGATGTTGCGAAGTGTAAACTTTTAAGTAGAATTGAGAGGAATGTGTCTACAGTAGAACTGCAGAGGTGGGACAGCAGTACATTAATGCAGTGTTTAGAACTGTACTGAAATGTTTTCAGTTCTAGTATGTTTACCTTTTGGCCACTATTAATACAAGATTAGTTTTCTGAGTGGGTAATATAATGTACTGATTTCAGCCCTGTCTGGTGCCATGGGAGTCATTTTTATGTGCTGTGCACGCTGTAAATATTCTGGCCGTTTTTTTTTTTAATGGATTAAACATACACCAGGTCATGATACTTCTGTGCATCACATGCTATGAAAAAGGAATTTTTCTGATTTTTATGTTAAGGCTCTGAAAGAAACAAAAAATACATATATGGCAGTGTTGTGTAGTACTGCCTTTACTGTTTCCCAGTCCTGAGTCCTGGAGTCACCCTGCCCTGCACAGTCTGGTGCTTTCCTGGCTTTAACACACCCATCTCAACTCTGTATAATGTTAGATGAAGTGTGTTTGGATCAGGGGAAACACCAGAATGTGCAGCGCAGGAGTCCTCCAGGATCTTCAGACCGTTTTGGACGTGTATTATTTGCATAGTCATTAAAATGTTGCCACTGAACTTCCATTGAAAATCAGATGTGCTGAATTAACTGTAGTTACTTTTCCCTCCACAGCTTTCAGGTGCCTTTGAGGAGGTTGAGATCAGGACCCGTTGGAAGAGTGGCCCGCAGACGCAGTGGAGTCCAGTCCGGTCGGGGCAGGTCGCTCCTGCTCCGGAGCAACAAAGCCCAGTGTCAGAAACCCTCCAGCCCAACCTCAGGCCCAACTCCGTCTCAGAACCCAATCCAGATCTGTGTGGAGTCTCGGGAATCCCCAGCCAGGTAAGAAGAGAAGGATTTAAGGAATTAACCGAGGCAGTAGCTTGCGGAAGCTTCGTTTGAGTTTACAGTAAAGTCAAATTCAGCCTGCAGTTATATATGCTCTAATGTCGAAGCTAACGTGGGTCGTGAAGGCTTTGGTTGCTCGTTACCAAAGGCTAAAGCATAGAGGGTGGTCTCTTTCATCTTTCTGCTGTAAACACTCTGCACTTGTTGCGCTTTGTAGAAGGGTTTAAATATTTCCTCGGCACTTCAGTCCTGGTTTTGTCATTCAGTGTAATTGAACACTTCTCAGCTTGGCAGCTCGGTACTTGGTGAAAGCTGTGTTGTTGTAGTAGTATTTTAATTAGAGAGGAGGCTTCCTCCACCCTCTCACTGAATAATAATGTCAATGTCTTAATCGTGGAGCCGGAGAACAGTATATTTCATGTCCCGCACAAGACCAGTGCAATATAATACAGTAATGACAGGCAGAGGAATGTTTTTCCCCGTCATGATTTAATTTTGTTTGGTCAAAGCTGACTTTGATCTTGAGGACTGTCAGGATTTAGTTGAAACCCAAGTGTCAGGGCTCCACACGACTGACGTGACTCTGGACCTGTTGGGGTACCGGTGGTCTTTAAACATCAAAGAGATCATGTCCTGCTGTTTAAATAAAGGAATGGTAAATGACTTAAACTGGACCCGACCAGTTCATAGCCCAAACAATAAGTGAAAAATTACAGGGTTAAAATCTGTGAGCAGTAGAAAATGAAAGAGTCAAACTGTGTTCTGGCTGCAGGCTAAAGGAGCAATAGGTCAGTTGCTTTGAGGGATTGTCTCATTGGAGAATTTCTCTAGACTGAGCTTACTCATGTCTTTGAACTGATACAATAGTCGAAACCTGTTTTAAAAGAAAAAATTTGATTTCTTTTATTTTGCAATAGCGCGACAAGGCTAATGAGATTAACATGTAATGGAGGCTTACCCCCGCTGGCACTGTGCCAGCTGCAGTGCTAAATCACCAGATGCTTTTCTCAAAGTGTTCATTATTCTCACATAGACTTGCTGGTGTGATTTCCAACTAAAGTCCTATTCTTACAGGATTAGTTTTGAAGGGAGAGGTGAGGTAATTAGGGATGCACCGATATGGGAATTGAAAGGTGCTGTCGATATATCTTTATGTGCATATTTCCGACACATACAGATCCATAAACACTCATGAAATGTAGAAATTGCGGCATGATTAGTAGTAGTAATCATAGTAATAATAATAATCTTTTGAAATATTCCTTTATGAAATGATCATTTCAATAGACATTCAGGAAAAGAAATCAGCAGTAAATAAAACACACATTTATTCTTGGCCGGTTACACTTGTATTTTATTGTAGCAGCCCAGCTTCCCAAATGTTCTGCTCTCCCAGGGACCAATAAATACAGTAATCAGTGGTTTTAATCCAGTATGAATCTGCAGTGCAGTTTTCACGTTTTGACATTTCTGTAATTCTTTGAACCTGGAGTTCCCACAGTAATGGCAGGTCCCTTTTAATCACAACCTGCTAATAAACATGACGAAATCCTGACGTGATCAGTGAAGCTCTCTATGGGAATCCAGCTCAAACCGTGTGTTAAGAAACCATGAATGTGTTTCGGCTTGTGCTTTTCTCAGTGTGTCATCACACAGGTCTCCACAGTTTATGATCAGAAGATCACATTAAATATTACAATATTAATAAATACATTGTCAAGTATTGGTTTAAAATATTGGTCAAATCTGAACATCTGTTTTTGTTTTTTGTTTTATTTTGTTTTTTCAATCGATTTCACAGGTCAACAAGTAAAAATCATCAGAGATAAGTTTATGTGGGTTTTGTTGTGTTTTTCATGCTGATTTCAAATCTGTGTTTATTTTTCCCTGCACGTACAGTTTTTGTGATAAAGCCAGTTATATATTGCATGATAGTGGTATAATTAGCATATTATAATCATATGCTAATCGTTTTTGAAGAAACAGGGGTAGCTGACCCTGATCATTATATCTATGCCACAGTTTGCGCCTGTCTGACTTCGCTCTGAAAATATTGAAACAGTTACTTGATTGGTGTCTGCGGTTTAATAAAAACTGCATGCAAGTCTATTGCAAACTAAAATGTACTCATAATTCAAAAAGTTGATGTGACTGAAAAAAACTAAAAGCAGGTCTGAAATCAGCATGAAAAACTGGTTTAGAAAAGTGTGTTGTGGTTTCTGATGATTACAATATTTTTTTTTTTGTTGACCTGTGTTATCTGCCAATACTGAAGTGATTCAAGTGTGAAGTATCTGTAATGTTTGTGACAGAATCACACAGGATAAGAAGTCAAGATTTTATTCATCCGGTATTCTTAACTGTCTTAAGTAAACCCAGAGTGTCATTTGCATTGCCATTAGCTTGGAACTTATGATCCACCCTCAGCATCACTGAGCTTATTTTCTGAAGTTCCTTAAGAATTCTAGGTGCTTAATTAGTATTAATTAGTGTGAATATGAAAAATTGAATCGTTTTTTGACCTCAGACTTTACTTATAACTGTATTTATTCTAAACATACTGTACATGCATCATTATGCCCTGATTTGTGACACTGTATGACATGCTGTTGTCTTTAAAAATAAATAAATACGTGGTTGCGTCCTGCTAAAGTGATTTAAAGTGAAAGAGAAGAGCTGCTGCTGGGTTGTTTCCCCATTGAAAAAGTTTATTTTCCGTTCTTCTACTGAAGACCTCCTGCCATTTCCGCTGTAATTTATTTCTTCCTTGTTTCTCTTTATGCCTCAGTCCTGTTTTCCTGTCTTCAAAGGCAAAGCCCAAACAGTGCCCCCTTATATATATCTAAATCTCACCCACACACACACACACACACACACACACACACACACACAGCTGGCTGGAAAAGCTAGTAGGTGTGGAGGAAAGATGACAGAGGCCTTCCTCTCTGCTTAGTTATGTCAGCAGCCTCGTAAAAAAAGGGCCATGTTTAAAGCAGCCGTATCCGCCGTGCCCCCTGAGGCCTGATCCCTGACATTTCAATCACAGCACCCCCACCCTCGTGGAAAGAGACAACTCCAGCCCTGCCATGGGAGCAGATGACTCACCCTCAGCGTGCAAAACAAGCACCTGGCCTGCTCACCTTCTGACATTTCTTTTGTATCCCTTACACAGATGTCAAAGACCGACACAAAACTTTCTTTACCTGGAACATTCTTATCGCTTTAAGTAAAGTCCTGAAGGTCATTAGCTTTTCCTGGACTTCCTGAGTAGTACGTCTCTTAATTCTGTATTCTCAGGTTCAGAAGAAGATCCTTAAGCACTTCATAATTCATGGGTTGATCTAAAGCCAGTGGCCCAAAATGACATTCCAGGTGTATTGCTGTATTTTCATGTAGAGAAGCAACTCAACTCTGATTTAATGAGACATAACTTGTTCAGTTTGTCTTAAGACCTTTCGAAGCTGGATTAGTTTCAACTAGGAAGGTACTGTCATGGATCCCAACAAGATACCTGATTGTAATCCAGTATGAATCTGCACTGTGTGTAGTTTGTACAGTCTGACAGTAATAACTGGAGTGATTTAAATCCAGTCTGAATCTGCAATGTGTAGTTAATACAGTCTGACAGTAATAATTTTGAAGTGATTTTAATCCAGTATGAGTTTTATATTTTGATGGTACTCATTTCTGTAGTTGGCTGAACCTGGAGCTCCCACAGTAATAGAAGTCAAGGTGTAGTAGTTGTTAATGAATGTTTCCTGTGATGTAATTCTGGCGTAATGATTGAAGCTCTCTGTGGGAATCCAGCTCAAACAGTGTGTTAGAAAACCATGAATGTGTTTTGGCTTGTTATTTATCAGTGTGTCATCGCACAGGCCTTCACAGGCTATGATCAGAAGATCACATTAGAAATATTACAATGCAATTTTTGCAGACTATATGTAGATCATTGGTCTGAGAAGAGAAAAACAGCAGTAAAACTTTCCTCTGTCAGAACAGGAATTAGAAAAATCAGAATCTGTGTTGGAAACTGTTTTTGTGTGTGTGTGTGTGAGTGTGTGTGTCTGTGTTTTGGGCAGTAAAGACACCCGACCCTCTCTCCAGTGTTTGATGTGTCTGTAACCCTCCCTAGAGAGCAGAGTAGAATACGGCAAATTTGCATGTTTTTATTATGAATAATAATATGCAGGTTTATACATACATTAATGGATTCTTGATTCCACCTATAAAAGAGTGAGTGATGAGGTGAGGTCAGAAAAGGGAGGGCTACATCACTTCAGTTCTTAAAACACTGTTTTTTCTTCTGATGTTTTATTATTATTGTCATACATTCTATTTCCCTGGCTTTCCTCAACCATATCATAATTTATAGAACAATTTCATGTCTGAATCCCTGGTTGCTGTGCTCTATTTTTGCGTCGAGTCTTTTGAATTGATCCCCAAAGTTCTTGCCTATGACCTCTACTGGTCATGTTTTGTACTTAAAGTTGCTATTCACTGAGTGTTTTGTACTCTTCTGAATAACTTTACCCATCTGCTTTTATTATTCTCTCACACACAGTGGTTACTAGGCCACATAGAGCAGATTTCTCTTCATCAGCTTTCCTGATGAAGAGAACTGTCTAGTGTAATCAGAAGTTCTATCTAGGGGAAGTTCCTGATCTTGGGAGAGGCCTGGGAAAAAAACGCTGTCCCAGCCTGCCATGTGGGAAGTGTGTTTTGGGCAGCAAAGACACCCGATCCTCTCTTCAGTGTTTGAAGTGTCTGTAACCCTTCCAAGAGAGCAGAGCAGATTACAGAATATCTGGCAATCCTGACCGAGACAAGATATGTAGAGTACATGAGCTGCTTTGTAGTAACTGCCCACATGCCTGGACCCTCAGCGGCTCTCGTGCTGGAGAGGTATAGCTTTTGTTGCTCATTCAGACGCGTCCCTAATGTAGGTGCATAGGGGAGCTGGGGGAAAGTGAAGCTACGGCACGGCTGGCATCCTCCCCCATCCAGAACTAACACAGCACTCGCTCATCAAGTGTGCCACAGCCCTCCCCAGGGAAAGGTGACAGATCTACTCTCCCACAGACCGAGCTGGAGTGGTTTTTACTTATTTATGATCCTCCTCATCATTTCCCAGCGTTACCCTGCTGTTCAAGGGCTGTGGATTTTGCTAACCCGGCTGCGTGAACCCTCAGGGATGTTTTCTCACTTCAGCTGCTTTGAAACCTAATCCAGTGTGAGGTTTTCAGGACGCTTTGGGATCATAGATAGGAGGGAAGGAGGGAATTCGTATAGTCTCCATTCATGTCCAGAGTCCTCACAAAGTTAGGCCAGTGTGTATGAAAGGCTTGCACTATGGCCAAACGTAAAGTAAAAGTAAAGTAAAGTGGCACCTTCTAGTCACATGTGAAAACACCACAGCATAGTGTGAACAGTGTGAAATTCTTTCTCTGTATTTAACCCATTCACCAAGTGAAGCAGGGGGCTGCCACCAACGAGGGGTGCCTGGGGAGCAGTGTGCACAGGGACAGTGTCTTGCTCAAGGGAACCTCAGTGATGACACTAGCAGTGTTGGGATTCAGACCCACAACCTTCTGATTGCAGGTTCAAGTCCCTAACCACCAGGCCACCAGCTTCCAACATTTTGACCAATCAGAAAACAGTGATGCAGTCAGCTCGGCTGTGGCCCACTTGCCCTGCCATCGAGCAGCATTTGTTTGCAGTACTGTGTGGTTCCTTAGAAGTAAAACAAAACAAGTCCTGATTCTTTTCACTGCTTTTTTGTTTGTTTATATTTATTCCTATATTAACTTTGCTGGCAAAAAGACATTTTATCACACAGAAAAATGGCTTTTGCATAGTACTGTAGCTCTCTCCCTCTCTTTGACATGCACGTGCTCCTACATGCTGCATGTTCATGTGAAGTGCACCTAACAGACCTAATTAATCAATTATAAAATTCATTGACATGTATTTTTATTGTGAATTTATATATATATATATATATATATATATATATATATAGAGTACGTTCTTTGTAAATCATATCAAAGCAAAATGTTTCTGATGCACTAAATTACAGTGAAAACAAATGATTGTCAGGGACTTACACGCCCACATTAGGGAGAGATGACAGAACTCAAACTTTGTGACCTCAAAAAGTTCAGTTCTTCGTTTCTCTTCCCATGAATCCAAGTTTTATAAATGACATGGCCTGGAGTTGTCCTGGTTCACCCAAAAACCGTTACGGTACATTTAAGTCTTTTCGCAGACCGCCGACAGATGGTGAGAGAGAAAGGTACTAGACAGCGCCAGACTGGAGCTGGAGAGTGTGTGAAAAGGGAGTGTGTGTGTGTGTGTGTGTGTGTGTGTGTGTGTGTGTGTGTGTGTGTGTGTGTGTGTGTGTGTGTGTGTGTGTGGGGGTGTGTGGGTGTGTGTGTGAGAGAAGTGAGTGAAGTCAGTTTGGCTGGGAGGTGTGATATAATGTCATTTCTGTTTTCCCTGCCTCGGTCTGGCCTCAGTGGCAGACTTGCTTTCTGTCAAACAACATTAACCTTCCTCTGATCTCATTTCTATCAGACCTGCTTAGTAATCCCCCCGCGTGTTTATTTGCACCCTGCAAGCGCTAGGCCAGGCTTCTGTCAGTCAGGATTAGTCCTCAGTCCAGGCCTAAAGGCCGGGCCTCCGGCTCCCTCAGCCTGTCTGGAGCTGCTTTTTCCCTCTGGCTCCAGCTTTACTGGACCTCAATTGTCCAGTAGGCTGCAGCGGAGCACCTGACAGCGCGGACATACGGCCCAAATCCGCCGTGCCTAAACTCTTCAGGCTAATCTCCCTCCACACAATTACAGCGGCCCTGAGTGACCGTGCAGTGGGGAGCAGCTGTTACACACACTCACACACAGCGTATGTTTACAGCAGCCTGGAGAAAGCCGTGTCTCTGAGGGAGCTCCGGTGCTCGCTGAAGGCATGAAGGGGTTTAATCGGAGAGCAATGCTTCATACAAAACTGCAGGCCATGTTTAGCTGCCTCTGTGTGCATGCAGCCGTGTGGAAATAAATACCCCCCACCGCGGATCCCCAAATGGAATTTTGATGCTCAACTCCAACAGCCCTTTTATTTTTTTGAGAGGAAAGTTGTTATAATGTTTTTATGTAAATAATAACATGATGAGAATTAGTGTCCCACTTTAATCTCCTGTATATATTTTCGTTACTCACCGTCATCTCTGCCTATTAGTGATATATACATTGCATATGTATATATGCATTATAAAGTGGATATATAGTGTTGCTTATAATATACTCTATAATGTATATAGTATGTGTTAGTGGCATAATGTGCATCATATATATTGTATGTAACATGTATGATAATAGAATGCAATTGTAAGACAACTTGCACAGTAACTGCACAATCTGAGTTACTCAACATTTGCACTACATGTACATTATATTATGTTGTATATAATGTTTTTACATATGAGGCGGAGTTCTATCTCATACTGTGCACAATGAAGGAGTTCAATTCAGTTGAAGAACATGATCAACTGTGTTCATGTCCTCAAAAATGTAGGAGAATGTAGGATTAGTGAAGTGCGAGTTTATTAGATCAGTCCATGTGTGTGGTTGGGGTGGGTCAAAAAGCCAAAACAGTCTTTGAAGGAAGTTCTGCATAACTTGGACACGTGCAGGTTGGATTGGGTTTGGGTTGTTGATTGTGAATCTCTTTGCAGGTTGGGTAATATGGGTAATAAAAACCTGAACCTTAAAAAAAAAAAAAACCCTGATCACTTACGGGTTAGGGTTACTGTAGGAGATGCACAAAGTATAGGTGTGAATGGGGTCCTTTGTGTGACGTAATATAGTCACTACTTATGCAGAAGTTTTGTCCTCTGCTATATTGCTACTTATGTCTCTATTACATGTAATAACAGATTTGGGATAGAGATCCCCAAACCATTATTTATGTTGATTAGTAAATGACTTCAGCATTTATCTATTTATCTAGTATTTATATACACCTCTCTTACTGACCACAGCATTTGGGGTATATAGCAGGGTATCTCTAATACACAGTATTTTCTCAAGAGTTTTATTTTGACGTTGTCTTTGTGTCTCTGTGTGCCTGTGCAGTCGTAGCATTAGCAATTCCCTCTGGGATCAATACGTTTCTGATTCTGATTTGATCACTCCAGCATCCTTTGGAAGTGGTCAGGGACCCCTATGACCCCTTTCTTATTTTAACATGCTAAGGTTGCTAAAACAGTGTCCGATGAACCACTTTAATCACCACAGCAGAGATGCAAGCAGCTTCTTTATGCTGCTTCTTTCATCAGCTTGTCTTCTGTTTGCTTATGAACTGCGTTAGAAATCCATGCAACCCTTGCATGAACACTGAGTCAGGATTCAAAGGACATTTGAATCCTTTTATGAAACCCGATCATATCGGTCACTGGAAGCTCCCTGGTGGCCTCGGAGCTGCAGGGCTAAACTAAAGACATCACACACCTCTTGCTCTATAATCTGCATTTAGAATAAGGAACCAGACCATCGACAAAATACCCGTTTCTTTAAAGGCACTTAGTTTAACCAAATAGCTCAGTTGTCCTTAGATGACCCTAGAACATCTTGGACAAATGGATACCTTACATGAACAAATGACCTCAGCTTTACACAAAGCCCCCATGTCTGCGAGCCGACACATTATACTGCTTTTTACTGTGCTCGAACCACGGAGGGGTATTTCTTACTTGCACGAGTGTGTTTTTCGGTCCTTTATCTGTTTGAGTAACAACGAGCCCTGTGGCGCTCTAGATGTGATATTTAGAGCTCTGAGGCCATTTCCTTTTCAGGTGGTCTGCGGCTGCTCGGACAAAAGGGGGAAAGTGAGAAAGTAAGAGAGAGAGAGGAAAAGGGAGCTTTCTTGTTGCCTGAGGTAACCAAAGAAGAGAGAGTGGAAGAAACAGAACATGAGTAAGAGAGAGGAAGAAAGAGAAAGTGAGGGAGAGAGTGGACGAAACAGGGAAAGTGAGGGAGAGAGTGGAAGAAACAGGGAAAGTGAGGGATAGAGATGAAGAAACAGAGAGGAAGAAACAGTAAGTGAGGGAGAGAGAGGAAGAAACAGAGAAAGTGAGGGAGAGAGAGAAGAAGAAACAGAGAAAGTGAGGGAGAGAGAGAGGAAGAAAGAGAGAAAGGGAGGGAGAGGGAGAGGGAGAGAGAGAGAGG
>JBBPCX010000032.1:11807226-11827261 GCA_037974365.1 Hydrocynus forskahlii | reverse complement strand
GTCATAAACTGTAGAAGAGAAAATAAAACCGGTCTCCAAATTACTTGCACTTGCACAGACACCATTCTAAGAAGTATATCGGTATCGGTACTCGGTAAAAATACTCGTACTCGTATCGGTTTGTAAAAAAGTGGTATCGATGCACAGAAACAAAAGAGGCACAGAAACAAAAGAGCTTGTTTAATTAAAAAGGATTGAGAGGAGTTGGAATCTATAACAACAAATGACATAAATGGACATAATATAAAAGTTTTGGAAATGCGCCCTTAGAAAACATTGTATACGAATTATGCAGGAGTATCGCTGGTTGAATAAAAGCTCTAATGTCAGAGATTGCTGTTGTTTTAGCCTGAGTGTTTCCCATGGTCTCCTTTTTCATGTGGGAGTCACTTGTACATGCATCACTTACTGTAATGAATCACCGTGTGTAATTCACCAAGCCCCTTCAAAATTAGCTTCTCATCTGCCATTAGCGCGGCCTTGTTATGCAGCATCATTTAAGCACTTAAAAGGACTTTTTGAGTGATGTGTCTTTGATCATACCTGCCAGAAACGTATAGCAAGACTCAATTATGCTTGTGTAATGAAGCTGTGCTGATTGAAGATGGTCCAGTTTTCTTTGAAGACTCAGTACAGTTTATAGAGAGCCACCTATTTACCCCCCAACACACACACACACACACACACACACACACACACACAGTTTTGCTGCTGAAAGAACTTTACATTTACTATTTACTGTCTTTGCTGTGTTGTGTGTAATTCTGAAATTATTAATTAGAATCAGATCTAGTCTCCAGTGGCCCTGTGGACTACAGCTGGAACTGTATGAAGGATGTAAAGTGCACCTCTATAGTGGATGTTTCTGATAAAATGGCCAACAAGTCAACCAGCCTCTTCATTACACTATGACACAATGTACTTAAAATGTGCTTAACCCTACTTTAATTTACTCCTGAAAATACCCCAAACCCCTTCATCTGAATTAAGTGGCTGTTAATTTGTGAAACCGACCCCTTCATTTGACCTTAAAATTAGATTTAAGGCATGAGTGTGAAACCCCTGAATCTTAAATTTAAGGCCTTAATTCAGGAGGTTCTATTGTTTAAGGGGCAAATTTGAAAAAGTTAGAGGAAAATTCAGTAGTTTTACCTCTTAATCAGCCTTAATCTGTCCACTTTTTTCCTTAATATTCCTTAATTTTCTGTATGGAAAATTAAGGTCAAAATTAAGGTCATTTTAAGGCGTCACTTATATTTATACACATTTTATTATCCACTGAGCACATAGATGCACTTTTTAGTTTACTATTGGTCCATCTGTTTCTCTGCATCATTTATTAGCCCCCTTTACTCTGTTCATCAGTGATCAGGACCCACACAGGACCACCACTGAGCAGGTACGGTTATGGTTGTTGGTTCCTCTCAGCACTACAGTGACACTGACATGGCAGTACCATGTTCGTGTGTGTTGCACTCAGGTTTAGAAACAGAAGTTATTGGTCAGGCTTGCAGGTGAAACTTGTTGCCCCACAGTTTGTTTTAGCCGCTTTATAGACCATGGTTCTAATCACAGTTTCTGCTTTTAGTTTAATTGAATATTCTCAGTACAGCAGTGACACAGAGGTCAGTAGCACTACTGTATGTGACCCCCCCTTGCAACACACACACGCACACACGCACACACATGCCAGAGTCTCGGTAATGCTGAGAATGATAAACCGGCCAGATAAGACCTGCTAAACTGTGGTCCTGTATTGGTCCTGACCAGTAGTGAACAGGGTAATGGTGGGAACATATTATGGACAAAAACAGATGGACTGCAACCTGTGACTAAAGACTGTATATTGTAAGTGGAGCTGATAAAAGTGAGTGTAAGCAAACAGTGTATGCAAATATTCCTTGGGGCCTTCTGGGTGTTCAGAGAACACCTAATGATTTATAGGTGCAAAAAAACAGTACTGTAATTTTTAAGTTAATTTTAATTCAATAGAATCATGTTTGGCTTGTATATACATTCTGCAATTACTTGTACTTACATTCTATAATTTCTTGTACTTACATTCTACAAGTTCTTGTACTTACATTCTGCAATTACTTGTACTTATATTCTGTAATTACTTGTTTGCATTTACAGTCTGCCCTTCTTTCATTATTAAGTTTTGTTTGGACACAATAGGATTAAATTCTTAAAAGGTCTCACAGAAACATTTCCAGTTTCCAGTGTGTTCTCTGTGTTATCTAGGCAGATGTAGCTAAGCAAGCTCTCCTGCTGGTCAGGCCTCCAGGCACTGGATTAATGGGCTAATGTGTCAGATTATCTACCAACATAATTAGAAAGTGTCAGAGGACCAATCAACGCATTACATGTTGATTTACTTTGAGTGGGACCGTCATTCCAGGCCTTCTGGAGGTCCACATCCTATTTTAGTCACTGTGAATATGAGTGACAGCTCAACTTGGACTCTTTACTGAGAAAGTCACTATAAATGCTACACAGGAGGTAAAATGTATGTAAATGTTTATTACAAGCTTTAGATAAAACATGGAATGTCTTTTACAAGCTTCACAGGTCTGTGTCTCATCTAAGACACCTAAAAATGTTGGTGTGCAGTGCTGCAATCTTAGCATTCATGAAAGCATAAATCCATGAACACTATTACAGTAATGTGTTTATCCATGTTTTTAGGCCATGTTTTAATATTCATGGTCCAGACTGAAGGTCAGGCTCTAATTGTCATGGTTCTTCACTGATATACAGGAGTGTAACTGCCACAGCGAGGCCTTTCCCACTGCTGTGACCTTCTGACTGAGGATCAGTAATCTGGTGGTGATTCCCTTCCCACTCGCCTTTAGATCGTCATCAAACTTTATGAGGCTTTTAGTAACTTCTAAATCCCTTCGATGCATGGCGAACCTCCCCCTGCCCTATTTATCACTATAGCAATTTGAGCAGCTGTGATTTCTGGTCTGTTTTGCTGCACTTAGTACTGGAGCTGCATGTTAGGTGTGGTATACATATTGTTTATTTTAATACTGGATTATCGCCCGCTGCTGCCAGCTGGTCCCGTCTTCATAATCTCCCTCAGTCTCAGAGCTTTATGAATATAGGCCAGGGTTACCAAACGTCCATAAATTTATGGACGTTTCGTAAAAATAGCTGCATTCGCCTAGCGCATGAAAAGGCCAGGAAAAAAATGACCTATTATTGACCTACTAATCGTCTCTCAGTAAAAAATACAGGAGTCAAATCTATCCAGACCAGTCGGTCACATCAGTGTACCAACAGGTTTTCTGTACAGGGATATTGTTGCCTGTGCTGATCAACAGATTTCTACGTATTCGTTTAAAAAGCTGTTCCCTTAAGGTTCTTCAAATACCTAGTTGCACACAGTCAACACAGTCTGACCAGCAGTGTCCGTCCATTTCAATACCACTTTTAACAAGCCCTCCTCTAAAAATCCCCAAAGCCATATTAAAGGCTGTTCCTTAACTGTAGTTGCTCAGGAAAATTTGTTAGATGAGAACTCAGAAGGGAACACAAGTGTCAAATATGGCTGGAACTCGCTGCAACCTTTTCAAATCTGAAAATAAACCTTTTCAAATCTGAAAATAAACCTTTTCAAATCTGAAAATATCTGTTTATAAACCTTGAAGCAAATGTTTAATATTTACAGATTAAAAAGACACAGCACAATGCGTCATCGCAGGGAAAACCACGCCCCTAGTGCGGGAAAACGTTCCAGGTAGTTGAATGAGAGGGAATGGCAAACCATGAGACACGGCTTTAAAAAAGGCTTTTTCATGAAATGTCAACATCGACCCATTTCAGTCCCATTCTGCCTGAAGAAAAGGACTGATATACAGAGAAGCTAACCCCATTAGCATCCCTTTTCTATCCCAAAATCAATCTTAGTCAATACAGATAAACTTGTACGGCTGCGCCTTTGGGATGAACTGGAACGGAGATTGTGAGCCAGACCTTCTCGTCCAACATCAGTGTCTGACCTCATAAATGCTCCTCAGAACGAATGGGCACAAATTCCCACTGAAACTCCAACATCTTGTGGAAAGTCTTCCAAGAAGAGAGGAAGCTGTTATAGCTGCAAAAGAGGGACCAACTCCATATTACAGTCTGAATGCAGTGTCATTAAAGTCCCTGATGATGTATTGGTCAGGCGTCTCAATACTTTCATCCATGCAGTGTACCTTCAAGCTAACTGTGGTGTCTTTTTGACTCTGTTTTGCAGCTTGGTATCCAGTAAAAGCTTGAATCAGAGTTGACCTGCAGGGGTAACTTGCGGCTCACTACTCAGCAGTAATGTTTTAGGACAGTAAAGAGAACTGTGTGAGGCAGGTCAGTGGACAGTGTATGGAATGAACACATCTCCATTACGTTTTCTGCTGGGCTCCATCTGTTCTACATGACGGCAGATACAGCTTCATTACTTTACCCTCAACTTGTTAGCCAGCAAGCTAAAGGCTGTATGGCGAAGAGTGACAGGTTTAAAAGCTTTAAGGTCGTTGCGCTCTAAAATCGAATGTTTTGCATTGGAAAGTTTGCATGTCTGGTTGATTAGATGAGGGTGTGTGTCCTGCTCCTAACCGCCCTCTTGTTCATTTATCTGACACATAACTGTGTAGTGACTTGTGGTTGACAAGGGCATGTTAAAGAGGTATGGAAACAGACCCTGTGTGTGTGTGTGTGTGTGTGTGTGTGTGTGTATGGAACCAGTAGAACACACTGCATAGCCACAGTCACACTCTCACGTCACTCGGTGACGTCCCCTCAGGCTGAATTCCTCCCAGCGTGACCATCTGACACACTGAGAGTCCTCACTTTGACAAATTGTTCCTTGTGCTCAGAAATGTTCCTCTGGCTTTGTGCTGCAGGGCTGCAGTTGCTGATGTTTCCCTGGTGAAGTTCACGTTGCATGATGTTACATGAGGTCCTGTTTACACTTTTGGTTTTAAAATGCGTTGGACCACAAGTGAACAGCCCTTCATAGAAGTGTAAACAACCACCAAGACACGTGATACAATCACTCAAACCTCGCGTAGCCTGGGACGTATTTAGCCTCGTATCTTCTGCAGCGTAAATGATAATGTGCTCAAATATAGAGGTTTTCTATATTTGCATGTTACTCACTTCATATTTACTAAAATACACTTATTATTCTTTGCTAACAAATGCATGTACAATATGTTCAACATTTGAGTTCCATTGTTAGCCAGAAAATGTCGGATTTTTTATTCATCTCTACTGGCCTATAAAAATCCTCCTAAGATATAATTATAATTATATTGTAGATCACCAGACGAGTGTTAGATATTTAATGAGATATTAAGTGCTGAAACAGTGAACGAGTGCATTTAAAGTTAAAGGACAGTCTAGAATTTGACTCTGCATCATCAACTACCTATTAATAGGAGTCAGACCTGTTACAGATTCTTTCATCGAATAGTGTTATTTGACATGTTTTCATTTATAGTTTTTCACTCAACAACTTTCCAATGCAAGGATAAAAATCTGCAGTTCTTGAAGTAAATGGATAAGTGGAAAAACCTGTAAGGTGCAAAAACCTTTGACTGGTAGTGTGTATTGTGTGACAGCATGTGAACGCTTAGAATATAGAGAGACGCAGCATTAAATAAAACATTTGATGCCAGCATAGGGATGGGATGGATAAGTGACACATTTTATGGAGAGGTGAACAAAGTATTGCATGAGTATCCAACATAATAGGCTTTTGAAGGAGATTCTGATGGTAAATGGCTGTTTAAAATGAAGGGATACTGCAGGTTTAATGTTTTTAACCGAACTGTGGTTGAACAGTGTTATTGAATGTGTTGTAACATTTAGAGTTTGGCTGCTGTGAGCAGAGCTTTTTGCAGTTAGTGTGAAACTAAACTCAATCTAGCAGAATTGACAGACACAGTAACAAAATCTGAACACAAGTGGTCAGATGGTCACCTTGGAGATGCCGCTGTGTCTCAGCTGCCCTTTCAGTCACCAAAGACGCATTTTAAAGCAGGTATAAAGGAGAGGAGGAGCTGCCATTTTTAAGACAGTGGATGTTTGAGATGCTGAGAGGCCACCAGCATGGGAACGACAGTGCTGTCTGGAGAACCTGACCATGACCTAATTTTCTTAAAGGAGACATATGCAAAACTCACTTTTTACATCCTTTTGTTTTTCTATTTGGGTCTCTACTGTTCCTATGAACACTCCAAATGTGAAAAAAAACATCCATCCATTTTCTGTGAGTCAACGGAATGATTTTGGTGTCAGGAATCATGTGCTTCTATGAGCCGTTTGGACGCTCCCCTATCCTGATGCCAGGATGAGGAAATTTGCATAGAACCACCCCTCACCTCTCAAGCCCCACCCACTAGATTAGTTGAAGATCCTCCATTTTTATCTGCTGGTTTTACGAGCACGCATAAGACGCTGAGCGCTATGGCTACAGGTCCGACTCGGGGTCCAACATATAGGGCTGATAGCGCCTGTTTTCTGCCATTTTCACGTGTGGCAAACGCACAGCGTAAGCATGGGATGGGTGGGGCGTGGCCAGCAACAGCTTATTTGCATAAATGTGACAGAGCCCTTAAACGGCTCATTTTAAAAGGGACTGAAACTGTCGAGAATAGAGCTGGTGAGATCTCTTTGAGAGTGATTTTGTACAAAGAACTTCATGAACATGTTTTGTAGCCCCCTAGACCTATTATAACTTGTTTAAAAAGAGGTATAATATGTCCCCTTTAATGCTGATTTGTTAACTGGGCCTTACTGCGTTTCATACGCCATTACAGCTTATTAGCTCTAACGTCTTAAAAGGCTGAAGCAAAATGTTCATGTGAAACCCTGATTACAATGTCCTGTTTTATATCATTTTATATATTTGTACAAATTTTGACTGGTTTTAAGTCATGTAAAACACAGCTTTAAAATTATTTTATCATATATGTCAGCATTGGCCTGTTTCAGTCCCGTTCTGCCTGAAGAAATGAACACATATAGAGAAACTAAATTTGACTGGACTCAAATCAATCCCAAAATCAATCTGAATCCATACAGATGAACTTGGTATCTTGCCATATTGTCATCTAATAACAAAAAGCTCCAGTACTGCTTCACTATTACAGATTATTCAAATCTTCAGCTGCTGAAAACAACGGCTGATGTTTTCTTTGGAGGCTAAATGTTAATGTCAAACCCTGATTACAATGTTCTGTTTCACATCATTTAACACATTTTAAAACATTTTGACTTGTTGTAAGTCATTTTATATAGATAAATTGTCCTTTTGTCGATTATTTGAAAATGTCTTGAAACAAGCAAATGTTCTGCCGATACAGGATAATTTGTCTATAAACAATAAAGACACCTAGACATTAACAGACATATATTGCCATCTTGTCATCTGGCTGGAAAGGCCTCGTGCCTGAGAGTTCATGGAAATGTGTGGGGAGAACTGAACATTTTCTTAATACTGGTTTGCTGACTGTGCCTTATTTGTTTTCATACACCATTACAGGTTATTAACACAGCAGTTTTCAGCTGCTGAAAACGATGGCTGGTCTTTTGTTTAAAAGCTAAATTTTCATGTCAAACCCTGATTATGTTTGGTATTATATCATTTATCTAAATCTAACGAGTTAAAAGTCTTGCTGTGCAAAAAAACGCAAGATTTTTGTGTAAAATGTGTCCTTTTTTGACTATTTTACTTGTTTTTGGCAAAATGTCTTTAAACAGGTGAAAGTGATCTGCCACTACAAGATCATTTTTCTAAAAACATTAAAACATATGTCTTGCCATCTTGTCATCTGGCTGGAAAGGCCTAGTGCCTGAGAGTTCATGGAAACGAGTGGGGAGAACCTGAACATGACCCAGTTTTCTTAGTGCTGATGGTCTAACTGGGCCGAACTTGTTTTCCTACACCATTAGCCACATTTCTGAGGAGGCTTCAGTCCACCATGCAGCATGCAGAGCAGGACCTGTGTGCATCGGTAGCCTTCGCAGCTATTATGCGCCTAATTGTGGGATTATCTCTGACTTGGGTAAACCTTCAAGCTGTGTTTTTCCAGTGAACAACAAACAATGTTGAGCTTTGAGTGGTTTGTCAAAGCCCATGACAGGAAAATGAGAGGGCATTACAGGGATAAAGGAAATCTCTCAGTGCCACATTCCTTCGCGTCTGCGGTTCGTCAGACCAGTCTTACTTTAAAATGCTGCACAAAACCGTTCTCTAAAGGTGCTTTTAGGGCAGTTCTTCATCATACGTCGCTTCACGCCTCGCTGCCTGTGAGTTATGGCTGAGCTCGACTCTGACCGCTGTCTGGAGCTCTAAACTGTTCAGGAGTTCGGAGGTAAAGTTCTGAACCCAAACAGCCCGTCTGATTCGCCACACAGGTACACAGTTCAGTGAACGTCAGTTTAATTCCACAACATGGTGAGATCACACATCTAGCATGAAGGCCTTCGCTACATTTCTGTGGAACAGTGTGGTCGGTTTTCTACAATAAATAGGCCTAATTCAGTGTTACAGCGACATCATTCACAGAGCAACAGGCTTTATACCCTGCAAAAACCCTGGCAGAGTAAATCACAGGCAAAAGTTTGGACACCCCTGGTCATATAACATGTTTTGTTGATTTTCTGAGTGAAAATAGGTTTCATCCTCTACACGTTTCTGCACATTGAACGCAATATTACTGTGAGTTTCCTAAATTTGACATGAGGGAAGAAACATAGAACATGGCCTATGCAAGTTATGCTTATATATTATGCTTTTTTTTAATGTATTAAATAAATAAATGTCAATTGTGCTCTAAAATGTGCAGAAATGCGTGTTTTCATTTCACTTAGAAAATTAACACAGTCATGTGATTATCTTTTGAATACAGCTTTTACCTTTTATTTGTTTTGTTGTAAGAATATTATATCATTTAATATTTTAAACTGATTTTAAACAGTTTTGCTTGTTTCAAGTCATTTTACATAGAGAAATGATCCTTTTGTCGATTATTTTACTTGGTTTAGACAAAACGTTTTGAAACAAGCAAATTGATCTGCCAATACAAGGTCATTTCTCTGTTAACGGTAAAAGCATCTAGCCATTAACAGTCATTTTGAATAATCTTATAATATTCGTATAACAATCTCACAAAGACAAATGACTCTTACGGACTAGATCTAAGACATTTTTGCCTCCCAGGATCCTTTTCTGCGGTGTAGTCTCTGTATAACAGGCTCTATAGAAAACAAAAACAGTTATAAGCCTATCAACTTAAGCCTTGGAATGCAGCACAGTCTCATGCGCGCTGGTTAATTAGTGACTATTTGGTGAGCTGCACCTTAGAAGCAGATTCCAGGGGCTTAAGTTAGAGGCAAGTATGTTAAAGATTTAACGATGCACACATTTCACACGTGAGTCCCTCTTAAAGAGATAATTCGCTATGTCGTTTGAGGCATAATATTCCCTGAGTGCCTCCTAGGGCTGCACAATATATCGGTTATGGAGTGTAACTGTGACTGTGATATTAGCCTTTACTGATACTGATTCTGATTCTGATACTGATACTGAAAGCTGCAATATGCAGATGAATGATCTACCCAAGCACATCCTGACCACAACTCTGGCCACAATAACTCAGGCTGATCAATAACTGTGTCCCATAAAATATTGCTAAACATGAATTTGTTGGATCCTGACCAATCACAGATGTTCTTCTGGTCTCATCTTCACAATAAAACATTATTAGTCTGATCAGCAACCATGTTCCATCAAAGGTGGAAATATCCCTAAATGTGACATGCAGTGATGATATTTTTGTCTGTATCGTTGAGTCCTGACTTCTTCCTTTATCCGCAAGTCACACCAGCGACTCACACACAGGTGGGTTGTCTGAGTCCTGGCTGTGCATGGAGCTCAGCCCAGTGTCCGAGTCGTCGTCGTTTCCGCCGCAGCTCTTGGAAAGTCCCCTGGCCTCCTCGACCCAGCCGGCACTCTTTTCAGCAGCGGGCTGGATAACAGGAGCAAATGAAGCGTCTCCTTCACCCTCCTGCTCCTCCTCCTCGCCACCCTCGGTCAGAGAGTCCACCTTCTCCAGCAGGTCCCTGAGCTCCTTGTCCCTGGCCTCCCAGAGCTCGCGGCTCATGTCCAGGTCGCTCTTGACGGACTCTAAATCCGTGTTGAGGCGGAGCCCGATGTACAAGCTGGTGTCCAGCTGGGTCTTGATCCGTTCTTCCTCTTCCAGCTGCGGAGCCTCCACTTGAGGGACGGTCGCCAGGGGTGCCTCGGCCCCGCCTCCTGCATCCCTGTCCTTCAGCTCCTCTCGCCGCCGCCGCATCCACCTGTGGTTGAGCTCCTCCTCAATTTGTCCCGTGAGCCGGTCCAGCAGGGCCTCGCGCTCGGCCAGCTCCTCATGGAGCTTGATGACCTTGTCCCACCGTGTGGCGTACTCCTCAAACCGCTCCACCTCCTTCTCCACCGCCACCGCCGCCTCGCCCTGCTCGTCCAGGCTGCTCTCGGCCAGGTATGTGTCCTGCACGTAGTTGACCCCGTGTATCCGGACACGGTCCAGGTGAACCTTGGCCTCGTACCTCTCGATCTCGCCATCCAGATCGCGGAGCCGCTCCAGCTGCTGCCGGATGGTGTGGTCCTGGGACACCACTAGGTGCACGAGGGTCTCCATCCTCTCTGCCGAGGTCCTTTCCCGGGACGCGGGGCACTTGCCCTCCGCCTCATCCTCATCCTCCTCCTCCTCTTCCTCTTCCTCCCTCCTCCCTCTGCTCTGCTTCATCTTCTCCAGCTTCCTGAAGGCTTTGCGCACCACGCGCCTCTGCTTCTCCCGCGAGCATGTGGCGATCTCGCGCTCCGGTGCGCGCTCCCGGCTCCCGGCGCTGGACACCACGCGGGCCTCGGCGCTGCGCGCGCCGCCGTTCGGCACGGACGCTTCACTCCGCACCAGCATGAAGCGCACATGCTCGCGCTCGCGGCCCCACGCGTTCCACAGGCGCAGGAGGCGGGTACGCGCGGGCAGGGCGCGCTCGTAGCCGCGCCACTTCTCCACGATGCAGTAGGCGCGCGGGGACGCGGCGGAACGCTGGTCCTCCAGGAGCGCGCGCACCACGTCCGCACATGTCGTGCGCCTCGAGAGGCCGGACACGAGCTTCTCCTCGCGACAAACCCACACGGACACCTTACAGTCCTCCGACACACACTCCTCTTTGTCCGACACACACTCGCCCCGCTCCATCAGCACCATCAAGTCCTGACTCACGTCCCGCACGCAACCCCTTTACGCAGCTTGTTCACGAGCATCTTGTCTCCAAAAGCAATTAATTTACACAGTCCGCGTGCATTTTGAACAAAAACAGAATGAAAAAGTCCCATTAAACTCCAGCGCGTCTTTATTCCAGGTGTGTGTCCCGCTCGCCAGCAGCCCCAGCTCCGACTGCGCGCGAACCTCCCACACCTCAGTCTTTCAACCGAGCACGAGACACGCCCCCTCTGAGTCACGGGACCACAAGGAATTTTTTTCTATTTTTATCCCCCACCCGTTTTCCGACACCGTGACATGTGATGATCAGTACAGGCGAAGTGTGGCGGGATACGGGTGGGAAAGAAACTCCCAGAAAAAGGTAAACAGTCAAACAGGAGTGTATTAAAACTTTACTTCTTATTCAAACAGTTTCTCAGCTTTCACATGAACTGGCGCAGATGGCGGATGAGTGGTTAGGGAGTTGCCCCTGCAATCAGAAGGGCATGGGTTTGAATCCCAGGACTGCCAGTGGCACCACTGAGGTACCCTTGAGCAAGGTAGCGTCCCCACACACTGCTCCCAGGGTGCTGTGTTTCTGGCTGCCCGTTGATGAATGAGTTACATACAGAGAAGAGTCTTATTGTTGTCTTGTATAGTCTTGTATAGTCTTCTGTAATCATCTGTAGTCTTGAATAGTCTTGTGTAGTCTTCTGTAGTCTTGTATAGTCTTTTGTCGTCTTGTATAGTCTTGTGTAGTCTTTGTGCATTACCAGTCAAAAGTTTTTGCACTCCAAAGGTTTCTGCCACTTATCCACCTATTTCATAAACTGCAGATTTTTATTTTTGTTAAACACTGTAAAATTGTTGAGTGAACAACTATAAATGAAAATATGTGAAATAAAACAAGTTTCCTTTATCATATGAAAGAATCTGTAACAGTGCATGTCTGACTCCTATTAACCGGTTGTGTGTTGATGCAGAATAAAACTCTAGACTGTCCTTTAACTTAAAATGCACTCGTTCACTGTTTCAGCACTAAATAGCTTGTTAATAATATCTAACAGTTGTCTGCTGTTCCACATTATAATTATAATTATATGTTTTTTTGTAGGTCAGTAGTGATGAATAAATATAACATAAGCTTGCGTAGTCTTGTCTTTGATAAATGTTATTTTCTGGGTAATAATGGTTCTCAAATGGTGAGAAGGCTATAAATGTATTTGTTAGCAAAGAATATTTTGTGTATTTTAGTCAATATTGAGTAAATAAACCAAACCTTTTGACTGGTACTGGTGCCATGTTTTAAATTGGAGCTCCATCTTGTGACTACTTTGAGTAACACAAGTATGTATCACTTAGGAAGAGCTCTTTTTATGAAGGTGAAACACATTTATATTTACATTTACAGCATTTGGAAGACACTCTTGTCTAAAGTGAACCTTTGTTGTAAAAAGAAAAGTCAAAAGAAAACATTCCCTCACACTAGTAAACCTAGACTTTAATTAAGAGCTGCTAGTAGACTTAGATTCTACCAGAAATGGAGTTTGTCCACCACCAGGGCCCAGATCTCTCTCTCTCTCTCTCACACACACACACACACACACACACACACACACACACACACACACACACACACACAAACAGAAGGCACTTGTTTTAAGTTATTTGTGGAAGTTAAATTTTAGTTAACTTTTTTTATGACATGAACATGTAGTTGTTCTCCTCAGCGCTCAGTGAGGAGGAATGTCTTCGGTCTCGGTTTGAAGACAGTGAGGGTCTTAGCAGTTTCGATGTTCAGAGAACGCTCTTTCCAAATATTACATTTACATTTACATTTACGGAATTTAGCTGACGCTCTTATCCAGACCGAAGTACATCAGGTAGTCCACATCTGTTCCTCAAACCTGTAAAACTAAACTTAAATCAACATCTGCTATTCAACCAAGTTACTGCAGGCTAAGTACACCTAAACAATGGGGAGGAAGAGATAAATGAGTAGAAACGAAAGGCATAGTTAGTCACCCTGTGCCAATATTAGGTGCCAAAGCTAAGAAAAGTCTTGATGAAGGTCTTTAACCTTTGAGAAGAGGCGGGTCGAGTGCCGGATGCTCTTAAGAGGTCAAGCTGTGACTCGTGGTCTGATCAGTGTTGACGGGTAAGGCGGATCTGGACCCTTTTTGCTTTGCAGGTGAGCATTAAATCTAATGGAGAACCACAGGAACCCAGTGTGTGAGAAATTTGCTGTATTGATGACCAGCTGTACTGCTGCATTCTTGATCACCTGTGGAGGCCTGGTGGTCTTCAGAGGAAGGCCAGCCAGGAGAGAGTTGTAGTCCAGTCTTGAGGTCCTAAAGACAGGACGAGTATTTAAACGGCTTCAATGGTGAGGAATGAATGAATTCTCCTGTTATAAAGAAGTTACCTTCAAATTCAGGACAGATTGTTAATGTGAGATGAAAATGAGAGATCCTCATCTAACAGAACCTAGATGTTGTGCTTTTGATGTGGGAGTAATGACAGCACTTCCAAAAGTGATCAGGTCAGGTTTTGGAGATGAATAGTTGGTGATGGTGGCCTAGCAGGTAGGATACTTGGACCAAGAGGTCATGGGTTCGAGTCCTACCTTCAGCATACCACCACTGGGTTCCTGAGCAAGACCCTTAACCCCAAGTTGCTCCAGGGAGACTGTCCCCTGTAGTTAAAGAATGGAAGTTGCTTTGTACAAACATAAATATAAATCCTCTGGGATCTACAGGAGCTAAGTTTTGCTGTGATTTAGCTTCAGGTGATGCTGTCATCCAGGAGAAAAAATCTGTGCTCCAGGCTGCACCCAGAAGGTTGTGGGTTCAACTGCAAGGTACCCTCCCCACACACTGCTCCCCAAGTGCCCCCTGTTACTGGCTATCCGCTGCTTCACTTGGTGAATGGGTTAAATACAGAGAAAGAATTTTACACTGTTCACACTGTGCGCTGTGGTCATGTATGACTATAAGGGGTCACTTTACACCAACATATGAAAATGCAAGATACGCTGTTGGTGGAACTAAGAAGCATCTTGATTTGCCCAGATTCTGTCTGTTTCGTCTGCAGTTCCATGGCTTGTGTCTTTCATTTTGGAATAACTATTATTTTCTTTTTATAGAAGTTTTTTGTGCAGCGGGTAGAACCATCCCCTCACAGTCGATTCCTGTCTGGGAGGGTCTTTTCTGTGTGGAGTTTGAATGTTTCTACTGGGTTCTCTGGTTTCCTCCCACAATCCAAAGATATGCATGTCAGGCGAGTTGGAGATAATACATTTCCTCTAGTGTGTGTGTGATGGATTAGTGACCTTCCGTCCTATTACTGCTGATACGCTGAACCCTGGTTAAAGTGGTTCAGATTCCTTCATAGGAATAATCTTTGGTCAGTGTTGATGTAATTCATGTTACACCAATGGATGCTGGGTGGAATAAGTCCTTATAAACCTTTCTGCAGATTTATGTCAGTTTTCATGAAAGGTTTCTGTCATGTATGACTGCTGGTCTTCAGTGAGATGTTACTCAACGTGTCTATAGAAATTTAGAGAATATATTTAAAGAAATATATGATTTAATTTGCTACAGATGCGCAATTTTAGTGGAAAGCATCAAATGTGCCAATGGTATGGCCTGTAATTCCCGAATTTTTTGCAGGTGAACAGATTAAAGTAATGAAACTGAATGCATGTGTCACGGTGGTGTCTCTGTTTTCGGGTCTGTTTTCTGGGGTTTTGTTTCATGGGGTGGCCAGTAGGGGTCACCCATGTTCCATGTATATGCCTGTTCCTTGTTTCATGTGTCCTGATTTCATTATCTGTTTCACGTGTCCCCTGTTCTGTTCTGTCTGTTCATTGGTTGTTCCTAGTTTCAGTTCATGTATATATTCTGCCTTGTGTTTCTGTTCGGGGTCCGGTCATTGTACGTCTACGTGTATATGTCGTAAGTAAAATAAAGTCACACGGTGGAGAAACCCGCTTGTGCGAAGTCCCTGTTCTGAAATGGCATTCTGGTCGCCCCGGAGCTACAAGGCTCCCCCGGTCTCGTCCCAAGAACCGCCGCCGCGCCGCGACAGCATGCTTCAGATGGACTGTCTTTCGTTACAGTTGTGAACAGCCTAAAACGCTGATGTCAACATGACTAGGTTTATAAGGGTATCAATATTTAGACATCGTTTTATGTATAACGTAACTCTTGGAAAAACACCCCTCCCTCTCCGCAAAAACAAAAACATCTTTCAACAAAAATGTCAAATTATTTTTATTCGATAAAATGTTGAAAAAAGCCAAAATAACTATTTGCGGTACCAAACGAACACATACACAAAGTTTACTTTCATTATTCTGTGCCATCCCTTCATCTTAAAGAGAACAAAAATGTAAGCAACACCTGTACAGAAGAATCGAGAGACACAATTTTATTTTACATACATATCCCATCTTAAAAAAACAAAAAAACAAAAACAAACAAAGGAAAAACAAAAACAAGAACCCAACCACATTTCGGTGATCACACACTAAAAGGTACCAGTACCTACATGGTGACGAACAGACAAAAAAAACGGAGCTTGACACCGACAAGCCACTGAATTATGACGTCAGGGCTGATTTACCGCTAGCCCCACTCTGCAACATTTCCCATTATATTTGGTGAACAGGGCCGGGCCGGGCCGGGCCAGGCCGGGCTGGGATGGGTGTCGTGTGCAGGGTACACAGCCCGGAGCATGTTTCAGTAGTGCTGGTGTTAGTTGTTGCTCATAATCTGTCTACTGCATCTCTCTGTTCTACACACACACACACACACACACACACACACACATACACACACACTCCTGTACTGAGATAAGGAACACAATACACACCTGGTGTAATTATGCTCAACTGTCACTGAACACACGGACTTCCAGCACACTGACCACCGTTCAGATGTAGTTCATACCTGCAGAGTTACAAACAGCAAAACCATTAGTGCTTTAAAGGAACACGTTAGTGTTTTTCAACCTCCTGCACAGCCAGTTACCACAGGTAATACAGTCAACCCATTTCCATAAACACAGTAAACAGAAAACCAAGTCACACAATTCATAACAGAAGTCAGTGGGCCAATGGTTGCTCTATTCTAGGTCTGGGACAAAGGAGTTTGATGAGTCACTTAAATAGGTCGAAATGATTATCGGCCAATATTGATTTTTCAGTTTATAAAGCACAGATATGTTATAGTGACATTCAGTAATAGCAGTTTCCATTTGTACCAGAGGGGGGCGACCAAGCCCAAGGCCTTTTCACATCAAGTGAACGTTTTTTAGGTCAAAAATATATAACATCAAAACGAAAGGCTTTACTGAGAACAAACACATCAATATTAACGCTGTCGCTTCATCCACATTAGAGCTCATGGTTGTTTGTGGTACGTTCACAGCTTTGTTAGATCCCAGATTAAGTGGAGAGTCCTCCTCCTCTATGCATTGCCCTGCAGGGTGTCAGTGATGAACTTTGGTTAGGAGTTGTCTTCTTCAGAAGTGCCAGGTTGAGTTGGAAACATGATTTCAATCTCTGGTACTGCACAATAGACTCGTTTTTTTTCCTTCTTCCTCCTTGTTTTCTTCATGGCTGAGTGTTTAATAAAAGCCCATCAAAGCTTCGATGTGTTAAAAAATCTCATTAGTAAAAACTGCCCCAGTGTGACAAGAGCTCACATCTAAACATTATACCAACATTAGGAATAAATGTACTGAAAATACTGTAGTAATGCTGTTTGGCCTCACAGGGCTTCCCACCGCGGTAAAACTGGAACTGGAAAACTAAAGTACTGACAAAAAGGAAAGAAAAATAAAAAAACCCAAAACAAATTTCACTTATAGCTGCTACCAGCCCTATTGAATTCCATCAGTAAATGTTCACTGATGATGTTTTCAGTGAAAGTTAGTCTGTATATCAGAGGGAAGAATTCCTAAACGAATTCCTAAAATTCCTAAATCCTTCTTTACTGTTTTTCCTCCAGTGGTCAAAAGCACAACCTCTTGAGAACAACTTTGGTGGGACCCTCTCACATCTGTCCCACCCTGAAACCCAAATTGAGATTAAAGGCTTTAAAAAGTGTTCATGTATTTCACTCATTTATTCACAGAATTCAGCAACTGCCCATTGACTTCTATAATAAATGTCTTTTGATGGAGCTTCAGGAAACTGCATTAAAATGATGTTCGATAGTATGGCATGGTAAAGGCAGACAGCGTCAGGTTGTAAGACATTAACAGTCCCGCTTAAAGGAGACTCAGATAATCACAATGACCAGTGTTTCAAAATCAGTGAAAAGAAATGCTTCACAAACACAGTCATGTCTCAGTGTCTGAAAAAAGGAGTTATATAATCTTCAGGAAAACTACTTGATTTGACATTAAAAGCCTCACTAGAATTGCTACAACTGGTATGCAGAAAAATGACCAAACCTCTGAGTTACTGCCCCCTGGAGGGCTGAAGTCATGGGACAGCGATTGCCATAGAAACAGATGAACAATCTAAGACCATGTGTAGCATTAATTGATGCTTGTCCTGTTGAACATAGTGATGGGAGAGGAGTCATCTGGTTGAATCCTAAACCCACATCCACTAAAGCAGATACCTTCAACCAGCAAAACAATACAACCTTCAAACTCCTAGTGTTTTAAAATCTTTCCGTGCTTTGTGTCGATCCGATTCTAACAATATAATGTGCCTTATTTTTTATGTACTCTCTTTTATAGCACTAGATGTTCCCTTGGCTTGGGCTTCTTCCATTTTTTCAATCCCCTCCTCGTATAAGCTGGAAAAGTCCTTACGAAAGGCACTTTCATGGTGCAGCACACGCGACGGGACGTCTGAGCTGCACTGAATTGATGCTGCAATAATTTTTGGTGTACTACTGAAAAGGCAATATTACTGACATACTGTGCGCAACTGAGCCTGATAGAAAGACATTATGCACCTATCACCATTTTGTACAACAAGATGGGTTTATATAGATATATATAGATATATATATTTCCTTCTCCAGAATAGAACTTGAGCAGATTTTGCATTAAAAAGTCTAAGGCACCATAGACTAACTTTGGCTATGTTGCTGTGTCTATTTCTTTCCAGTTATGTGCTTTTTTTTCTCAACATCAGGAGAGAATTCACAGCTTTTTCTGGAGAAAAAGGGATTAACTGATGTGTAAAGGCTCAACACCAAGATAAAGGCAATGGGGGGGGGATCTGAGGGTCCATCCAGTCCATCCACATACAGAACCTCTGCACTGCACAGTTCAGAGCCTATCTGCTTTAACCCTTAGAAGTTGAGTTATTGGTGTAATTGTTTACTGAATTATATTAATATTCAAATTGTAAAGGGTGATTTTTCTTTCTGCAAAACAAGATAGTTTGCAAAAGTTGATCAATTTTGTATAAAACAGCTCAGTATTACTTACACACACGCAGTTGTGTTTAGTTTAAGTAATATAAGATGAAAATGACTTTAGTATCACAGTTAACTCTAGCTTCTAAGGGTCAGTCCACCTCATTTAGTCCAAGAAGAGCCTCATAAGTAGCTGATGATGTAGTGCAGGAGAACTGAAACTCTGAGCACAGATCAAAACAAGCATCCAAAACAGCCTCATTTCACAACGATGCATTTAAAGTAAAACCACATCCTTTATCCACCCACTTGAATGCTTGTTTGCATTAGTATCATTAAAACATGTAACATTTCTGGCAGTTAATTATTCACAACAGAAAAAAGTTCACTTTCAGTTGCTCTGTGTCTAAACATTGTAGTGTTCTGGTACATAATTCATCTTAAAATGGGCCCACTGTCTTACTGGGTGGTATAAAATATTACAGTGTGTAAGATCATGCTTTGATTCTTAAGTCCCTAAACATGGCTAAAATATTTGAGAGGAAATATGAAATACTGTTATATTTTTCTGATTATCTGAGGGGCATGTTGTACTAAGTAATACATGTTTATAGAAAGAAAATTCTTTCATAAAAAAATATCAGTGTTAAATGATAAAAAGTAACAAAAACCGTACCTCCATTTTACAGTCACTCACACCCGTGTAGATTCAGAAAACACAGAACACAAAAAAAAATTATGTCATTAATAACAGCCCCATCCAGATATAACAACAGCATACCGGATGTTGTGTATTTAAGTCCAGAGGCACAGCCACTTCAGATGAGCATTTTTTTTTTCTTTTTCTTTTGTCACTCAGTCGGTCCAAAGACTCTGAGCCTGTCTGAAACCACGACACATCACATCTCTGTAGACAGAGTTAGTACTGGGCTCCAACTCCAACAGAGCAAGGCAGCAGCCAGCTGAGTGTCCTTAGGGGGGTTTGTGTGTGTGTGTGTGTGTGTGTGTGTGAGAAAGAGAGCGAGAGAGACAGTGAAGGCGTCTCATTCTTTCACCAGTCTGTAGATGTGATGCTGAGCGCCGTGCTCACTGTTTGAAACCTCAAACACACAGGCCATACACAGCAGCGTCTCCTGGGTTTCTCTGTTTGTGACCACCTGCAACAGGAAGAAGAGTGTTAATGGTTATTCTATCAGTCTCCCTCTCTTTCTCACACACTTACAGTACCGTGCTCAGGCAGCCAAGTACTGCAAACTATTAGTCTGGGCAGTAAAATAAGGTAAGAGCACTTATTAGTCCCAAAAGTGAGAAATTTGCATTGTTACAGCAGAAAATGGAAAGAATAAGGGGAAAAGCAGCAAAACAATAGAATAAGGCTATACA
>JBBPCX010000032.1:11776056-11793065 GCA_037974365.1 Hydrocynus forskahlii | reverse complement strand
ACTCACACACTCACACACTCACACACTCACACACTCACAGGAAAGGGACTCCTCAGTCCTCCTCAGCTCCTCAGCTCTCAGTGGGAGCACTATGTTGGACTGTAAGGACATCATGTGACATCAGGCCAAAAAACGTCTTGGGATTTTTCTCCGGCTAGCTTTTACCCAACGTGCCTGTACTGTAATCTCCTATAGCCCAGACCTGGGCCTCCCTATTCTTCCTTACACACACACACACACACACACACACACTCTGTGTACACATAACGCCACAATACGGGCATTCATGCACGCCCTGCACTCAGATCAAAGGGCCACCAAATGGCCGGCTGTAAGCATGCTTACTGCTGCATAATTCATTCTTTTCAGTCGCTTGAAAACACGCTCAGCTGGACTTGGCAAAGCTGCAAAACAACCTCCAGAGAGACGGAGAGAGAGAGAGAGAGAGAGAGAGTGTGAGTGAGAGGAGAGAGCGAAAGGAGAACGAGAGAGAGAGAAATGAGAATAAGATGGGAACACGAGGAAGAGAGGAAAGGTAAGAGAGAGGCTGTGTAAGCAAGAGAGAGAGAGAGAGAGAGAGGGTTAGAGAAAGTGAGAAAGACACATGGAGAAGTTGGAGGACAAGGAGAGGATAAGACAGAAAGAAAAGTATGAGGGTGGGAGGTCCATGTACAGAAGTGCTTTACACCGAGTGGTGTAGAGTACAGGCCGCTCTCCAAGCAGGGTCAGCCAATCACTGCAGCCGCTTCTGCAACTTACTTGAATAATATTCATTACCATTGACGGATGCTGTACATTAAAATATGCAGACAAAACACAGTCCACTGCTATTAGTCAGACTTTTTATGGAAGATGAAAACTGCTGCAGTTCTTTAGAGGCTTCACTGGCCTGCACTCCTTATAACCAAGAACGCATGATGTTTTTGATGCAGTGGGGGCACTGCTGGTTGTGATTATACAGTAAATAAGAACAGTACAGACAAATTTACTTTTTTTGTTTATTACTTTGATTTTGACTCATTTTTCAATATTTACTGACAAATATCAACTTTGAAACCCAAACGTTATTTACCACTTTTCTTTGGATTTGACAGTTAAGATTAATTTGTAGATTCAGGTTAATGTTGCACACATGACATCAATTTATTCATTTACTTTTGAAAAGGGAGGCCACTGGTTTCCCCCTTTTTTCACATAAACTCAATGTCTGATTAAAGAAACTACATTTAAGTGTCTAAAGAAACAGGCATCTCACAGATTTCATTTGTCAAAGTGTCGATTTCGTTTGTCTGGAGGGGGGGTCATTTTTTACAGGGACAGGGTATGTGGGACAATATCAAAAGGGGAAGACAGGGAAAAGCACCTAAAACATGGGTGAAATCCAATATTTGTAAGGAAGACATTGCTGTCAATATACCTTCAATCTATGTTGATCTACACTGAACAATTTCATGGCAAACCACACTGAATGCTTTGACACTGAATTGTGTCAAAATGTTTGAACAAATCCATTGAATTATCTTTCAAAACAGCTTGTTAAATGCTTGTCTTTGAGGGAAATCAAGATAAATTAAACCAAAACAAATTTACCTTGCAGCTTTGAATTCAGCATGAAGAAAAAAATCTATGAATCACAGCTCATGTAATAAACGAATCACAGCTCATGTTTTTCAAATGAATGGTTTGTAAACTGTGGTAAAACACAGGCATGTTACTCAAGACTGTGACTTGTGTGGATTGACCCAATTGACTCAAATTCCCAATAAGTAACCCATGTAGGTAAATAAAAGATCATTTGTTTCCTTCTGGAAGAGCACTTCACTCACTGAAAGAGAAGAACAGCTGACTGTCTAGTTTCTCACTGGGCAAATATTATGACAAGAAGTAGCGTGAAAGAAAATGAAAGTCCAGAACGATACGGTTACAAATTCACTTCATAAATAACAGTGGTTACAGAGATTTTAGACAAACTCCCCACATTAACGTCACATCCAGCCAGAAATTGGCCACTGGAACTCAAGGAGTTACTGGAACCTGCAGAGGGTCTAGATGAGTCAGAAGGCTGATGCAATGCTGAACTTGTAGAAGGCCTCTGAGCACTCAAGTTACCAAGCCTTATGAACAAGACACAAAAAGTGCCTTGTAGAAGTCCGGGCTGAGAACCAAAGGTTAGAGTTTGGAGAAGTATGCAGTGAAATTGACCAGCTGAAGTGGCCATCGTGAAATGTAGAGGCTTGAGAAATGCTTGAATTCCTTAGGAGCCGTTTTAAAAGCCTGCAAAAGGGTGAAGGCAGGGGCTACACAGGTGGAGGTCAGACAACAAAGAGCTGCTGAATACGCTGGGATTCAAAGAGCACGGCATCAAAACAGCAAAGAGCTGCTACAAGATGCGCCTGTTCAGCAGTCAAAACTAAGTCTGATGGATGGACCTCAGGCTGATCCGGAATGACCTGCTGTGACCTTAAAGAATGTCAGAGCTCTCACAGATGCAAGAGCATCCTACGGAGATGATAGTCTGAGCCTCCCTGTTATGATAATCTCAGCTGTCAGTGCTGTGTAAACTTCAGAGTTAAAATACTGGGAGTGAGCCTGCGGCAGTTCTGCCTTAAAACAAATTTACACGAAAACTGCCACTTTAAATACCCATTTATTTATTATATACTGCACATCGCCTGTGTTTTAATTTAACACAAACGTCAGCTACACTAAATGTTCTTGTTCTGTATTGTTGCTCGTTTTGCTTGTACTCCCTCTCTAGCTCTCTTTTCACTCTGTGTATTTTGTCTTGTCTGCACTTATGTAGTCTGTGATGTTTGTTTTTTGTTCTTGTGTTGCTCCATGGTTCAGGAGGAACATTTTTGGTTTCACCGTGTACTGTTTATACGGCTAAAATAATAAAATACAAGAAAAACCTACTTGACTATTTTCAAATGGACCAGACACTATTCTGGTCGCTCCAAATCTTACCATGAACCTTTTCTATTAATGTAAATGCTAGTTGCTGAAATGTTCACCTTGACACCTGCCTTCAGCTCTGTGATTTGTTATTTACAAAACTTGGGAAAGGTCAATTCTTCCACTGGTCTTTGAATGTACAGTTGTATGCAGACATTTTGGGCGCCCTTGGTCAAATGACCCTTTTTGGTCCTTCATAAAAGTGAAAATAAGTACACATCCTCTACTGTACTGCATATGTTAATACACGATTACCTGCTACAGTGAACATATTGGTGGAAAAAAAACAACATGCCCTGTGCAAAAATTACAGCACATTTGACATTTTTTAAATGTAAAACTCAACAGGGAAATTGTAGCACCTGATGAGTGATAAAACAACTAGCAGCCTTTAAGCATCAGCATACATCCTCAAATCTCTTTTAAAACCAGCAGTTACTGGAAATGAGTCGGCATGGAAACTCACATTCTTCCCAAGACGGGCTCAGTGCTTGGATGGTTGCGCCACTTTTATTATTCTTGATGAACACAGTCATGATCACCACAGTCAGGTTCAGACCTGGTACAACTATGGTTAACAGAGTGGAACAAATCTGGTTCATCCACAGGTGAGGGGAAAAACCCTGTAATTCCATGATGCCAAGTCTCTGTGAGATGACTGAAAATGACTGAGCATGTTCATGTTCAATGACAATAATGTAAATTATGTTAATAATGGAAAGAAATATTTGCATAATGCATTTTCCCCTCAAACATGAATGTCCTTAACTTCTTCTCCTGACTCTGTTTGTTTGCTTCTTTGATGTAGGTTAACACAAATGAAAGTCTGCATTTTCATGCCGACTCATTTCCAGTAACTGCTTGTTTTAAAACAGCTCTGACCACAATCCCATGGAGTATTACAGCACAAGGGTGATGTCAGTAGCTGAGAGAGAGCCCAGCTTGTGGCTCAAACCTCATACATGCGCCACACACACACACACACACACACACAATCTCTTAATGTGGCTTCTGCATATAATGTCTTTCTCTTTACAAGCATTACTTCAATGGCTTGTAAAATAAAAAAAAAGCTTCAGTGTGAGGACAGCTGCTGATCCTGCACAAACCAAAAAAATAGCTTTTCATTTCATGTTCTTCAGATGGTCATTTCCATTTGTCATTTGTCAGGAGCTGACAGGATGCCTTGCCTGGCATTTAACCTTATAGTTTAAGGCATATTTCAAGCAGCAAAGCAAACCAGAGCTGGTTTTGAACTTTTAAACTGTAAAAGACCCCAGTTTAGATCACACCACAAGAAGTGATGAACAAACATGACATCAGATGTCTATCAAATCCACATTTAATCTACATGTCCATGCAGATTTACTGTCGCTCACTCAAACCCCTGAAGTGTTAAAGGGTCCATGTAGGAGTGAAGTCCAAATCCTGTGGACAATGGTGCTGCCATCCAGCTAGCCCTGATGGATGGCTCAAAGGTCTCAGGCTCCATTAGCATAATAATATACCAGTCTTATAATACTGAGGTCCAAGTAGGAGGTCCAAGCCTCAAGAATGGAGAGAACAAATTTGGTGCTGCAGTAATGTTTTTTGTGAGTGTGTCATGGAGGTGAGACCTCTACCTGTTGTGACCTGAAAAGAACGTGTTTATGCGAAAGAATCTGTTGTACAACTCAGACATACCACAAATACACTCAGGGGCCCTTGTTAGTTAATCATGATCTCCTTAATCAGGTCTAGCTGGTTTCTGGCATAAATCTGGTATAACTACACGTTTGAACAGAGACGAGGAAATTTGGTTGATAAACACCTGAGGGAAATGTTTGATCTGGCACAGGGAACTAGATAAGCTTATTCCAAAACACACTCCAAATCTAGAGCAAGTAAGATGCTACACTACTTTGGTAGAACAGACAGCAGAATGTGTTCTAGGTCTAAAATTCAATATTCAACACTGACTTTCTATCGTGGCCATATTAAGACATGGGGGGGTTGGAAGGGTTCTTTGGGACAGGAGGGTAATTCACCCTTGAAAAATGACCAAATCGTAATTAACTTTCTGCATTTCTACATTTCCTTCATGTGAACTGTATGTAAATATTATCAAATCTCAATATACAATGTGATGTCACACCACAACATACTAAATTCAACAGCATGTCCTGCTAATGCGTATTGACTTTAGTATGAGCATTAGCAATCAGACATGGTTCATATTAGGGATGACCTAGCTAGCCATTTTGTCAAGGACATTTTATTTTAGGTTGTTCTCTTTGCATAATATTAGCAAGAAAACATTGTACATTTTACATTACTACTTTCACGGACTAATGTTCATACCTCAAATGTGCTGACTACTTCAGAGGCCCTGTTCTCACAAATGTAAGGTTAGTTTCTTCAGAAGACCTTTGAATTTGTTCTCTTCCCTGTATCTGATAGACTGACAGTGATTTGCTTTCACTCCCCATCACAGTGCATTTCACACTTAATCACTAATAAGCTGTGTGAATTTATAGCTGGGTTTGGGGTGAACAAGCCCCATTTCAACCAAATCACACTTTCGTCCCAACCTGTTGGTGGTGCTGTTGTTTGTAGGTCCACATAAGTCTAAAATAATCGATTTCTCATTTTAAAACTACAAATATGATCATGTTGATGCGTATAATTAAGCCTTATTTTGATGCTTTTTGTTCCTTAAAAGGGAGGACGGCCTTAGCCCTACTAGCCTATTTATACCAGCCACCCTGATGATATTTCATAATATCTACCTGTTGATTTAGCATGCAAACGCTCGCAGAAAGTAAAAGCTAAAATGCCATATGGTTTAAAGTAAAGGTCAGCTTCCAAAACCAGATGGTGGTCCGGACAATCCCTTCGCTGGGAGTCCAGCAGCTTAGGCTGAAGATCTACAGTCCCACTGCAGGTGTTTGCCTCAGAGCAGACCAAAGGGGTGCGGTTAGATTTCCCCCGGCCAGATAAAGCCTTTCACGCACACTCCGCACACTCCGCACACACACACACACACGTCTGCTACCATCTGATTAGAGCTAACCAGCTGGTCTTTGTGAGACTAGAGCCCGTAACATGATGACACCCCTCCGTCCGCAGCCCGTATTCACAGGGCCAGATGGCGTGAAACCGTGACGGAAAAGTCCTCAGTATTCCAGTGCAATCCATACAGAGGCTTTGATATGACTGAGTAACCAGAACACATTCGAGAGACACGCGCTTCACATCATCAGACTGGATTTCACCAGGACTCCTGCATGGATGCCAGCAAACAAGTGCACCACTTTCAGAAACTATGAGGTAGTGCAGTCCTTCACTGGAGTCCACTTTTTCACCCCCAAGTCAAGTAGGTTTATTGTCATTTCAGCCATATTCAGCAAAACTGAACAACTTTCCTCCAGGACCATGGAGCAACACAAGAACAAAACCAGAAACACCACAAGACTGCAAAAGTAAAGAAAGGACAAAATAGAGCAAGAGAAAGAGCAACAAAACAACAACAGGATAAACAACATTCAGTGCAGCTGATGTTTGAATCAATGCAGTATTATGACAGACACCTTATCGTTTGGTGTGCAAAAATGCAGAATAGAGGTAGACAGAAATAAATGATAATTATGCAAATAATAGCAGCAGCAGGACGGAGGATGTGAAATATATAATTAATAGAGGGGTAATACAGCAGTTGTTTGTTTTGCTGAAAATATGAGCGATTCCTAAAAGTATCTAAAAAGTGGTCGACCAATGCATCATTTCAACATTAGGCTACACCC
Source organism: Hydrocynus forskahlii (assembly GCA_037974365.1). Lineage (NCBI taxonomy): Eukaryota > Metazoa > Chordata > Actinopteri > Characiformes > Alestidae > Hydrocynus > Hydrocynus forskahlii. The sequence continues at coordinate 11,786,328 of JBBPCX010000032.1, read as the reverse complement.
TTAGTAAACTGGCTGCCAAAGTTTGCTAAAAAAGGTTTATTTTGTTTAGATGAGAACTAGAAGCTTGTCATTCTCTCTGGGGTACTGGCGGCCTATGGATAGAATACTTGCCTCTGGACCAAGCGGTCATTGGTTCGAATCCTACCTTCAGCAAACCACCACTGGTCTCCTGAGCAAGACCCTTAACGCCCAGCTGCTCCAGGGAGACTGCCCCCTGTAGTTAGGAAATGGAAGTCGCTTTGGATAAAAGCGTCTGATAAATGCCGTAAATGTGGAGGTTAGCCTTTTAGCAATAGTTTTGCTTTTGTTTTGTTTTGGTTTTTTTTCAGTTTTAATACAAAAGCAGAAGATAAAAAGACTGTTACGTTATCATTCAGAAAACTTTTGCAAAACCTGCCAACGTGTGCAGTTGCCAGTGTAAATGAACTGTTGTGACTGTTTTACAACTGCTGCACAAACCAAAACTAATAGGACTGTAAGTCTACTGGGGAGACGGACAGAGCAGTGCCTGCAAAGAAAAGAAGTTGTCTGGAGCAAGGTAACCAATTGGCATAGCTAAGTTACGTGTGCATGGAGGTGAAGACTGGCACAGTTGCTTGATGATAAATATGTGGTGGGAAGAGAAAGGATGGTTTATTATTAGTTGATTACTTTTCCCTGTCCTGTGTTCAAGGTCAAACATCAGGAGGCGTTAAGATGTGGGTAAAAGTCACTATACTTCCATCAACGATTATGGAGGTGAATGTGTGCATAGAGGTGAAGACCGGCGTGGTCACTTCATGATAAATAGGGTGTGGGAGGAAAAGGGATAGTATATAATGGATTAATATAATTTCCCTGCCTTTGTACAAGGTCAAGCATTAGAAGGTGTTAAGAGGCAGGCGAAAGTCAATATACTTTGATACACGATCACAGAGTAACAAGAATTTTGTCTTTTGAATATGACACACTGGACTGTGCTTAGTGTGACCAAGGACATGAACTAAGAAGGCAGAAAAGGACCATTTTAATTTTGTGTTGACTTCACAGAACAACATGCAACAGTTTTTCCGTCACAGCAAGAAACCATTTAAACATTCAACAAGTTCTTTGAGTTGTCTTCCTTCTATATGCACCAGCTGCCTTTACTAAAGAACCCTTGAACAGCCCATTTTTAAAAGCGTACCTTCAGACAAGCTTTCAGATCAGGTTTACTGATAGTCAATATACTTGCGATACTGGCTTTTGCGATAACATCAAAGAGGACTACAATATGCATCTGTGCAATCTTGACTTATTTTGGTCAAAATAATATGTGGGATTCTTTTAACATCATTACCAATGTGTTTTTAATAAATCATAATACAACATGCAATACGCAGCATCAGAACTGCCGTATAATATTTGGTCTATATTGTGCAGCCCAGACATTCATGTAACAATAATATTGTTACAATATATAAAAAAATGACTTTCTGTATTACTGTTATGGTTCAGTTCTCACTGTTACCATGGTTATTATATTTTTCAGACTCTTCTCAGCCTTTGATTGAAAGCAAATTTCCACCATACGATTATTTAATGCAAAACAAACTGCATAAAACAGCTCATGTACCTAGATGTACTGAGATGACATATAGCAGCTGTTGCCAATTCCTGTTAAAGAACATGAGAATGTATCCTCATTGTCTCATATACAGAGTTAATTTGTACACAAGGCAAGAAGTCTCATTATGCAGAGGGTTCACGCAGCTAGTGTTTGCTCACAAACTCGATTTCCTTCCTCCGGAGCCGCTGTATAGCCGTGGCATTCCTGCTCACCACAGCCAGCACAAAGGCACTGACCAAGACTGAATGGTTGGTTTGGAGTCTTTTTCTTTAATAAGAGCAATTAAGCATGCTTCCTGTGTGTGTGTGTGTGTGTGTGTGTGTGTGTGTGTGTGGTTGTGTGCAAGTGTGTCCTAACATGGCAGGCCGACTGGAAATATCACACCAGCCTGCTGGAAATCACACGTGGAAAATCCGCACAGCCCTGAATGACTGCTTTCTCTCTATTATGTTTGACGGTATTAAGAGTAGTGAAGATTTTTGACAGGGGAAATTCTACAGATAAAACACATTGAATCTAAAATATTCAATATTTTAGCCAGCATTAGTACACAACAAAAAAACCTATTCAAAACAGTGGAACATTACACAGGGTAAACCTAAGTTAAATTAAGTTAAACTTAAAAATTTAAATTTACAGAAATTTATTCTGATTAACCTGGCTCTCAGTGCTGGTCTGGGAGTAACAGCACTACACGTTGTTCTCTCTGCTCTCGCACTCCCAGCTCTCCTTAGAAAGGCCTTGAAATTTAGTTCACTAGCTGAACTTGATCTAATGAACTTTACGGCATTTTGCAGACAGTCTTATCCTGAGTGACTTACAATAGTGTTTTTGTTAGCTGGTACAAATAGGATGGAGTCCAAAACGCCCTTGAGCTAAGACTGCTAGAAACTCAAGCCAGTGTTGATGTCTAGGGAAAAAAAAAAAGACACAAAGACAGCGCAAATAATATACAGGACATTTCAGTTTAATGTTCATTAAAACGTTTCACAAGGAGATCTTCCACTGGTGACTGAAAACAACGAGGGACCACCAGTGTAAGCTGTTCTCTGAACAGTGTAGAACCCTGATGCTTGGTTTCCTTGGCCTTTTGAGGGATGGCGAGTCAAGCCAAGATCTTCTTGACGCTCAAAGGAGTACGAATTGAGTTTTGTCAACAGCTAGTGAGGAGCAGGTCCAAGTATCAGGGAGTGTAGCAGTGGAGTGACATGACTGAAGTTGAAGATAGGCTGAAGATTAGCCAGTTGAAATGGCCCATATCAAGAATCCAAGCTCCGGAAGAAAAGACCTTCAAGTATTCTCTAGACTACAAGATCATGGGCAGACTGTTCAAATGTGCAGGGCAGAGGATCTCCATGACCAGGACTGACAACCACTGATCTATTACTTGTATAACACATTATTTGTGGGGCATCTGTAGCCCATGTACTGTGCTTTAACCCTCAGAAACTGACTGACGTGCCGCCGCATCTTATACAAATGTATACATGTATGTACAAATAAATGTACAAATGTATACATCTTATTATAATAATTAATGTGTGTGTGGGTTAAAGATTTCCAAAATACATCTATGGTTGTGGATTTTTGCAGTAATGTTTTTAATGGATTTTTCTGATTTTTCTAATGGATGTGTCTAAACAGTTAGTTAAATCACAAACATTATCTTTTTTTATCATATTGGCAGGGCTGTGCAGAAAAAAAGACATGAGACTTATTTGAGGCTTTAAATATTAAAAAGAATCCCCTCAGGGATCTAAGAGTTAAGGAGCACTATGTTCTACATGAGGTCATCTTTACCCTTTGTCCTTGATTAGCAACACTGATGTTGTGGATGCAAACTGCTTTGATTCAAAAGATCCTACTGCATAGAAATAAGAGTGTGACTGCTCATGAAACTTGTTACAGCTGCAGAGCTGAGTTACTGGGGTACTGCCTACATCTTTCACTATGACAAGCATTCCTGTGACAAAGTGTACACATAAAAATAGCTGGGGAATTCAAACAGGCTGCAGCATAAATATACTACAGATCAGAGCGAGTGTTATATATAGCATATAGTATAATAGTATAATAACTATAAAAATTAATGGATGGATACCAGTGCTACTGTATCAGCCCAGTAGTCTAGTGTTGAAATAAGGGGTCAACTTAAGAGGTGGCTGATGGATACAATGATATATACTATAAGAACAAAAGCTGTTTATAACGAGATATTGGTTTCTATTTTAATCATCAAGCTGTAGGCGTCTGTTTTTAACTATTTGTGGGTGAGAAGAGGCAACAAACCCGTTGCGACAGATCAGTCGGCCCTCCTGTTATTACTGTGATGTTGTTGATCAGAGATAATGATAAAGCTGTTTTCCACTGCTCGGCAAAGCTGGAAACAGTACAGAAGAATAAACATCAAATAATCAAGTGAAGCACCTGCACGCCTACTTTTATTATAGGGGCAGATACTTTTTATTCAACAGGAAAATTACTTAACAATGTCAGTAATGGTGGGTTCTTTGTTGATTTCCATTTCATGTTTGTTTTGCCTTGATCCAAAAGCTTTATTGGTTCAAAAGTATCTTAAAACTGAATATTTCTGTTGCATTTAGCCTAGATGATGTATTGCCTTTGTCGAAAAGTAGTAGAACAATATCACAATATCTTGAGATTGAAAATGCATTTAATTTCAGAAATAATATTCAAAAAAATGACCTACCACCTGACCCTATTTTCCACAACACAAAAGTACGATTTTTTCTATGGATATATAAGAACAACCATGCACAGAACACACAGAATATATGTTGTTTTTTTGTCAGGGTGGCCTTGAGTCCTATTCTGAAAAGTGAAGACTTCCTCAACTTACAAAATAAAAAAAACACCCTTCTCAAGGGGACAATACAGAACTCATCAAAAAGCAATTCCCCATGCATTTTCGCCAGCACTTTCTTCAGTTCTTTCATACACAGCAAGTCCCCTACTTTAATTGAGCAATTCAAAAGAGAAAAAAGAGGAAAAAAGCTCCTACAAATCTCAGCCAGGGTAAAACAGATTTATTCAGATTTCATAAGTATATGCAATGAAATTAAAACAGACTTTTTATGCTCAGGAATATTCAAAATAAAAAAATAAACAAATAGCATTTATTTATTTTTTGATAACATTTTGTAGGTATGAATTGCTACTATTACACACTATTGACAGTTACTGAGGTAATAAATGATAATGAGAGCATTTTACGAGATTTTCGGAACTGGAAGACATCAGCATATCTTTGTGGTCGAGCTGTGATGGATACTTGAAGACTTGGGTTATGCAACTTCAATATAAATGTTGGAATATGCCATTGAGCAGCAAGATTACTCTAGAGTAACTTCAATTCCCATAATCCCCTAGTAACACCCAGTAAAGTGGAAACTTGGAAACAACCAGTTTTCCCTCCACAGGCACAGCTTGTGTTGAAATAGGGCTATAAAGACACCAGTTCTGTAGTTTTCTCCTATGACTGTAATGGTTAATACGTTTTTAACGTAGGTGTGATATGACAAACTGTACATAAAACACTTCACATCTGTTTTAAACATTAACCATGATGACCTCAACAGGAAGCTACAAGAACTTCATTATAATTTCATTCCAATGCTTTGATATTTAGATGAAGTTCCAGAACTTGCATTCAACAGAATTGCATTCAACCAATTTTTCAACTTGATGTTTGATTACCTATTTACTGTGTGCTGGCAGATAAGAATGGTGAGGGACACTAGGCAACTGGGCTGAAATTTCATATTTCTGTAGGGTTACAAATGCACTACAATGAAAAAAAAAAAAATCAACATTATATTTCTACATAAAGCTAAAACTACATTTAGTCCCAGTATTCATACTTTAAACAGGTTTATTATATGTAACAACATTAAACCTTTTAGTTCAATAATATACATGGGCGGCAAAAGATATATTCAAAATATTGGGCACGAATAAAGGATGGAGTTTAATACTGATTTTATATCATTAGGTATGATAAAAATTACATAAGCAAGTCCAGTGACACCATCAGAGCAGAATTTACATGTGGGTGCATCCTCATATTTTAACATCAGCTGTTCTTTATATTGTGTGAGCATTTCATGACAAATATCATCTCTGAGACACAAGGGTTTCTCATCACAGTGATACATTTACTGCATATCTAGATACTTCAGGAATGCTTGCTTTACACCAGGTCTGCTGATCCACTAGACGCCACTGCTACATTACAAACAAAACTTTAACAACCCAGTATACCAGTATCGCCCATAATAAAGTGATACAGAGAGAGTCTGTGATCGTATGGGCAGTCAAATAGACTTCCTCTATAGGGGGCCCAGGCTCGACTCGTGCGCAGCTGAGACTCCTCTGAGGGCGGTTCATTTCTTGAGTGGAAGCACTAAGATTAAATCAGTCCTTCATCAGCCTCGGCAGGAGACTGTCAAATCTAATTAAGGCACGCTCTCTCTCTCTCCGCCCGGGTTAATAACTCTCAAAAACAGTACAACAGTAGCTTCCGATGGCGGAGCTGACAAAAGAAATGTGCTAATTATCTAAGAGGGGGGGGGGATCTCATGACATATGTTCCATAAAGACAAAAGACTTTTTTGCAGGTTGTGGTGGGTTTGCAGCTTGAAAGCGGAAAAAAAACAAAACAAAAAACAGCAGGCGAACTACTGCATGAAGAGAGAAAAAAAATGAAAATCAAATGATGTCCTTGGCACTGTAAGGTTTTGTGCGGAGGGTGTGTGGTCAGTTGAGGTCCTCCCTCATCCAGCTGCTGGACCGAGCGTCCACTCCGCAGCTGCTGCCGTGGTTTTCATGTTTCCAGCCTTCTCAGCACTAAACTCTGGAGCGAAACCACCCGGCTGATGCCACTCGGGCACAGAGGAGTGCCCCTCAGGTACAGGGAGAGATAAGCTCGGCCCCTCAGGTAAACAGCCAGATAAGCCCAAGTCTGGGGGGGGGCTGACATTGTTTTGAAGTGAAAGCCAGTTGCTATAGTGATGGTGGCTAATTATCTGCATAGAGCAGGAAGGAGAGGGAGCGAGTGAGGGCACTCAGGACCCACGCTCGAATCGGCTGTGGCGGAATACAAAACCAACCCTTGGCCTTCCACCAAATCAATGTGCTACGGAGAACTTTTGATATCCTCGGGTGAAGATGAAGAACTAAGCTTTCAAAAGGACGATTTAACACCCTAGAAATCCATCCTTTTATTCAACTAGGCAAGTTCATTATCAGATCAAGACCATTTGTTTTCTGTGAGCATGTAGTGTGGAAGTAGTGCGGCCACTGATTAGCTTAGAAGAAGAACTGGAAGCGTACAGTAATGATGCAGAGGTAGCTGCTTAAAAAGGAATTTTACCAATTTCTAGGACTGCCCGGAATGGCACTTTACAGTTGCTGAATTTTCGTTTGTATTTCTGAAAGAGTACTTGGAATACTTTTTTACTATCCAAGTCACCTTATTTTATCTTAGCCTGAATTAAACCCTTCACTGTAAATAGATTTTTAAAAGTATATTTCAGGCCAAACCTGAATCTTAAATCCAGCACAAAACAACGTCTCAAGCATCAGGCAGTTTCATGTAACAACTTTCTGTGAGGGAGCTTTCAGAGGCATTAAATGCGTCAAGCATCTGGTTCCCATCAACAATTTTTGACCCTCTAGAATGGAACATTTCACATCAGATTGGTTCTGAATGACTCTGCTTATTTCTTAACCATTTAATTAAGAGGACATCTTGAAAAAATCAGTGGAATTGCAGATGAGGAATCATGTGTGCACCTCTGTTTTAAGACATTGTGTAGGTGTGATAAATCCATGCGCTGTTAGTGGTTTAGAACAGTATGGCAGGAGTTATATGCTTATTGCGTTGCTCTGAACTGTGCCCCAAGGACCTGTAGTGCAAAATATGCCACGTAGGGCTGCTGCTAATTGTTATTGCAATACTGATATCGCAGAAGTCCGCAATATGCAAATAAGCCTCTAACCAATCACAGTGTTTCTGGTGGGGTGACCAGTCACAGCTCCAGGTGAGTTACTGGGTGTTCTGATGAATCAAGGTCTTCATGAAATCCAAAAAACAGACTTTAAGCCTTTTTAATTCTAGAAAAGTGATGAAATTGACCCTTTAATATATATTACTATCACAATCGCAATACGTCGCAGTAAAATCCCAATACTGACATGTTGCCCATATCATGCAGCTCTAATGCCAAGGTGAGCAGACCACTGGATTTCCAGCTGGAGAAACAAAAACAACTGCAAACTGTGTTAGCGGTGTTTCACCATCCCAAAAATCCCCTTTATTAGAGGTTTACATTCAATCTTGGCCTGGGAAGCTGAACTTTCTCTAAAACAAATTAGATGACGATGGAAAGTTATATGAGAGACAGAAAAGAAAGCAAGGAAAAGAAGAATATAAATAGAAAAGGAAAAGGAAAGAGAAAGCGTGTGTAAGTAGTATTCCCTCTTTCCATGACATCACCCCATGCGGGAGTTGAGGAGGGGGCAGATCGCAGCTGGTATCAGCCGAAACACCATCTGCTCCTCCTCTCTAATGGTTCACGCTGGCTTTACAACAGAACCCATCAGAGCTGCCTCTCGCCACACAGCAGCCTGACAGAGCCACTGCCACTGGGGACCACCAGCATGCGTAAAGCTCAGAGTGATCCAGGATCAGTTTTGGCTTATTTGATGCAGCATAGCTGTATAGACAGACTTGGAACTTCTTGTCAATCACAAATATCTGACAAGACCAACAGACATTAGACACACCTGGTCCCTGGAGATCCTCTAAAAACTCACCAGCTGAACTGACTGAAGTTTCCTGAGAACTTTCTTACTGGCCTCTTTTCTCAGAATCTCATTATCAAATTACCTCAGAGCTTGTTCCATTAAACAACTTGGGACAACACACAGCCAACAACACCTAGTAATGTCAGTTCTAACATAAACCACTCATTCCTCTGTTTAAATGCAAACCACAAAGGGGTCTATGTTTCATCATGTGACTCACCATACATCTTCCCTTCGTCAGACAGAATGATTTTCCGGCGGCCGCAGGGTGGGTAGATGGCCAAGGCTTCCTGGAAGCTCTGCTCAATGTCAGGGCTCCACACGCCCTCTGCATCGTTATCCAAAGGCTTGTCTGTCGAGTCACTCATTCTCTCGATGTCCTCGCTGCCGCTCTCACTCCCGCTCCAGCTGCCCGGATCCATGGCAACAGCTGGGACCTCCAAGCCCAGGCCTGGAGAAAACTGGAAAGAAGAACCTGCAAAAAGCATCCAGGGAAAAGCCAAAGTTAGGGCTGGATGTACAGAGTTCACAGAAATGGTCCAGATTTATTTATCTAGAGCGAATGCACAGAGGGACCAAGGACTCTTCCTGGACAGCTAAGTTTCAATGAAAACATTTAAGCAGGGTTGAAAAATACAAAACTGTCACAAAAAAAAAGGAAATTGTTAACTGACAATTATTAATTTACGTAACACTGTGACAGGATGAACTTCCAAACATTCAATTGTTTTTGAAAGCAGATACTAAATAGTTCTAATAAACAGAATCGATTAGGTTAAGAGAATTCCGGCGACTAGCACTGATCGCGTAACATGGTAAGATTTAGTACATAAATTAATAATTATCAATTAATAATTGACATACGTTGATTCATAAATGTCAATTATTAATTGAGCATCATTAATTTATCCAACACTGTGACAGGACAAACTTCCAAATTCTTTTTGGAAGAAGCTGCTAAATAGTTCTAATAAAGAGAACGGATACAGAGAGAATTCTGATGACTGGAGTTTTAATGCTGTCTGTAAGAGTGACATTCTTTAATTCTGACATCACTAATGCCTGTTTTTCCCTCCACCGGTGTGGCGATTAACCTACCAGTTACTGATCATTCTGACAGGGATGTTTTATTTTCAGCAGTATGAAAGAAACATTGTGCTTCCATAGAAATTCACACTTGGATATGTAGTATATGATCATCATCCCAGACTTGACACCTTTTAAAGCTTTCAGCCATAGTTGTACTTTTTCTTTTGTTAGTTTCTCACACGGGCATAGGTGATCTGCTGCCCTCTTCAAGTCATTAACTCACTTTGAAAATATAAACTAAAATCACCGATATCTGTTTGTCCTAATTTCTGATTTTCAACATGACTGATATTGTTAAATAACTGCTTCAGCTTGACATTTACCACAAAACATCCAATAGTCTGAATACAAGCAGTTACAAGAAAAAGTAAGGATTGCAAACTAAAAGAAGGACAGAAGGAAGTAAATGTGGCACCAGCGTTCAGCCACAGGGGGATGTGGCTGGATGTGGAGAGTTCAGATGCTTTTCTTGTCTCTAAAGCATCAGCCGCTGGGAACTGTGCTGCGTCCCAATTAAACTTGAGAACACAACCCACAACTGCGCTCTTTGGTTGAGGGAGCTTTACAGTTTGGTAATGAAGTCAAACCATAGAGGAGATCATATAAGGGATGCCATGATAACTTGTCAATCAAGTCTCAGTACACACACACACACACACACACACACACAAACACACAAACACACACACACACACACACACACACACACACACATACACACACACACACACAAAAACACAAACACCCACACACACCCACACACACAC
>JBBPCX010000032.1:11763673-11775956 GCA_037974365.1 Hydrocynus forskahlii | reverse complement strand
ACACACACACACACACACACACACACACACACACACACACACACACAAACACACACAAAAACACACACACACACACATCTACTTCTGACTTTTCTTTGACAGGTGTTGTTTACTTACCCTGCAGTAACTGGGTTGAATAGCAGACATTTATTTAAGTTTAGCTTTACAGGTATGAAGAACAGATGTAGACTACTTGAGCACTGATGTACATCAGTCTGGACAAGAGCGTCAGCTAAATGCCATAAATGTAAACGTAAATGTATACATATACACGTACACACACACACACACACACACACACACACACACACACACACGTTTGGAACATCAGATTTAGCGAAGGGAATGTGCTGAAGCACAAATAAAATGCAACAGTTCAGCCAAAGCTGCGTGGCTGTGTTTGAAAGCATGAGGTGGCATAATTTATTCACACCATTTATTCAGAGGAAGTATGTGCAGCCTGCGCTGTCCCAAAAGACTTACTACTGGAAAGAAACCACCCTACTACACTCGGAGGAAAATAATCCGATAAAACAGGAAAAACAAAGACCCAAAATCTATCTAACCCAACTGTGGAGTGTGCATTCATTTTCATGGACTTCACATTTGACAAGATCTTATTAAAAAGCAAGTAATGTCATCATGCTGAAAGCCAGAGAGGGTGGGCCACCTCTGAAAGGACTTGAAAGAAAAGCAAAAAACACATAAGCTAAGTGCTAATTCAGGAGTGGTGGTTAATCCGAAACAGCTGGTATCTCGCTGGAGAACAGTTACAGGCTGTCAGTGTAGTCAACCAAGCCCTTTAAATTCATGGTGGGAGACCACGGAATAAAAAAGTCCTTTTTTTTTTTTTACTAAATCACGGCATGAATGTGGGGTTTATCCAGAGGGCAATCAGTGAGCGCCACTTTTTTGTCAAATTCTGTGAACTGCCTTGTACTTTATAAAGAAAATCTATCCATTTATAGGTCAACCACAATACAGTATTGTGTACATGTATAGTCAGTATGTTCTATAGCTGTACTGCTTATTGACTATATGGCAAGAAATTCACACATGCAATGATATTCTACACCACTTGGAGCAAAAACACATAGACATGTTACAATACATGGCATTACTGGGCCAGCTGGGAAACGCAAGCCCTGTTTAACTAACACAGTGCCACAGACCCAATACATTTGAACACACGTTTAAAATAACAAAACAATGTCAAATCTACCCAGGCCTAGTCTTTAACACGATAATTACTTTATGACACATAAATTAAACCTTACTGTAGGAAGAGAAGTAATAAAATACAGCACAATTAAGAGGTTACAAATAGAAATCAAAGCCACAACTAAATACAGGTATTGAATTTAAGAATTTCTGCTGTTTTTCTGAGTTTTAAATGTGTGACAAATTTGTCAAATAGGGAGATAAACTGGAACAGTTAACACTGTTTAAACTGACTATGTATTATTACAGTCCAGAGTAACACGTTTCATCTTTATTATGAGGTTTCGCCAAATACCTTTGTTTCAAATTTGAGCTTGCACTCTTGTATGTCTTTTTTCACTGATCATTACTGATGGAAGAAAACCATTTATCTAAAAAAAAAAAAAAAAGCAACTTTCCAAAAGAAGCAAAAAAAAAAATTCTCCACATATTATGGAAGTTAATGGAAAACAAATCCTTTTCAAATTAATTTTTGGACCATTTCTAGTCAATTCATCAAGAAATTCTGTGTACATGTGGTGTAAAGATCAGGTGATGTTTCCAAAAACCAACAAAAAAAGAGATACAAATTGATCCATACTGCATCCTGACATGAGCATTGGTCCAGCTGTAGCACTCACAAGCAGATAATGTTGTGCTGGTGTAAATTAAAGGAAAACTACACTACAAATGCTGCGGTAAGATCTAACTACTAGCATGAAGCTTTCCAAGGAAATGCCCAGTGGAAACAGTGCAGCCTTTGTGGAGCTCTCTCCATGTGTTTCCTGTTGAATGCGAGGACGACTCGCGGCGTGTCTGCGTGTGTACGCCTGTGTGTGTGTGTTAGTGTGTGTGAAAACGTGTTTGGAAGGGTCTCTCAGCGAGCCTGTATGACTGAATTATTTTTCTTTGGTGCGCTGGCTGTTGACGGTGCAGAAAGAACTCTCTGGGTCTGTGAGCGAGCCTAAAAAGCAAGCACACTCCAAACCGCCAAAACGCTTATCATCTTCCTGACTAAGAGATGAACTCAGGCGATAATCACTTCCAGCACGCTGCTGTGGCTTTTGTCCAGAACCGCCTTGTGCTGCGCTAAATTTTCCAACTGATACAGAACATCGCCCAGACGTGTCAAAAAAAGAAAGAAAAGCTGTTCTGGTGACAAAACCTGCAGAAGAACTTTCCTGAAGTGTCTCTTCTGAATTGTAACGCAGCATTGTGTCTAGATAGCTGCTGTCTTCTCTTAACATCTCACTTTTGGGGGTTTTATGGTTTTAGACTTTGTGAACAGTTGGTCTTCATGAAAGACAGAAAGACAGAGTCACACACACAGACAGATAGAATGACAGACAGAAAGAAAAACAGAAAGACAGTCAGAGTGACAAAAAGAAAAACAAAAAGACAGACAGAGACAGAAAGAAAAACAGAAAGACAGACAGAAAAAAGGAAAACAAAGAAAGAAAAACTTCCACAACAGCAATAATTTCTGTGAGATCAGAGAGACAGCTGTATTCTGACAACTCCAATAAATTCTGTTTTGATCATCTGGTTTATTGAAATGTCAGATACACAAGAGCAAAAATAATTACCTGTTCCTGTGATTCATTAAACAATAAAACACACACACATTACTCAAACTGTGAGGTTTTACATAAAATCAACAACAAATTGTCATTTTGGACTGAAACTGACTCTACAGGAGGTAAAATGGGTTTGAGCTGCCAGCATACAGCACAGTAAGCGTGTGACTGCACTTTAAGGAGAGGGACAGAAAAGGAAAATACTGAGTTAAATATCATGTATTGATGGATTTTCTCCCCTATTCAAGTCCAATTTCACCCACCATGTAGACTCCCCCCTTAATCACACGATCCCACCGACACTGGGAGGGTGAAGGTTGGCACATGCTTCCTGCAGGATAGTGTATGTTTGCTTCACTTTTGAATGGCAGAGGTGTATTTTGCCATTTTTGGCCAATCCCTAGTTTCCATTTACAAATTATAACTAGACTAAAAAGGATTTCCAAAGAACAGACTCCCCTGAAAGAGTCCTTTAGGCTTAACCCATGTCTGGAAAACTGGGCTTTTAAGTTCAGGAAAGCCTCTCAAAGCTCATGAGGGCCGACACCATCCTCTTTTACACACACCGACCCTCCCTTGACCACACTGTACCTCAGGAAACACAAATGACTGTTCAGCTGGCAAGCAAAGCATACAATCAATCTTTGTAGCTCTCAAATAATAAATAGACTTTGTATGGAAACAAATATAGTTGTGATTTGTTTGGAATTGGTCCGCAGTAAGAAAGGGGTGGATTTTAAACTTGCGATGATTAAAGAGGACTTTATGGTGATGGCTTAATCAAAAAGAGGCAGCTGCAAATACACCCCATCCCCTGTAATTAACAAAGTTCACACTTCAAAAAGAGTGAAGGAAGGCAGCAAGAAAATGCAAAGGAGAACAGTGTGGAAGGCAAATGGAGCTTCAAGAAGTCAAAGTTTAAAAAAAAAAAGTTTTAAAAGGTTAAGCAATAGAAACCCTGTGCTCACTTTAGTGAACAACATGGTTTCCTCGAGTCACGCGGGCGAGGGCAAGCACAAGCACAAGCACAAGCCGCCAAACTTTTGCTTGCAAACAAATCGCATTGCTGCGCTAAACCCGCAGAAATCTGGAGGAGCTGTCCAACAGCTTTTGGACATTGGAGCAGATCTCGGTGTTTCGTTATGTGTGCAAACATGTAACAGTCCATAATTCCCGGCTAAAGCAGTCTCTGAGCTCCGCCGCTCTCCTGTGTTGGCGCAGGGAGCCGGAGATGTTGTGACTGGCGCAATATGGCAGCGGCGTTGATGCTGGAGAGGGGCGTGCTTTCGTGGGGCCACAGTGGCAGATGGAAGCGGGAGATTAGTCATGCAGCAATATACTGTGGTCACACTTACTCTTCACTTCAGCCTCCAGGCAGCCTCGGCCAAACTCGGGCCATGGCATGGGTGCAATTCTCCACAAACAGGGAGGCACGCATCCATCCTGGGCAGCTGCTTCACTCCCTCCGGTCCTCACTGGCTGCCAGCAGATGGGGGAGGCCACACTGTGAGTGTGCGTGTGTGTGCGCTCCTGTTTGTATTGAGCTCTATCGGGGGACCAAATTTGTTTTTATGATGCTAGAAAAACATGCATTCTGCAGATGCGACGATCTGGTCCTTTCAGCTTTTTCATAAAAAATATATTCTTTTGATCACAGAGGTTTACAGTTAAAGGTAAGCTTTGAATTAGGTTTAGCAAATAATCATTCAGCTATACTATTACGTCCAGTCCAGTTCGAAGTGTTTTTTCATATTTAGCCTTCAAAATAACAGGAAAACAAATATTTCGTTGCTGTGTGGACTTCTGGCTTCTAAGAAGGACAAACAATTCCCTCTTCATTATTGCGATAAAGGTTTCGATGCAGGTATCATTCTGCTAGTAACACATAATTCAGTGAAAGTCCTTCTAAAGACAATAAGACAAACGTGTGTATGTGTGTCTTGGAGCTAGGACCCCGCCAACCAGCGTCAGCCAGTCGTAATTATATGTAATGATATGTATATATGCAGCATGTGTGTGGCAGATCTTGCTTGTGGCGTGCTGTCAAGGCTGCAAAGACTGTGTAAGAACATTCTTTTTCTTGTCGTATGTAGTTAAACAGAAAATTCAGAGCACTTTTTAAAGGACCATGGAAAAAAACATGCAGCAACTGTAGTACATCAACACTGTTACAAGTTTCAAAACATATCATCCCTCCTCAATCACCAAATGAAAACTAAGTGGCAAAAATGGCCTGTTTTGAATTTGTGATGTCACAAAAACCTATTTCGTTTAAATATATTCATCATTTCAGCCAGGAGTTCAGCCTCCCCCATCCACTCTAATATCAGAGGTGTGTTTCAGCCTGCTTTCTGAACACCTGGTGTGGAGAGTAAGATCAAATTACATCTTGTGAAAGGCCTCAGTTTTAAATAAACATGTTAATGGTCTTACCTGTGCATTCACAGCAACACTTAAAAAATGATGCAGTGTTCCCTTAATAATTCCCCCTTAATCACATGTATTAGATTAAAGGCCACTGCATCACATTAGCCGGTGAGCGCCGAGAGCCCGCTGAATTAGCCCCATGCTGCGTTCTACAAAGTGGAAGACGAGGAAGTCTCTCAATCTCACTTCATTACTAAATTAGGTGGTAATCGAACAGCCGTGCATTAGCCACTATTTTCTATTCATGCGATTCCCCAACAGACGAAAACAAACATCGCAGGTTTCTGACTGACTTCATTCTGCTGCTTCTTTAACCAGAAATGAAAAAACCACAAGATACTGATCTAACTGGTAGATTTCAACAGAACAGCACAAAATATATTTATAATAATAGCAACGCAGTCATATGCAAAAACGCGGACAACCCCTGTCAATTATCCTTTTTGTTAGTTTTCTAAATAAAATTACATCACCATTACAACATCATCTACAGGAAACACATTTGGTATGTCATTTTCTGCATTTCAGTTAATTTTTCTATTTGTTTGCTGAATTTAATGTTTGTTGTTTTTCTCAAATGCGTGAAATTCAGCCATTACACAGGAATTATGCATCAAAATATGCAAAAGTGGGCTCTCTGTAGACCACATCCACTTACTGTCACTCTGAAAATCATTTTGCCTATTAGAATTAAGCAGGATGTTTTTGTTACTGTTTCTTGAGACTGATATGTAAATGACCTCTGCTCCAATTGGCCATCCTGTATTATGAATCACTCACAAAGGAGGCCAGACTGAAAATAGTGGGCGGGGCTAAACTGCTGTATGCTGAAAAGGTGAGTGTAAGTAAATGGGCTGGTGTTTGTGACGTGGATGTGTTTTCACTTTTTTCTTTGTTATTAAAGGCAAGATAGCAATATACTGTAAAAAAAACTATTTACTGAAAAGCAGTGGATTTAAACAAAGAAGCTCTAGAGAGACTAAATGACCTCTTGACCAACAAAAGAAGGAAGCGAGTGACAAATGGATTTTCTCTTACCATGATTTGGCAAAAGAAAACAAATATTATACATATGTTCTGTGAATATGAAAATAAACACTGACCGTCTTAAAGAATACTGGCTGAAACATTAAACTGAGTATCAGCCAAAAATGATCTGGCATTTTAAAATGTGCTGTGTAGTCAAAGCCCTTCATTTAAGATCATTTAAAAGTAATAACATGATAACATCACATCACATACACATGTGAGTACGTAATCGTTCAAACCAGATTCCTTACAGGATCAGATGCCACCAAAAGTAAAGTTTTATGGTGATATCAATGTGCATACCACAGCCAAATAGAGAAAACCTGACTTCTAAAACATACTGACAATCCAAAGAGTCATCTATAACATACTTCAGTACAGTTCAGGCCATGATAAACTACACACTAATTTCATTTTACAGACACAAATACTGAAACATACTCCAAATCTAAACTCTTCCAACAAACCTATTTGTGTTGAAATAATATTAAACGACATGCAGCACACCAGTAAGACTCACCCAGTCTTTCTCTCTGGCAGAGAAAAATAAGACTTTGGATGGGGAGGGGGGTGGGGGGGTGGGGAGTCACAATCTCATTCCACATTAATAGCCTGAAATGTGTAGATATGATGAAGGGCTTATTATGTGAAGGGATAATAAATGAGAGGTTTTCATATATCCTCTGCTGCATGTAAGTGATTGCGGAAAGGCACTGCCTATTATTTACTGCGTTTGTGCCACTGATATGACATGCTCACACAATGCCATTAGTCTCAGTATTAGGCTATCATCAGGCAGGAAATTCAATTAAGGATGACCTAAAATCCTTCCTTTCAAGCCTCGTTGTAAGAGAAAGGCTTCTGCTTTTCAATGGCATGGCTCATGAGACAGGTCGCACATTTCATGCTGGGTGTCATGGTAGCATTTTCCTAGATGAAGCCATTTTCTTTCATTTGTCAAAAGGATGCATGATAAGAGAAGCGGCCCTTTAAGGAATGAGCCGTGCTAAGAAGCCCACTGGGATCTTTGAGGTAGAGGAATCACAAAACAGTTAGTTGACTAATCTGTAATTGAAATACAGGATCCAAGAACTGGGAATTTTAATATTTAGGATCCGATTTCTGGAGTATTTTTTACGTTACGCAGATTTCATTCGAAAGCAACCGGTAAGCATGAGGCTGGACGTCCCTCACAGACTGCTGCCG
The DNA here is from genome assembly GCA_037974365.1 of Hydrocynus forskahlii. Lineage (NCBI taxonomy): Eukaryota > Metazoa > Chordata > Actinopteri > Characiformes > Alestidae > Hydrocynus > Hydrocynus forskahlii. The sequence continues at coordinate 11,768,517 of JBBPCX010000032.1, read as the reverse complement.
CTCTGTAAACCCCATCAGAAACTATTTTTTTAATGGTTTATTAAACTTCAACATTTAATTGGTCTCAAACCTCCATATCCGTACTTCTTTTAACACCAAGAATGCAGGAAACTGATATCTACAGAAACAATGTTATCATTTCTTCTTCAGCTGCTGCTGAGTATGAGGCTCTGCTTTAACTCAGCATTAAAATGAGTGAACAAATCATGAGTAGCTCTGTTGTGAAAGACATTTGTTTTTTGGGGGTTTTTTTTTGCCTTTTTTTGGCCATAAAACTTTGTAAAATTATCTTGGCCTCTGTCAAGACCTATTTGGTGCAAAGGCTAATTGAAGAGCAAATTTCCAAAACTCACTCAATCCATTCTTTGTGATTTTTTAAGTAACAATACTATTGGCGTGTTTTTACATTACCTCTTTATGTGCAATAGTATAACCAATTAGTACAAGATTAGGTGAATTTCCAAAACTCACTCAGTCCTCTCGCACAGTCGCGAGTGGTACTTACTTACCCAGGTCTCCCAGGCAGTAGATCATAAACAGTCACTGACTCTATGCTGTATCATGTAGTAGCATATAAATATTAAACTTGCACATAATTTTGTGGCATTGAATATCGATTTACTTAAAAATTGTTTTCATTATATTTTTTCAACAAATTTAGCTAAAACATGCAGGACTTTAGAAACAGGCATTGAAAAATGACAAGTAACTGTAAAATAAAAAAAAAAATAAAAAAAATTTCCTGTAAGAATTGCTTTCCAATAGGTACAAGTAAAATGTGATTTTCTTGAAAAAAACAACAACAATGTTTATCAATAATTGTGTCCCAGTTTACTGATTTCTCAAAACTGCTCATCTTTCTGGCGCCAGAAAATATAATCTCAAACCTGATAAATCACCATGATGACCTGTACGATTGAGGAATGTGAAGGTTACTCGGTTAAAGCCAGATTACCTGATCCAAAGACACACTGAGCCTAAAACTAAACTATGTGCTGCAGTTTAGGCCTGCTTGGAGGGCAACTGAACATAAAAATGTGAATGAAAACATTCCTCTGGCTTGTCGTTCCACAGAATTCTCGAGAGCTTTGGGCCTGAGAGCACCGCTGAGTGCTTATCCTCTGGCTGTATGGACCATCTCTTGTCAACTAAGCGCTAACAACGGAAAGTGAACCATCAGCAAATGGTAAGGTCCTGTCCATTTGCTGAACAAAGCTCATCTTGAAAAGCTCTGCTAAACAAGTTGGCTAAACAACTAAAAGTGAACTGTGACTAATAGTGTTATTTGTATTACATTGTTAATGAACTGCTATTACACGACTGGTATCTGCAAATGCTAGAATGGTTCTAAAGGCACAGGTAAACACTGTTTGGGAGACTCTGACTTTCCAAACAATTTAAAATCTCAGAGGTCATGGTAAGACTGTGTCTTGGATACCCTTATGCCGAATTCTTCACACTGGTTTCCAACCGCATTTGTTTGTTTTGTACCACTTGGAGCTAGAGCTGACTTCTGCAACGCTTCATTATTTGGCTCAGATGGCCGGAAGCTGGAATAAATCGGGTAGATTCTGGAGTAAAGCGCCACTGAAATGCTTACTACTGAAAAGTAAACATCGTCATATAGCTGTTGCTGGCTAGCCTTCCTCAGCGGAACAGTAAAATTCCGGACAAGGCAATATTCCAAATCTGAAGGCATGTTCAGAAGGCATGAATAAATTAGAGGAAGTATGTTTCTCAATAACACGAAAATTCACGAGTGTCATTAAGTTATAAGAGTTTTCAAACGCAGCGATGAAAGCTACTGCAAGGAAGATAAAACAAACAGGTGTCTTTATTATTATTACACATTTAAATGCACCGATCTGAGAAATTTACTCCGTGTTACTCGGTATGCATAAAATGCATCTCTCTCTCACACACACATTCATACATTATTGTGACATAAATGAACATGACAGTAATACTGATATTTTGTCATCCTCCCACGCCCATTTGTCAGGCTCAGATACAGCTAGCTCTTACCAACAAAAAAAAAAAAGAAAGAAAAGAAAGTTTGTCGGTCTTTCCAAAGCAAGTGAGCTCAGAATGACTGCAGGTCCAGTTCAGCCACTTTCATTTCATTTAATGTGGTCTGATACAGCGCCAGAGGCCATACACAAAGTCCACTTCCTTGAAGTATTGTACAGAAACAATCCAGGAGCCGGCCGACTTCCCCTAGGTATTGTGAGGCTGATGTATTCCATGAGCACTCCACAAGCGCCATTCTTCTCAAAATGGCTGTTTTTCGCTGAGTCAGACCCCGCTATTATCCCAGGTCTTCCTGGGGTGCCGCTCGCCCCTTACTATCCCACAATACCTCCTCCAGGAAATGGAAGGGACAACATGTTCGAATAAGTGCGAGCCCCAAAGCAGCATGGCCGATATTTGCTCATAACCTTCCCTGACCATCCAGCAGAGCACAAATACGAGTTCACAAAAGGCTGCCACCAACTCTGGCTGCCGTCTTTTTCTTTAACCGCAGGTGCAGCTTCTCTTGGATAATAAAGACGCTCTGAAAGAGTATAAACGAAATCTTTCTCACCAACCATCCAATATTTGAGCAAAGCAGAACAACAGGAACGGCTTTTTTCAAGGATGTTTTGTGGAAACGTTCTGCACAGAACCATTTTGCTTCACAATTCAGTGCCAGAAGAGCTGCTCATTATTTTTTCAAAACAAAATAAAGTAATCAGTCACTAGGCACAGTTAACACAGTTAAAATATTGAAAATATTCCAAACACTCATGAGTGGTCAGCCCATGCTGATGATATCTACTTTAAGTGTCGAATTGTTTCAGTGCAATCATTGAAAATCAAGGCTGACTCACGGTAAGGTCAGGCCTAATACATTTATTTTACAGTCGTCTGATTTCAATTATTCGAGAAGGTTGTAATAATTTGCATAGTGGTGTTGAGGCAATCTTGAGCCAAGAACATTTTATGGACATATCTGAGGTCTTAGAAACGCTACAAACCTTCTAACTGCCAGGTGCCAAAACACTTTTGAGGTGCAGCATCGAGTAAAGTTTGTTTATTTGATGTTAATAAAACTGTGGCGACGAAGAGTAAAGTTTACTTTAGCTGGAGCCATCACTTGTCAACTAAAACTTTATGATGACGAGCCATCTAAAGTATGGCTTGTTAATACATTAACTTTGTTAGAGGTAGGTTCAGGATAACTACATTGTCTAAATAATCTCTGTGTTGCTTTTCACATCTAAGCATTTAACGATATCTCGGCTTAACAGAATGTGTTCTTCAAACAACATCTTCATAAAGGCTAACAAAATCTGTGTCTTTTCGGTTCAAAAGAAAGGCTGTGTGTGTTTGGTTCTAGTGTCTGAAAGGAGAAAGGCCGTGTCATGGCTGTACTCGGCGTGGTGAGAGGAAATTGTTGAGCTGTGATTACTCTCGGATAACTGCAACACTATGTCTGAGGTCTGCCTCCGTTTCGGGAACTGACTCATCTAGAGACTGAAAATGTTCATACTGACTCTCTTAAGCTGCTGTTCAGAGGTTTCCTTTTAACTAGAGAGACCTCCAGAAGAGGGGGAGGAGAAGCAAAAACAACTTTTAAAGAGTGACAAGAGTGAAAATTTAACGTTTCATTTATCCAGTGGGGCCTGAACTTACACAGGCCTCTTCATTCATGTTAAACTCCATACTTATTGCCAGAAACCTTTTATGTTTTTAAACAAACCTTTCCAAGTGTAACTTATGTTAATGAATGACCAGCAAGAGTTAAAACAGCTCACTCTGCTTTCGCCCAGAAGCCTTCCTAGAGTTAACAATGAGTCAGTGGACGAGTGCCAGAGTGGGATTTTCACTACTCCATCACACACACACACACACACACACACACACACACACACACACACACACACACACGCCTATATACTCCTACAGCTGTGTGTACTTCTGTGTTCCTCTATCAGATATAGCAATATGCCCACACTTAACCTGAAAGGGAAATTCCACCCTTTCTTCAAAAGCTTTGCATCATTAAATGGTTAAGATATGAGCAAAGCCATTCAGAGTGGGTTTGGTGTGAAACATTTTATTCTAGAGAAACTTCCCTATCAAATCTCTCCCACATAAAGTTCCAGAGACACTGTTTCATGACAATTCTGAGATGTTTTCAAGGATAAAATGTATAAATATCCATTCATGGCACCAGGCTAGCAAAATAGTCCTTATTTATTCAGATACTATTTTTCCCCATCATTACCACGATGTATGAAAACTCAAAAGACAGGTGCAGGTTCACAGGAGGGTTCTGATAGTAACTAAAATATCTGTGTTGTAGACATGGTGACCTCTGGTTCCGTTCACCACCAGTGTAAAGAACTATATTTAAAAAGTTGTAAGCGTTAAGCACGGCTGAGGTTATGGCTAGGGCTCCGGCTTTGTGTAGCATTACTCGGCTATAATAACAAAGAAGTCAATGGACACATTCACAGATACAGGAAACTGTGTGTGTGTGTATGTGTGTGAGATTTGTAGCCCTCTTGTTGCCAACAAAACATATTTAGTGAAAGTTATAGTATTTGACTCTAATGGAGGGCTAAAAACCAAATATATACATACTCTCCCTCTCTCTCAAACACACACACACACACACACACACACACACACACACACACAGGCACAGAAACACACACACACACACACGTACACACGCACACACGGACACGCAGACACACGCACACAGAGACACAGACACACACAGACACACACACACACACATGCACAGACACACACACACACAGACACACACACACAGACACACACACACAGACACA
>JBBPCX010000032.1:11720434-11736193 GCA_037974365.1 Hydrocynus forskahlii | reverse complement strand
CACAGCCAGTCTGTGGCAGCCAGAAGTCTGGCTGGGTTGTAGGGGATCAAATACTTATTTCACTCGGTGAAATGCATGTCAATTTATAACTTTTATGTAACATGTTTTTTCTTGATTTTTGGTCGATATTCTGTCTCTCTCCACAAAAATGAAACTACCTCATAAATTAAGAGACAGCAAACTTACAAATTCAGCAGGGGATCAAATAATTATTTCTCCCACTATATTTTATGTGCTATTCATCACCACCAACCCACCCAATAATGTGTTCTCAAGCCATACATTGCTAAGATCTGCTTCTTCACGGCAGCACCAATGCACACACACATCAATAACAATCTTCTGAACCTTACATTTGTCTATAATGTTAAAAATGGGCAGTGCTGATTTGTATTTATTGAAGTAGATCAAGCTACAGTAAGGTCTTTTAGGCCCCAGACCCCTGCAGGATATCTTATGAGTCACATTACATACTTCTCTTGCATTAGATGATTCAGTATTGATATGTGAATACTAAAATAGTAGGACATTAAGTAAATATGTGCCTTAATGTCCCCTGTATGTATCTCTTCCATGAGTGGAGTAAAATTTCAAAACCATCACTAAACAACATTTCAGGTATCATATTCATCACCATTTCATGTAATAACTAGGGCTGGGCAAGTTAATGCATTAAGGCATTATTTAACGCAGACAATTACTATCATACATTAATGCAATTTTTTTTATTACTGTTAATTTGAAAGTTTGTTATTTTTTTGTGCTGGACCACTTCACCTCACTCTAACAGGGACGCTCTACTGACCACAGACTGCTGCTCCCTGATAAAAGATGTTTCTACTGGAGCCTGTTCAGAAGAAAAAAGAAAAAAAAAACAGATTTATAAATGTGAACTTGCTGTTGCTCAGAAGGAGCCTGATATAATGTTCTGATCGGGGCTCTGGACTCTGAGGGAACTTGTTTTTCTGAAACAAACTAGATAAAACATGAACGCCCTGCGGTAGCAAATAGCTTTGGTTTTATATTTGATTTGATTACATTAATGTTTAAGTTGAGATTTATGGAAACATTTGAACTGTAACTGTGTAACTGTGTTAAAGAGAAAACTGCTGTTAAAAAGCTTATTTGTTTAACGTGTTTGCAAACCAAATGATATTGCACTTTTGTTCATACAGCAGTACTTTTTATAGCAGTGGGCAATACACTACATTTACTCATTATTGAATTTTGCATATAACAATGCAATTAATTGTGATAAAAAAATGCCCAGCATTAGTAATAACTTTCTGTGAGGGAGCTTTTAGAGATTTTAACTCTTCAGGCGCCTGGTTCCATTCACCACCACTGTGAGCAGCTCTGACTCTCTAAATGACTTATTTGATTAAACATAGTTTTGTTGAAAGTTGGATAAGCTGAAGAACTTGATCTTAAGGGTCCTGATAAAATGGAAATTGAGGCATTATGATTAAACCAGCACGGTCCAGGCTTTCCTCATCGCACCACCTGAAACATTTCTTTGTGCTGTGTAATTAAACACTGGGCTGATTTAACTTCTAGTAGTCAACGAGGGCCACAGTGTGAATCTGTTTCATCCCTGTACCTGCTGTCATTAATGAGTTCAGCTCCTTATCACAGCAGGAAGCTAGTTAGTGCAATCTGGTGTTTGGTTACACGGTTGTGGTAAATGCCTGGACTCTGCAGCCTATGGCAGATTCACTTTGTGCTCCTCCGTCTCAGTCCTGTATTCATCAGTGTTGTCCCTGCTCTCAGTATTTGATTCTATTTACAATAATTGGATTATTTCTACTGAGTTTTAATTTGACTTTTATTTTAGACTTTGTATTTTATATTGTTCTTGTCTCTGTGCAGTTGTAACATAAGCAACTTCCTCTGTGATCAAAAAAGATTTCTGATTCTGATTTAATGCAAAGTCACGCGTGAACACACCACAGCATGGCACACCGTGCATTTAACCAATTCACCCATTCAAGTGAAGCAGGGGGCTGCCACCGACGAGGGTGTATGGGGACAGTACCTTGCTCAGTGGTGGCACTAGCAGTCCTGGGAATCAAACCCACAACCTTCTGATCACAGAGGCACCTCCATAACCACTAGGCCACCAGCTGCCCCAATAACCAATAACAGTGATATTAACTAATAAAAATCAGGTGTGCAATTAATGGGACTTAGAGAATCTGCAAGGGTCTGGGACCTCACCGTAGCTTGATCTACTTAAATAAATACAAATGTAAACAAAACAGGACTCCCTATTTTTAACATTATGGACAAATGTCAGGTGATGAAGATTGTGATTGCTGTTTGCGTGCACTGGTGCCACCATGAAGATGTAGACCTTAGCCACCATGAAGATGTAGAACTCATTATAGGGTTGAATTAAGAGGGAATTCAAGCAATTTTTCATTTTTCTCTATGGGATTCTGAGTGGTTTGAAATGAAATAATGTAATATAGATAAACTCACAACAACCAATTTCTTTAAGATAGGAACCAGGGGTCTCAAATACAGCCTCTACAAAAGTACTATCTCTACAAAACCACCAGTAAACCTGCAGAGGTCATCCAAGTTTCATGATTAAATAGTATTAAACTCCAACTTGTTGTGTTTCTCTTAATGAAATATTTCACATCAAACCAATTTGAATGGCTTTGACTAAAACTTAATGTCGCTGAATTCCCTTTGAAAGAAATTGGAGAGAAGAAGGAAACGTCTACATCACACAGGACAGCAAAATGCTGCGTTTCCCTTGAGCAACACTTTTCCAAGACGGCCCTGAAATCAACTTTCTGTCAGTGAAATACGTCACAACGTAGAGAAAGCAATAGACTGCACTGTAATGGAATTCATGTGGAATTTAGCTTTAGTGAATCTGGAGCAGAGGAGGATACCAACCTGGTGCTAACCAAATCCAGAGGATTTGAAAGTTGCTGTTCAGCTGGACTCTCCGCCACCATGCTGGGGTCCAGCAGACCATTGCGGAACCGGCTGTGCCGCGTCTCAGATGATTTTCTGACTCCTAATGTGTCTACACACAAAAATATATGCACTCTAAAACTGAATTCAACCAAACTAGCCTCTGTTTTGCCGGTAGGCTTTCTTTTTCTTAACAGACCTCATCTAATACTAGTACAGTATAAAAGAGGCCATTGTTTTAGTTTTTAAATGAAATCACCACAAGGAGCAAATAGCAATTATTAAAAAATAAACGTAATATCTGTGGTGTAATTTATAAATATCTGAACTGGGATTGTTATTTAGACTTGAAACTTGAAACGGTCATAAGATTAAAGGACAGCATGAATTCTTCACTAGAGGCATTTCAAGTTATACCTGAATGCCCCCGAAACCTCTTAGAAGGCACGAGAGCATCACAATCATCTAAAATGTTTCACTAAAGCAAAACTGGAGTCAAAAAGTTGGTTTGACTTTTCTTGATAGACAGGAAAAGCCAAAACAAGCTAAACCAGGTGCATTTTAGGGTTGTCACAATGACTTAAGTAAAATGATCAATGAATTGGCTAAATAGTTACTTTGCAGTTAGAAAGAAAAGTCTCCTCAAGGGGCTGGTTTAGGAGCATTACTAAAAGCAGAAGCCCACACCAGCAGGAGCTTATGTGTGAGTCTATGACTGCAGTGAAAAAAATTCACGTAAATGTAAATTTATTTATTTCATGTATAAGGTCAAATTAAACAGTTGCTTTTAAAAACTGAGTGTATGTAATTATTCAATTAAGAAATTCAGTCATTTTGAGAACTATTATGTTCAGCAGTCAGAACTGCATTAATGCTTATGGACACCCTTTCCCTCTTGGTTTATATTCTACAATATCTTCAGAGGGTAAATATGACTGCAGAACTGTGGCCTGGAAGGAACGTTGTTTGATCAGCCTGGTTAAGAACAGCAGTAAAGCATGGTCTTTTCCAGCCATGTATATACAGCCATGGACAAAAATAAGAGGCTGCATCATTTTTTTTTCTGGTTATGGCCTTTGTAATTTGGGGGAGTGCGTCTGTGTAAAACATCACTAATGTTTTATACAGCAAAAAAAAAAACTTAAAAAAAAAAAAAAAAAAATCACACTGTCACAAACTGTACAAACTGTGAACAGAAAAAAAGGAGAAGTGGTCTCTTATTTTTTCCATGGCAGTATATACACACACACACACTTCAACTTTACACATGTACAAATATGAACACTGTAGTGGGTAATTATTGGAATTCATCAAAATAAGTGTTAAGACTAACATATGCATTATTACCATTAAGACTCTCAATGCGTGTAGATGATAAAGTCACCCATTTCTTTGATAAGAACCTTCCACCTGGTCTTCAGATTGAGGAAAAGGACAGAGGACAGAAAAGACCCAAAAGAGAGACTGATCCCAGAAGAGAAGTTGCTGAGCTGCATTTGCAGTGGGTCTGATGTATGCACTGCTTTGGACTGAATACACGCAAAAGGGCCTTTTTTTGGACAAGTGTTTTGGAGTTTTGGACCTAAAACTATAACCGAAGACCAAACAATTCATGGCCATGGTGAAGAAAGTGCAGTTAACGTATTAGAAGGAAAGGGAAAAGGTTACGTGTGTGAATGTGGGTTTGCATGGAAGTGGGTTATTCTTCTTTAGGCCAGCGAGTGCAGGTGCAAAAAGAGCAGAGGGCTTTTTTTGCCTCTTGATCCCTTCACATGGGTTAGCTACTAATACGGCAAAGAATAATCTGAATGACCCAAGCGCTCTGACAAATACAAATACTGAATCTTACAGTGTGCTTTGTGCATCTAGCTTATTGGTAAACACAAGGCAGAAACGGAAACTGAGTTGAAAATCAATTTATTTAATACTTACACTTACAGGCTTTAAATATTATAAATAAAAAAAAACATTTGTATTTTGCTGTGAAATATACAGGCTTTCAAGGGAATTATAAATAGTGCTAAAGATTACAAAACATAAATTCATCCCATAAAGGACTTTGTGCAAAACTAGGACCTTCCATTAAGTGGTGACCTCAGAGCAAGGCAAAGGGGCGGAGTGGGTTTTGGATAGTAAAGCGGCCCCTGCAACAGAGAGCGAGACGAGGACACACACAAAGGAAGAAGAAGAGTGAGGGAGGGTGGGGTTTACGCCACATGGAATAAGAAGAGCGCAAAACTAAAGCAAAGCTGTAAAGGCATTCAGTGTTTTCAGAAGCAGGCCTGTATGCTTGGTAGCTCTAGTGCTTGGCACTTCTGGGTTAGTTTTGGAGACAAGCTGACACATCTGTGTGTCTCAATCAGGCACAGCGACACAAAACTTCATAGTGTGTTCATACAGAAGACCCCACGGCAAGTTCACACTCGTTCAACGCAGACGGTTAATAAAGTGATTATAAGAAGCAGAAGAAGCAGCCGAACAAGTGCAGAGCGCAACACCCTGATCACCTGACTCATGCAGGCCAGTCACCTTCCAGCTGCCACCATTCAGTCAATCAGGGGTTGGAGCATTGGAAACTTGAAACAGACAAATGTATGAGGTGGAAAAGAAAATGAAAAATGAAGAGAAATGAAGGAAGAGGGTTTAAAATTAATCTTCTCAGGTATATAAATGTAGCACTTCAGGAATACAGATGAAGACTGCAGGAACAATCTATGTTTATACACTGTAAAATGCCATAGAAACATTTAATACTCTTAAAAGACGCACAAACAAGAGCCTTTTTTCCTCTCAGGTCAGTCTTTTTAAAGCATCTTAAAAAGAAAAAAAAAACAATACTGTTTGGCATTTCCATTGCACACAATGCAGTAAAAAAGCAAGTCAGAGCCTGAATTAAAGGAATAGCCCGAAGCTGACCATGAGCACACCATGCAGCTCAGCGTCGGCTGATGCAGCCCCTCGCAGTAAAATGCTCTTAAAGGAATAGTTGACAAAACATCAGATTTACAGTTTTTCTCTTAGCCCAGATGCAGTTGATTGGCACCTAAATGTTGCTTCTTTAGTTTATAGCTGGAGCTGCGAGTCTAACACTGCTAAAAAAATAAAAAAAGTACAGCAACCCGAATCTTTTCCATAAATACATCCCCAAAACCTCTCACTATGTCCTCAAACCACATATAGGCTCTTCAGTAAGGTGAGATAGACTTGTTGATGTGGTTTAAGACAAAGTATGACTTACAGAGAGTTAAAATTAAACCAAAAACAGCAGTGTGTAGCTGAACACTGCAGACAAGAGGGTCTATTTTCACGAATACCTCAGGTGGAGGAGTGCTGATCTGGAATCATTTTTTGTGCCAACAATAATCTCAAATATGGAGGATTCCGATCTTAGGTCAGACCTCTCCAGCCAATGTTTGGTTTATGTTGTATCTATACTGTGTCCTAAACAACATCCACAGATCTGCACTGCCTTAATAAAGAGCCGGCTGTGGTTTGAGTCAATAGATGCTTGGAGGATGAACTTGTGGAAAAATACATATTCGGGTGACTATTTACAACTAGTTTTCGTTACATGGAACTTAAAAGCAAAATTATGACTCAGCCATATCTTGCTTGATCAACTCCATCTAGATAAGCAGAAAACTATAAATGGGACAGAATTCTGCTGAACTATACCTTTAATAGATTTGTTTTGGTCATTTAATGTAGTAAAAGCAAAACACGGTTACATATTAATAAACAAATACTGAGCTCTTAAATCCTATAGAACAGCGTTTCTCGGTTGAGACCCTGCTGTAGGTATTTTACTTGCTCCAACACATGACTCACAAATGAGCTCTTTAAGAAGCCCGTCATGAGGATAAAACTGATGTTAGAGTGGGAAAAAACCAAAAAGTCCAGTCTACGGAGTATTGAATTACTGAAAAACACTGCTGTAGAATCTAAAAGATAAGACCTCTTAGATTAAAGAGGCATGACGAATCAAGAATAGAATATGTGCTTTCAAGCTATTCATAAAAAGACAAACTGTAATCAAATGACTAAAAAAAGGTACCTTCTTAACATTTTTAGCATTTAGCAACAGCACCAGCTGTAAGAACTGCAGATTATTATTAAATATTGAAGAACAGAGAAGACCACAGGGTTAAAGATGACCCCCAGGCAGATCCTTAACACCTCCCAGACTCAGAGGGCAGCGGATGGCTTCTGATAACTGTGGTCGGCCAGTAGCTTAGCTAGAACTACGCTATGCTCTACGCTACACTGGAGCTCTGAGAGCTTCCCTCAAGGCTCATCTGGCTTGTTATCTCATACAGCATGAAGAGCAGGGGGAATCCCAGGCTCAGAAGCTCATAAAAGAAGGCATAGTCCTCCTGCCGCTCTCTGAGGTGTACCCCTACAGCCCGGGCCGCCCCATGCATCCGGCGGGCTAGCCAGCGGGGCGTACCAGTCAGGCTGCGGCCCACATGCAGCGGCCAATGCAGGCTTTTCCTAAGGAGGGAACTCAGGGTACCTGAGGGCTGGCTGTGGAGACTACCAGTGGCTGAGTAACCATCGCTACCATCAACCAAGGACACGCCGTCTCCATGGATCTGCACGGTGGGGAGGTGAGAACAGAGGATGTACAATGACAGTGGAACACCTGAAAGGTGACCGTAATGTGTTCTGTGCATGCACTGGACATTACCTCTTTCTTTCGATGCCTGTGGCTGGTTTTCCGCTGCGAAAAGTGAAGTTTGCAGTAAAATGTACCTGCAAAATTAAAAAGCACAGTAAAACACAAAGCAGCATCCTATAGATTTGACATCAAACCACTCTAACTATGACCTTGTTTACTTGAATACAATTGAACACATATGCTTTTTAATAACATGTATTACTTCAGTGATAGAGTGTTTCCTCAAATTGTAAGTCATTTTGGAAAAAAGTGTTTGCCACATGACTGTAATGTAATGTAACTACATAATAGACGTTACTTATTATTAAATGCTGCAACAACAGACAGACTGCAAAATAATAGGGATGGATCTTTTGGTTATACAGGGGGTCCTCAGGCTACGACAGTCTCGACATGTGATGTTTCGAGTTTATGACGCTCTCTCCCATAACTTGTTTGGTGGTACATGGCGGAAGAATACACAGAACACACAGAATTCGCAGTAACGCAGTGTATGAGTGAGGGAGTTGCCGTCCCCCAGTACTCTTACTTACACCATTTTGGATTGTTAGAAGCACAAGTGTTTTTACACTTTTGTCATTTTTTCTGTTACTACAGTACAGTGTACAGTTACGTCCTTTTCTTTTTTCTATGGCTTAGTTGTGTTTTTATGTTCTAGATTATGATTTTACAACTGTGTTAGGATCGGTAAGTGACTGAGGCTAGGGTGTTTTTTGACTAACACCAAAATTCAGATTACATCACTGTCGAAGGAACGGATCTGTGTCGTGACTCGAGGACCCCCTGTAGATGAGAAATGAACGTGTCGTACCCTGGTCCGAGTCAAATACATGCCCTCCCAGTCTCAGGGTGGCACTGCAGACCTCACAGCGGAAACACTCCCGGTGGAAGAAGAAGCCCTCAGCGCTCAACCGCTCCATCACATACACTCGCTTCTTACAGAAGTGACAGATGTCACTGCCACCCACGCCTGGAGCAAACTCCCTCCGTATGTTCGCCTGCCATGTACACACACACAGTTCACTGTGAGAGCAGGAATGGGGTAGAATCTGCCTGGGCGTTAGAGGGCCTTCACTCAGATAGAGGCCGTGCAATTAATATGATCTCACACCAAACTGATTCAGGGATCAGTTAGATCAACCTAAAAAATGTTAATGAATGGAAATAACTTCTTAATAAACAGCGAAATGCAGAGCGTAAATTAAAAAAACCAAGTCAGACCCAGAACTGTACAAAACCCAGAAGTACAGCAGGCTGTTAAAAGCAAATTCTCAGGTGGTACATAGTAAGATGCTTCTGTTGCCGTATTACTGACAAAGCAGGTGGGGCAAACCAAACAAGGGCTCTCCACAGAGGATTATAACAGGTCCTCACCCGACTTGGTCTTAAAGATCGCTAGTAAGACTATAAGCTATTTAAGCTTCCAGACTGAAACCAATGCATTTCAGTAATGAATATTACACAACGAAACATACCAAACAAGACTGTGGCAATTCCCAAAAATAATGTAAAGTCTGTGTTGAATGTTTGTGTTAAATCCCAAAGCATGCAAAGCTGTTGTAAGCAATCAACATTTCCTTTATGCTTTGGAATTAGCCAGCGTTTACCAATCCAGCATCTTGGGATCTTCTGGCCTCTGTCTGTGGACAAAGACTTAAATGACTTGACTTGCACTACAATACAGTTGAAAAAATGAACACACACAAAGTGACTAAGCAAGTAAATAAATAAGTATCAATTATAAAAAAAAACCCTCAACATGTTTCTTCTATTATATGGAAAATCAAATGTAGCCAATAAATAATTCAATTAAACTTTTCACGTGTCCTCTTACCAGTGAGAGGGTGACACGATTGTTGGGTCTGTGATCAGTTTCATAAAGGATGGCCAGAGTGGCAGCCTTAACACCTATTGCAGAGGAGACCTTCCCAACTGTCCGCTAAACCAACATGTGGAGATGGAGGAGAGGAGGAAGGAAAGGAAGAAACAAAGGACAGAAGACGGGGGTGTGGAGAGTAGATAAAGGACAATAAGAAATGAACAGGGGGACAATAAGGGCACAATGGAGTAAACATGGACTTTGATGGAGAAGAGGGGCAAAGACAGGAAAAATGGAAAAGGAAATTGAAAAACGTTTCTACCATAGGAGAACCACTGCATGGTTCATTAAAACAAACAAACTCAAGGTTTTTTTTTTTTAGGAAAAAATGGTTCTTCTATGGTCTGACTTACAAACATTTTACATGACAGCAAGAGGGACTGAGACTGAAACACAGGCACAAGGGGAACAAAAGTCATGCTTGAAATACAAGCTCTCAGGCAGGACATGCTCTTTCTAATGTAATGCCACTGGCAGAATTAGGCCTGGGTATCTGGGGTTACAGCCTTGAACGTTTTATGAATGGCCCCTGATGAAAACAAATAGATAAAAATGTTGTGATGTGGTGACACATTGCTGTAGTGAGACCTGCAGCTGTATCCACAACACTTGTAGACAAATCAAAATTCTGAAACTCTACCACCCTCCCACCTAAACCAGGCTGCAGGCAGGTGGATCTTCAGGGGGCGGGTGGTGGACCACTGTGCTGTTTTAACCAGTATATTAGTATTGGTGTATTGGTGTGAATTAGTTCAACTATTATGAGCCTCACTGTGTGCTGTGAAACTGTTAAAACCACTTCTTTGCCTCAGAGTTCCTTCATTCCTGAAAAAATAAACAATCATGCTGGTCCTACAAAGGAGTGGCATGCCTAGAAAAACATCTGGGGCTGAGAAATTATTCCAGAAAAGTATTCCCACGAAAGATTTTCAGCACAGGCTTCACTGTTAGGCCTGTTAACAGTGATAAGAAGTGAATTTCAAACGTGAGTAAGGAAGAAAATGTGAATGACGCCTCTTTCAAACGTAAATGTGTAGTACACATGATAAACAGCATGCACAGTCAGGCCAGCTCTCTAAGAAATAATAAATACCTGTTTGGAAGGATCAAGGCACTCTATACGTTTGATTTCAGATCGATCTGTAGATCTCTGGTGATCGTTTTGCGGTGACTCAGAATGTCCGTTACACTATAATCAACATGTGGAGATGGAGGAAAGGATTCGTTTGGCTTTGCTCTAATGTGATTACTTATTTCATCAAGAAACTGGAGAGCTATCAAGAGCCACCAGCATTTCAGCCACAAATCTGAGGAAGAAACCATAGTCCCTCTGGACATCAATCAAAAACTTTTATTTGGCCACAAACATCATTTATGCGCCGGAGTGTTCCTGTAATCATCACCATCGCGATAATTACATCACTGCAAGCTCCATTTAACAATGAGGGCCATACATGGGCCAGTGGGTTTTCAGTTACTGTGTTTTGGGAAGACGCCCATTTTTGCCTCTTGGCTCCAGTTAAAAAAAAAACCTTCAGATTCCAAACACGTCTCAGCTCAGCTATTTTTCTATTAATGAATAGAAAAGCATCGACAAGACTAAGGAACAGTTCCGTGAAAAATTATATTTATCAAATTTGTCCTGCCAGATATAGACTTGTTTGGAGTTTAAATTTTGCTTTTTTAGTTCAGTCCTGGAGCCCAGGCTAATGCTGTTAAACACTAGTCAAGAGTTTCTAAAACCTCTCTCAACCTGCTGAAACTTGATCCAGCACCTCACTAAGGAGGTAAAGACTTGTGGCTGTGGTTTAGGACTCTGTATGGCTTACTCTGAGCTGTAAAAAAAAGACGGCTTCATCTGTATGTATGTCACAAAAAATTATTCAAGATCAGGACTTCTTCACCTGAGGTGGTTAGTGAAAACAGACCCTGTTGTTTGTTGTTTGTTTTTAGAGCTTACAATAGGTCATGTTGTGTCCTAAACCACATCCACACACCTGCTTAATGAAGAGCTGGGCACAGTATCAGTGCCCTGAGAGAAGGTGATCTGGAGTAAAAGATTAAAACTATAAATTTGATTACAGTTTCCTTTAACACTATTCAACCCCAAACAAACAAGAGAATGAAATACATCCTGTATTACTCAATTTTCAAGATCCCACATATAGCTCAGATTACTGAGGAGAAGGACCTGACCTGGAGAAGACTGACATTACCTGCTTATGCTGAGGTGGAGGAAGAGGAGAGAGCAGACAGGAAAGAGCAGAGCATGCGGGGAGAGAGTGGACCGAGAGAGGTTTAGAAGAAGGAGAAACAGGAGCAGGGGTGGGTCCATCTACCTATGAAGGGAAAAAGAAAGGGTAGAAGAAAGAATGTAAGAAAGTATGAGACATATGGAGAGAGGAGAGAGAGTTGTTGACTGCTCAAGCATCCATGCTGGAACTGAGATGCCAGGAGAAAATCACACCATGCCAGCCCAGTCTGGTATTAGTGATGAAATTTAGGGTTCATTTAGGCTGCATAAATGAACTGAAACTTAACAGAACACTAAAGTGGTGTCGTAAAAAAAACAAAAACAAAACAAAAAAAAAAAAAGTTCAGCGTTTCATAATTATGAAATAAATGTCTCATAGTTACAAAAAAGCTACAAAAAAGTAGAGCCATAAAAATGACATTTCAGAATATCTTGTAATTGGGGATGGCCTAAGTAATTCAAATACTTATTATACAAGTAATACAAGTACTTGTTAATTATGATCATATTCATTTCTCAATGTAATATTTCACTTTCAGTTGCTCTCACTTTATTGGGTTTTAATATTTCACTTTTTGCACGTTTTCCACTATTTGAATTAAAAGAGTGCAGATGCTTAAGAAGTTATGGGAGCACTTCAGAAGCTAGAAACACTGAACTTGTGCAATGAGAGGCTGGTATACCAGGGAGCCATGACCAGTTTACTGTACTTCATAGCAGTACTTCAAGTATTTTGAGGTTCTAGTGAGGGCAATGCTGACACACTGAGGCTCTGATCTGTTTGCAGAGGTGAATTCTGTCAGGGTTGGAGGTGGGAGGTGGGGTTGGTGGCTCTCAGCACTAACAAGTTTAGTGCAAAGGTGAAGTTAACTTCAGCCACTCCAGCCAGCGATTTTAGGGCTGTGGCCTGAGAGCCGCACGACTGAACTAAACCCAGCTATGTCTGAGCTAATGAGAGGGCGAGTAGATGGGCCTCAGCCTGACTCCAGACACTGCTGCTGCTCGCTGGACGTATTTTGAAGTAAAGTAACAAACACGCTTCAACTTAAGGTTAATTAAGGTTAATTATAACATGCATGCATGTTATTTTAAGGTTTGTTTTTGAGAATGAATATTCTGAGAGTTCTCATTCCAACAAGGAATGCCAACAAGGATTCAAAGCTTGTAAAATGGGAAGCTTGTGAAGTTTGGGAACTGTTCTGTGCAAGACCGCAAAACCCAGCAGGAAGTCGTAAAAGAGGCAGAGCACTTTTTAAAATCTGTTTTATACAATTTATTTTATTTTCTACTTACTGCATTTTATACTTAACTGTATCACTCAAGAGTCAGGGTTACAGTTCACTGCATGCTGAATGTGTATGTGACAAATGTATAAAATATATCTTCGACCTTCAAATGTTTGGGCCAGCCCTACTCGCAATTATGAGAATGAACAAGACTGTATGTAAAAAGACTGTCATAATTGAGAGATACTTTCTTTTAATAATGGGGTTTTCTCATAATTATGAGATATTTTATCATTTTGGCTTAAGTTTAATAATAACATGCAAGGTTTATTGCATTGTTTGGCAGCAATTTACCAATAAAAACTAGTATACCTGATCTGAAAAACTTTATTTAAAAGACTGAGGAAAACATCCAGTGGATTTCACAGCAAACATTCTCCAAGGTGGAAAAAAAAGCTAACTAGAATTATGACACAAAAACAAAAGCAAACGTTAGTCATCAGTCTGGCTAGATGTGTAGGCTGGACCATGCCACCACTTTCTGGGATTAGTGATGCTGCGGGTGAGGCAGAGTTGTACCACCACAATGTCTGATCAGGAGTAATGAGTATTTCAGCCTGGCCCTGACTATCACCTGAGGTTGTTTGCCAGAGAAGAGGAAGCTCAGCTGCTCCGCTCTCTCTCTTATACTCTTTCTGCTGAACTCTCGAGCTCTTTCAGTCTCGGCTTTCTTCTATAGGCCAGCACGAGGGCAAAGGGAAGAAAAGGAGGTGTCAGAAAAGGAAAAGGAGAAGCACTGTTCACCAAGAGCAATCCGATTATTCTTTGCAGGGTCAAACACATGCAATATTATTACACACTGGGCTACGGTGCTTTGAAAGTCTGGAACTTAATGAATGCTTTTAATGCAAAAACAAACAGCTGCAGTAGTTTAGGGATTTACCCTCTAGCTTCAGAGCGACAAAGCCCGTTTTGTTGGCTTCTGAACATAGAGTCCAGGGTGAAAAACTGGCTATACCAATTTCTTATTCAATTACTGGTATTATAATTAGCTAAAGTGATAGGTAATTGGCACACACTTGGAATTATTAATGCATGTGTAGTGATCACTTTCAGTATAAATGTGTGCAAAATTAGATCTCTCAAAATACAAAGTAGTCAGTTCAGTATGAAATACAGTTTCTATTATTTTATGTAAAAGTTAAGAGTCAAGTAATTGAGTAACTGCTTACTGACCACAAGTAAAAATTGAATAAAATGTGTTCTGTATTTCTCTCCAATGTCCAATCCAGCGTTTTCTGCTGAAATTGGCCCAAGACCAACATTGGACATCAGATTAATGGCATTAGTGGAATTTACCAAAGTCTGCATCATCATGCAATTCACCTCACTGATCTGGTGTTCCAGTTGCTGCAGGCGTAGGAACATGCCTCCCAAAGCAGGAGTGGAGGAGAGGGGGGGTTCTGGAGAACTGGAAGATAGTGAGGGCTCTCTGGCCTCGAAGAGATGGAGAGAAACCTGCTCCACAGCTGGGACAGGATGGTATGAAGAACTGGCTCGGGGTTCAGGGGTTTGGTAGCTAAAGTGGGGTTCAGGACAGGACCAGGGTTCTGCGGTATGGTAACTGAACTGGAGTTCCGGTGTTTGATTAACACTATTGCTGTCTATGTGGTCGTACGCTGACTGCTGAGGATGCTGGTTTTCCACATTTCCATGCTTGTAGCCAGGCTGCAATTGAGACTCAAGGAGTCTCAAGTAGGGAGACGGCTGGAAATGGGTACACAGAGTGACAGAGTGCACATACACATATACACCACTAAGGTACACAGCAAGACTTGCTTTAAATATGCAGATTTACTAGAAAAGGTGAGTTACTAGAAATATGATTGTTTCTTTCTTCTCTTAGAACATTGGAGAACAACACTAACGGTTAGAAATGATGTGTGTAGGCACATTTAATCTGGCCAAGACCATGTTGGTTTAATAATACCAACAGGGGTCCTATGATGGTCTCTTACCATAAAGAAGGGCTGATAAATTGCACAGTAACAGATAAATACACTTTTGAAAAGTGGCTCTTTAGTAGAGGCAACAGTTATAAATTGAACTGTGACACCTCAAAGAATCATCTAAAACAAAAATAGTTCTTTGAATGATTCAGCTGTCATCACAGGACGGAAAATCTCTTGCACGTGGTTCTTTAAAGAACCTTAAAGAACATATTTCTGTAGCAACAACGTGAACTTATATTCTAGGTGTTTCTGATAAAATGGCCAATAAGTGTAGGTACAAGGCAGGTGTACTTAATAAAGTGGTGGCTGTTTGTATAGTACTAGACTGAAGTTCTGTGTCAAACCTTACTTTATCACATATTAAGCCTACCTGCCATTTGGGTTTGGGCGGGGGAGGAGGGGAAGGGGGTTTGGGTTTAGCAAAGCGAGGGTTTTCAGCCATGTCCATAGAAGTGGGCTCCACAGAGGAGTCAGCCTCAGGCTCTGACTGGTTTAAAGAACCACAGGACTGAACACACACACACAGATTACAACACAAAATGAGAAGTCATGAGAATGACATCTAGAAACATTCAATATGAATCGGAGCCATAGTGTTTTAGTTGAATGTACAGGTATATTGCTGAAGTATAGTCTCTGCTCAAACACAAAACTGTGAGGGCTGCAATACTTGTGATGGAAGACAAAGTCAATAAGTAACCAACAGTTGGTCAGAACCTTACACTTCTAATGCTTTAGGCACTTTGACATTCAGTGGGTAATTAGCCCCCCAACCCCCC
>JBBPCX010000032.1:11698489-11714809 GCA_037974365.1 Hydrocynus forskahlii | reverse complement strand
CCATTATGATAGTTTTCAGGAAAATGACATTTTTTACCTAGACCCACACATTTTTATTAATATTTAATTAATTTATTATGTTTTTGTATGTCCCTTAAAGAACACCGAAGTTTGGTTCCTGAATGCTCAACAGGTTGCATGTAACACTGACAGTCATAATTTTTCACTTTATTTTGTTTTAATTTTTAAATAAGTGTGCAATAGCAGCCCTTGCTGCCTGGCTGATTTGCTTGGATATACATTATCATCACAGTCATTGAGTTCTGCATTTTCCCTGAGAATGGCTTGTCACCAGAGGCCTGGGTGTTTTTTCTCCACCTTAAGATGCGGTTCGCACTGGAACGTACAGACTTTCACCCCGAGTAGCTCACTGCTGGGAAGGAAGATGCTGCCAGCAACTATGCAAGGGGCCATTACAGCATTGGCAAAGATATCATTGATCTGGTCATTGATCATGTTCATAAACTGCTAAGATTCTTTATCACTGTTTTCTCAATGGCCATATAAAATCATTTTTTTACTGCTGTCTTTTCTGACGGGTTCCTCATCTTTCACAGCTTTGGCGGGGGCACAGGGTCCGGCTTTGGCTCACTTTTGATGGAAAGAGGATCTGCAGATTACGGCAAGATATCCAATCTTGAGTTTGCCATGTACTCAGGTACCTCACAGTCACAGTAGACTGACTCATGATTGTTTGTGACATTATATTTATTAAAGTTTAAACATCATTTTATTAAAATATAAAGAATACCAACATTTTGCAGTGGATTCTCTTAAGTTTTAAAGATTTCTTTATACTAATGAAAATATTTGTCTAATGTGTGATTTTACCTTAAATGCAAGAAATTTATTTGGCAAATACATCGATCAGCCATAACATTAAAACCACCTGCCTAATACTGTGTACCTCGTGCCAGCAACTCGTACTGCCAAAACAGCTCTGACCCATCAAGGCATGAACTCCACAAGAACTGTGCTTTGGTTCTGCACCAAAACATTAGAGCAGATCCTGTAAGGGAGCGCGTGTGTTCGGACTACTTTCTATCAGCGCAGCATAAACGTCTTTAGCAGATCTTCTGTGGGATCCGACCAAACTGACTAGTCTTTATGCCCTACGTGCATCAGTAGATTCTGACCACTGATCACCAAGAACCCCCCCCCCCCCCACACACACACACACACACACAAGATTGGCCATGTCGATGTTCTGTAGTCCAGACATGTGACTAATATACCCGCCACACCTTCACAGGTGCCACTGTAACAAGATCAGTGTTGTTAACTTAATCTATCAGTGATTTATATGTTATGGCTGATTCATGCGTGTGAATGTGTTCAACAGGTTTTTATTGTCTGTATCCACTCCATTCATCCTTCAGGTTTCATCAGCAGTGGGGGAACCGTACAATTCCATCCTGACCACCCATGCTACCCTTGAGCACGCTGACTCTATGGTCAGGGTCAGGAAGGCCATCTATGACCAGGGTCAAGATGGTGGCGCTTACAAAGGCAGCGGCTCAGAGCTCTCCCGTTCAACGCTTGTTTTGTTTGTGCTTTTTTATGTCTTTTACCACGGTCTGTCGGGCGAACACCAGCTACAGCTGACAAGACCTTCTGCTACTTGGTTTAAAACGAGAAGGGACTGTTACAACAGAGTTCCTTCACCATCGCAACATACCAGCAGACATAGCCAGAACACTGGGCTCTCCATGGTTCACAATAGAGCTGCCACAAACGATTATTTTTGCGATTAGTCGCCTAATCAGATCATGCGTACATTGGATGCAAAACGTACAGCTTATCGCACCAGCATTACAGCTTGAAATTTGCAGCTTGTTGCAACAAACAATTCTTTAACTGTAGCATGAAGTACAACATTCCTGTAAGTGTTCAAAACTGCTGTTTACAAGTTGTACGATTTAGAGTAAATTTACAGTCCACATGTTATTTGGACCAATTAATCCTGCAGTATTATTGTAGCTAAGTTTGTGCTGAAAACAAAAATGTGAAACACACTGGAATCCAATTATGTTAAGTTGGTTAAATTTACACAAATGTCAGAGCATGTCACAATCACCAGAATCCCTCAGTTTACCCTCAGACTCCAGATGGTTCAAGTATTGAATTGTACAAAATCAAATGAGGTAACATTAGGCACCTGAAACTAAAGCTGTGTCCGAAAAGTGCCCTCGTTCACTACATAGTGTTTGCTAAATAGGGGGCTTACTAGTGAACAAGGGGAGGTGACGTTTAGTTAATTTCGGACACTCGGGATGTTACATTTTTACCAACTGTTAAGAGCTTTATTGTCATTAACATTGTGTAAGCATACACAAGAAAATGAACTTGCAGTGCAGTGAAACATAAAAGGAAAGCCACAACATACACACATAACTAAATAGATTAAAAATATAATTAAAAAAAATTCATCTAAAATAATTCATCTCTGTCCACTACTCCAATCCACTTGCTTTTACTTATGGAGGGGGACTTAGTTTATTAATAAATCTAACAGTCTGTGAGAAAAACCTGTTCAGTTTCCTGCTGGTTTTACAGCTGATACTCCTGTATCTTCTCAATCTGAGGAAATATGACGAGTGACACTGAGGAAATTCAAATTTTGAGTAGAAAAAAGTTCAACAAAACACAGTACACCAATATAGGTATTCTGTAAACATTTAAACAATATTTACAGCAATATCTCCTCTGTAATGCTGAATTTTATCTTCTCTGCTATGCTATGCTGCCTGTCCCTGCTCATCATCCATCTGACTGGAGTTGATTTTGTTTTGAGGATTCTTAAGTGACAGAATTTCCTGTATCTTCAGGAAAGTATCACAGTCTGGGGAAAAACAGTTCCGATTGAGAGAAAGGCATAGGAGACCTCCTTCACCTTGGCCAGCCACAGATAACGAACTTCTGAAGTGACTTTTCTGTCAGGTGGTTACCTTCTGTATACAGCTGATCCTTTCTTCTTGCTCCATTCCTGACAGGCGCTTTCCCGCCTGACTTTCCTCCTCGACCACATGGTGGCACCTTAGTGTCTTTCTTGGTCGTCTTGGACTCCTCTTTTTTTCCTGCAGTGGCTGGTGTCTGATTTACTGCTGGCTTCTCTTCCTTCTTTTTCTTAGAGGCACTCCTGGATCCTTTAATTATGTGCTCCAGTGATGAGCTGCTAGCGATGGAAATAGGGTCTGCACTAACCACATGAGAAGGCGATTGGTCCCTCCAGATTAACTGTCTCCTTCTCTCAACAATCTCATGTGTCAGAGCAAAGGGCCCAAGCACCTCAGCCACACAGATTGCCCCTGCATCTGTGATGAGTGTTTCGGGTCTCACATCATCATACACCCTCACCCAGGTGACCCAACCAGGGTTGATCAGGTCTGAGCAGCCTGTGTAGTCCACGGATCACCCCGCTTGATCCACAGCCATCTTGATGCCTTTTTGGCTGCGTCTGTGATGTTCTTGACGGCTTTCCTCATGTGCAGTCCCTTCACCCTGAGCATCTTGAGGGCCCTTATTAGTGACTGTCCGACGAATCCTCTACATCCAACCTCGATGGGGTAACACCAGGTCCTCCACCCCCTGCTTCGGCATTCGCCTGCCAGTTCCTCGTACTTGGCCCTCTTCCTCTCAAAGGCCTCCTCCATCCGGTCTTCCCAGGGCACAGTCAATTCCAGCAGGACCACTTGCCTAGTTGCTTCCGACATCAGAACGATATCTGGCCTAAGAGTGGTCACAGCGATGTTTTCTGGGAATTTGAGCTGTCTCCCTAGGTCAACGTTCAGCTGCCAGTCCTGTGCTGAAGTGAGCAGCCCCCTGGCTGATACAGGTGAAGTTTTGTGGTGTCTCAGAGTCCACCTGGGGACATTAGAGAGATGGGGACGAGAGAAACAGAGGAGGAGGAAAACAGAAGCACGAATGAGGTGGAGATGGTTGAAGAAGCCTGTTTCCTAGCCTTTGATGAGCCACCCATCGCGTTTGATGATTCGTGGGGTCTTGGTGGAGGAGGGGTGGAAGACCAGGGGCCCCGCGCTTCAGTCTGCTGCTGGAGCGCAGTGATGATCCAGGCTGTTCTCCAGAACACTGTGGGAAAGGAGAACTGGCTGCCCCACCTACTCCCTCTCCTCCTGGGCACACAACACATAATTCTGGAGCTCCACTCAAACACAGCTTGCCAGATCCTGGTGTATGGGACAACTGGGAGGAAGATAATGAGGACGAAGATGAACTTCCTCTCTCTGCGCGAGTGGGTGCAGGGGCTCCTCCAAAGAGAGTGGCTCAGCTTAAAACTCCAGGTAAAAAAAAAAGATTTTTTTCTTAGTATGTAATTTGTGTAAGGGAAAATCAATATATTCACTTATATTCTAAGGCAAACCAGTATATTCAGTTTGTTATTCCTTCATTTGAATAATTCTTTCTTTAAATACCATATTAATGTGATTCTGCTAACTAATTAACATTGTGAAGCCAGGCCTGAGCTGCTTAGGGCACAGTGCCATGATTAAATCAAGGTTATTTGTGTAAAGGTTTTTGGATAAAGTGTTTTGTTCAGACCAGAAAGCACTTGTACAAGGCCATTGCCATGGAGTCTTGCCATGGAGACACGGGGAGGCGCCATGGTTTCTGCCCATTTTTGAGAAGGTGAATGGTCTTTGTGTCCAGGATGAGTTGGGAGAATCTTCAACCTTTGACAGCCGCGGGACAAACGTTCTCTCCTTCTTACGGAGAAAAAGTCTTTGTTCTGAGTGAAGAATCTTTTGTCAGTTTGCTGATTTTCTCTCCCACCATTACAGCAGACACTCTTATCCAGAGTGACATACATCAGTGCTTTATTTGTCCACAAAGCTACGTGCAAAGCTAGACTCAAATCAACATCTGCTTTGAACAAAGTTACTACCAGCTATGTTGCACACATTAGCAGACCCTGTCAAAAGAAAAGAAAAAGTCAGAGGTTAGTACAAAGTTAGCAAAGAACATGGCCAAGAGTGAAAATATTTTTCATATAGAGAAAAAATGTGCAAGCAGTAAAGTGTGAGGACCAGTTAGTTCCCTAAGTGGACAAAATGTAATGTATATTATAAATTGTGAGATATTAATTTATTTGTTTTTATTGCATATGTTTTATAGCTCCAGTATCAAATCCAGCCATAAAAAAAAAAATCACTCAGGACGTCCTGGAGAGGGCTGTTCTCTATGTTCTGTGGAGAATGGGGAAGATGTGAGTTTGTCCTGGTATAAAGGAGAAGAGAGAATTTCCAGCACCAGTAACTCAGATTCCAGTGAATGTCTTTATCTCTCTCTGAGTAAAACGGACCCAGACATTTCTCCTTCCACCTGTGTAGCTGCTAATCCAGTCAGCAACCAAACAGCCCAGCTCCACCCCGCACTGCTCTGTCCTGGAAACACAGGTGGGTCACCATCAGTGACCTGTTTTTTGCTGCTAATTGTTACAATGCTCTCATCGTATTCTGTGACACAAAGAGGAGTCTGAGCAAACATCACTAGTGTCTCGCTCTGATGCAGATCCACCTGATAATTACAGATGTTTTGTTCATTTCACTATTTGATTATTTACTGTTTTAAACACGCACAGATCAGGACACCAAGCAGGAACGCATTAGGGGACTCAGGGCTGTAGTGTTGTCAGTTGTTTGACCAAGTTTTGTTCCAACATTGTTCACAAGTCATAAAAAAAAAAAGGGGAACAAGGCAAGAAATGCATTTTCAGTTTTTTCTCGTTCAGTTATATATTTTCAGTATTTTTGTACTTTTTATTTTTTTTCTGCAATTCTATAATCTACTGTTCTGTCTTTTTAGGTTTCTTGTTTGCATTTAGCAGATGCTCTTATCCAGAGCGACATACATCAGTGCTTTAGTTGTTCACAACTCTTCTTCATACCTGTAAAGCTAT
This sequence comes from Hydrocynus forskahlii, assembly GCA_037974365.1. Classification (NCBI taxonomy): domain Eukaryota; kingdom Metazoa; phylum Chordata; class Actinopteri; order Characiformes; family Alestidae; genus Hydrocynus; species Hydrocynus forskahlii. The sequence continues at coordinate 11,708,892 of JBBPCX010000032.1, read as the reverse complement.
GCTTAAATCAACATCAGTTTGACCTGGAACTAAGTTACACACTTTAACAAACCCGGTCAAAGACAAAAAAACAAAAAACAAAAAAAAAACAGAGGTTAACACGAGAGATAGAGAGAGATGTACAAGAGATAAGCGCAAGGACTGGTTAGTCACCAAGATACTCCTTAAAGAGGTGGGTCTTCAGATGACACTTGAAGACGGCAAAGGACTCTGCAGATCTGATTGCAAGGAGTTCGTTCCACCACTGGGGGGCCAAGACTGAAGAGTCTCGATGCATGTCTGCCTCCTCTTTTCAGCAACAGAGGTTCAAGACGAGCGACTCTTGATGCTCTGAGAGGACGAGAAGTGACGCGCTGCTTGATCAGTGCAGACAAGTAAGGAGGTGCAAATCCGTTCTTAGCCTTGAAGGCAAGTGTTAAGGTTTTGAACTTGAGCGGCCACAGGGAGCCAATGAAGGTTCTGTAGTAGAGGCGTGGTGTGAGAATTTAGGAAGATTGAAGACTAAACTCACAGCTGCATTCTGAATCAGCTGAAGTGGTCTCATTACCTTTATTGGCAGTCCAGTCAGTAAAGAGTTGCAGTAGTCCAGTTTGGAGATTACCAGAGACTGGACGAGTAATTGTGTGGCTTCATGTTGTACAGAAGGTATCTGCATGTCCTGGAGAGGTGATCAACACGTGACAGGAATGACAGATCTAGAGTAACACAAAGATTTCTTACCTTTGAGGGGGCGATAACAGTTCTCAAAAGAAATGGTGAGGTCATGGCTTGGTGATGGACTCCCTCCGATGAAAAGCAGCTCAGTCTTGCTGGGATTCAACTTGAGGTGGTGGGCCACCATCCAAGTGGAGCTGTCAGCCAGGCAGTCTAAGAAGCGGTTTGAGAGCAGATGGGACATGGCCAGTTGTCAAGGAGCCATTAATGTAGGTGATATGCCGTATTAGATCTGAAGACATTATCTTGAGCATACTTGAAGGGATAGGGTCGAGCGGAGATGTGGTTGGTTTGCTGGACAAAGCAATGCCACATCTTCAAGAGAGAGGTGAGAAGCCAAGAAACTGGGTAGCACTGTCCGCTCTCTGGCTGACGGGGGTTTGATGATTGGCGGGAAGGATCTACTAATGTCAATCTCATCAAAGAACACAGCAAAGTCTTCTGGTGAGAGAGCTGGAAAAACAGGGATAGATGGGGATTTAAGAAGATACGAAAAGGTGGCAAACAGCTTGTGAAGGCTGGATGCTGATTCTTCAAACTCTGCTCTGGAGAAGGAAGACTTTGCAGAAGTTAAATCAGTGGCAAATTTGGATGAGAGAGATAAGTGATGAGGTCACTATCATGAAGCATTTTCCTCCTCCTTTCAGCTGCTCTCAGTTCCCTTCTGTTACTTCTCAGGACCTCAGACAGCCATGGAGCCAGGGGAGAGACACGCTTCAGTCTGGAGGACAAGGGGCAGAGTAGATTAATTGAGCTGTGTAGAGATGAGAGGTCATTGGTAGCTGATTCAACTGAAGATGGACAGGGGTCAGTGGAGTTAGGGAGAGATAAGAAAGATAGAATAGCAGAGGAGAGAGAGGGCAGGAGAGAGGGAAGAAATAGAGAGGATAGATTTCTGCGGGTAGTCGTGGGCATTACATGTGGGAGATGAGGCAGGGAGGTCTGAAGACGAAATTTGAAAGACAGATGATGATGGTCAGAGACATGTAAAGGACTGGACAATATATTGAACAAAGGACGTGATTTGGTCAATACTAAGTCAAAAGTGTTGCCTGCTTTGTGGGTTGGGGGAGACTCGCCGAGGGACAGGCCGAAGGACGATAGGAGCATTGCAAGCTCACAGGTCTTCAACTTGTCACCTGGCAGATTAAAGTCCCCGAGGAGGATGAGTGGAGTGTCATCATCAGGAAATGAGCTGAGGAGGACATCCAGTTCATCGATGAAGTTACCCAGATGACCAGGTGGCTGATAAAGAACAATGATATGGAGCTTAGTTGGATATGTTATAGTAACAGAATGGAATTCAAAGGATGAGGTGTTGAGCTGGGAAAGACTGAGAGGCATAAAATGCCAACTACGTGAGAGAAGCAAACCAGTACCCCCATCTCTGCCTGTAGTGTGAGGAGAGTGCGAGAAGGACATAGTAGAGGAGAGAGCAGCAGGAGTAGCGAGTTCTCCGGTGTGATCCAGGTCTCTGTGAAAGAGTGGAAAGACACCAGTCCAGATGAAGTCAGCTTTCTTGATACAGGATTGGCAACTCCACAGCCCACCATGAACCACTGTAGAAGGCTGTGGAGAAAAAAGCAGCTGTGAGAGGTTACTGTGGTTTCTACCATGTCGATGGGGAATGCATCTTCTCGGCCTCTGGGATATGTGAACAGGTATAGGTGTGAAGCACATCTTCTGAAGTAGTAAATAAGAAAAACAGGATAAAAATAAGAAGGGATACTTAGCTGAGTGTAGAAGTTTAACCTGTGTAACCCGTCTGGGGCAGAATGTATCTCCTTTATACCTGTGGGTGAGTATAAGCCACGCCTACTAATTACACCAGGTGAGACTTATCTTAGCTGATTGCAATGAAGCTAATGAGGCTAATGAAGCTAATCCCACCAGGGACAAAGGCAGCCAACAAATAAACAAAGCACACAAACAAAGTAGCAATCTAAAACGAAGTCAAAGTGGACAGTAAAGTAGCAGCACAACAGTTAAGCAACTGAAGAAACTCAAGCTAGCTTACTAGATGAAGATACAGCCAAGTAGACACCACAAGCACAGACTTATGTTTCTAGACACTGAGCTCAATCATGATGAAATTACAGCTCACAATTTGAGGGAAGCTCATGGGGTGAGTTTACAGAGGTTACACATTTAATAATTAACACTTATTAAAGTTATTGTGCAGTGACTATACATACTTTATCACAATGACAACATTCATTTTCAGTCTACTGCACTGTATACTGAACACTAGAGTCCTGACCTGGAATGGCATAGCAGAGGTTATTTCTATCAGGGATTTGTGTGTACATTGTATTTCTATTTACGTTGTTTGTTGATGCTGAAATCATCACACGGTGCTAATGTTTATCACAGAGGAAAGCTTAGGGCAAGGCACAGGAAATTTATTTGTATAGCATATAAATTCTGAGCTTTCTATATATTGTATTGATAAAGTTAATTGTCCTCATAAAAATCACATCCAAAAGACACTGACATGACAGTAGTGAGGTGTACTGGTGTTTACACTTTTAGACTGTTTTGCGGCATTTTCTAGGTTCTTTAAAATGCTGGTTCTCGAGGATCCAATTAAAGGTGAACAATAAAACAACCACAAAATGAAATATCTAGATAAGTATTTGTACTGACAGGACAGGAAGAAGTAATAAAGAGATAAAAACAATCCAGGTTGTCTGTGGGAACTAAACTTGTGATTCCGGACAGCATGCTGTAGATTGTCTGTGTGTTTGCTTATTGATCTGATTAGATTTAATAATTAGGTGTAAAGTTTTTCTGAGCTCTGTAGTACTGAAGTTGTTGTTCCCATTAAAGTACTGTATTTGAGACCTAGCATCAGTTAAAATAAACTCCACTCAGAGAAACGTCATTCCTGTCGGTCATGAAAGTAGTCTCTCTCTCTCTCTCACACACACACACACACACACACACACACACACACACAGTATCCCACTCTGGACAAGATTACTTAGAAGCAGTGTTATTGAAAAGTTAGTTACATGATCTTGAATGATCTGTGTGTTACTGAAGTTTTCTGCTCACTGGTAAACAGAGTTGGAGTGACAGAAGATGCTGCAGTCTCTGGGAGTTTTACTTACACCACAATTTAGGTGACAATTACAGTTGTGTTGATTACATTAAAAACAGCTTAGTGTTTTCAGTCATGTTCAGTCTATTTTTATTGTTTTATTGTTAACTGTTATGCAGATGGACGATGTAGTCTTTTGATTGGATTCCTGTCTAAAGCTGTCTGTGCAGTTAAATCATGGTTTAATTTTTCACCCCCATGAACCCCTGATGATTTCACTGAAGCCACTCTTTTCCTTTACATCATATTTAAAAATTTTGAGTTTATAAAATAAATTAGAGATGAGTAAAGGTCTAAAATAGCACAAATAAATAAACACACTAATTGTTCTTATTATTGTTGTTATTACAGAGTCAGAGACTGTGTGTCCAAATAAGATTTAGAGAAACTTATCCATGTCTTAATTTCCTACAGGGTTGACTATTGCAGTGCTGTCCTCACAGAGATTCCCAAAATGTCCATTAGACTCCTGCTAATTAGCTCCAGCTCATTCAAAATGCTCCTGCCAATAAAATAGAGCACATCACTCCAGTTCTCAGGTCCTGGCACTGATCCCAGTTCAGTACAGAACTGATTTCAAAGCATTACTTATTATGTACAAGACACTCAGTGGTTTAAGCCCTAAATGCATCTCTGAGAAGTTTGGAGTAAATATTCCTGGTGGGTCTCCTCGTTCTGCAGGAGCTGCTCAGCTAGTGGTGAGAAGATCTGAAGCTAAACCTGCTGAAATGGTGTTTATCCACCATGCAGCTGCGGATGGAACAAACTGCCCATCGGTATCAGATCTGCACCAAATGTAGCTTTAAAAGTGCACTGTTCTCCTCTGTCTTCTTTTAAATATCTTTGTTTTCTTTTTGCACTTTCAATTTCCTATGTATTTTTTTCTTTGTTTTTTTTATTGACTAACCTTTTGAGTATTATATTGTAATGCATAAATAAACATGACTTGACTTAATAGCTTGTGAATATCTAACAGTTGATCCACAATAGAATTATATTAGCTGGCTTTTCATAGGTCAGTAATGATTAACAATAATACATTTTCTGGGTAAAGGAACTCAAATGATGAACATACTGTAAATTTAATTCATCGCAAAGAATATTGAGGGAATGTTTAGTAAATAGTAAATGAGTAACAAGCAAATCTAGAAAATCATTTGACTGGTAGTGTAGCACCACACACACACCTAAAAAATACACACCTTAAAATACTGTTGTACGTTTGCGTTTACAGCATTTAGCTGAGGCTCTTATCCAGAGCGACATACATCGGTGCTCCAGTCGTCCACATCTGTTCCTCAAACCTGTAAAGCTAAACTTAAATCAACGTCTCATATTCAACCAAGTTACTGCAGGCTAAGTACACCTAAACACCACCAGTCAAAGAAAAGTCAGAGTTTAAGGCAAAAGTAAGGAAGGCATGGAGATAAGAGGGTTCTTTTTGTTTAGTTTTTGAGTGAAAAAGAAGAGGCATAGTTAGTCTTTACTTCTAAATATTGTTAAACTTAACCAAAACAGTTCAGTACTGAACTGAACATCTCTAATCTATTCTCGAATGTAACTCTCTATAAGTCTGTACTAATGTGTGTAATCTGAATAATGAGTTCATACTTTAGAAACACTGATTCTGATTTTGATTAAATATTTCCTGCATTTTATCAGTGAAGAATGAATCATTTGATTCAGTATATGTTTAAATGCCAAAGCCTGTAAATGCAACTCCTATCGTTTTTAAGATGGAAACCAAATTTTGAATTCGAGTCATTTTTTAGACTTTTTGGAGTAATTGGATAAACAGTCTCTGAGCTGGCGTCCATAAAGGGTTTTTTTACACCCCACTTGATGGCACAAAACACTTTAGCCATGTTTGGGTGGAATTATCTCTACAAAGTGCTCACAAATATGCTCCTAATGCCCAGTAATAATAATAATAATAATAATAATGATAATGATAGTAGGTCCTACTGTGGTGCAGTGGGTAGCACTGTTGCCTCACTCCTCCAGTGTTGGGGGTTTGAATCTGGGTCCATAGACCCCAGGATAGACTCCAGGTACCCGTGACCCAAGTAAGGATTAAGTGGTTACAGAAAATGAATGAATGAATAATAATAAAACTTATTCCCATAGTGCAAAAACAGATAACATTGTACCTAAACTTGTTCTTATATATGCTGAAGTATTTTACCTTCTTTAAAGACATTCAATTTCAAATTTTGGTATTTTGTGCTGAGTCATATTTTGTTTGAAATGCTGACACTCTAAAATAGTAATATTGGTTTTACCCTAGAAGTTTACAATGATGAAAGATAGCACGCTAATAAAGACACCATTTACTAACAATAGTCCCCTTCCTGTGAGCACAGAACTGTCTGGATAAAAATCTGGAAAAGCAACCAAACAAATACAACCAATCTTGAGCACTTTAGACATCCACCCACATAAAAAAAATCTTGGCATGGTCATGGATGGAGATCTTAGTTTTAGTGCCCACATTAAAGCTGAGACAAAATCAGCATTCTTAAAAACAGTTAAAGTCTTTGTATCCAAATAAGACGTAGACAAACTTATCTATGCCTTCATTCCTTGTAGGGTTGACTATTGCAACACTCTACTCACTGGGATTCCCAAAAAGTCCATTAGACTCCAGTTAACTAGCTCCAGCTGGCAGCTGTTGCTAGAAAAAAAAAATCAAGAAAAGAGACCATAAACAAAACAAACAAACAACAGGAAATAAACACAAAACAAATAAGATGTAGTTTGTACCTGTTTCAGATGAACACTAGGCGGCAGCATTCTAATATAATAAGCCCACAGTGAACACACATGGCTTCATCTTTGGCTTGGACTGCAGGCATGTGACATTACCAAACATTACTGAGTGACTCATAAGTACCTATTCTAGTCTGGCATTACTGTTCTCTCACTCAGTTCATACAGCCAGGAATCACGCCTGCAGTGTTTTTACACAGTTAAAGCGCACCAGACAAACGACACGAAGACTGCGGGTTCATTTCATGTAGTTTATTCTTTTTTTTTTTGGTTTACAACCACAAGGCACCCATTGATTTTCCTATTGACATTGACTGGCAATTCATATTCCCCACAAAAAGAACTTCATACGGCCTGACAAAGACTTGTTTTAGAAACGTACCACCTTGATATTAATTTCAGGGAAAAAAAACAAACGACATCCAGATAAAGCCGACGCACAGCACAAAGAAAAGGGACGATGACTCTGTGTTGATTTTGTCAAGGCCTCAGTATCAAATCACACCTGCTAAAACAGGAGAACAAAAAAAGCCCTGGGAATAATCTCAGCTGTGAAATGCCCTCTGACGTGAGGACATGGTCGGTGACATCGTGACCCCAAAGCAACTTTCAGCCATGTGTCAGAGGAGCCGTACAAATGGAATGAGCTCAGGAGAAGCACAATAAACTTCTATCTGTAGTTAAACAAGAGGAATTGCAACCAAAAGTCGATTGTTTCCAACAAATTTCAAGGTTTCGGACATGTTGGGAATACAAATGACCTCAAATATAGCTCTATATTTAGACTAGGACTGATTATGTATTAACAAGGCTGCCTCATTAAATGGTAATAGATGAATACATGTCACTAATTGTGACAAATATTCAAGTGAAGGGGTGAAAAAACATGGAAAGATACACAACATGTCAAAAAACACCTTTTCATCCAGTGTTTCTACCAAAATCAAGGAAGCTGGTCCCACTACTCTCCATTGATGGCCTTAAACAAGATGCTTGACCATTGCTGAGAGGATTTGCCTGCATTCAGCCAAATGAGCTCAGGTACTGATGTTCTAGATCACTAACCCACTCTAACTCACCCCAAAGCTCCATCACTCCAGAGAACAATCTGTGTGTACAAACTGAGCCCCTTTGTCAGACATGGGTCCACAATTAGTGTGTATTAAGAAAATTCTGATGACACTTGTATTTGAGGTACTTTAAATTGTGCTGGTGGGAAAAAAATGAAGCATAATTCCATTATAGATTAGAAATGGACCCTTCTCCCTTAGGATGGTTAGACATTATTGTTATTTTTTGATGTGGAACACGTTGGCTTGTCCTGGTGATGTAACCCCTCACCCCCACGGCACTTCATCCTAATGCAGATTTGGAATGAGTTTCAATCAAAAATCCGTAAAAGTCATTGCTATTGGACTTTAAATGACTCTGAATAATTCTTTCATTTGCACTTTGACACACTTCACCCCAAATGTCCTTTTTTTAGACTGATGTTTGCTGCTGCAGAATCATATTGATCATTTTTGAGCATTTTCATATCTATAACATATCTGTAATTCCAGCAGAATCCAGTACAAACAGCTTTGGTGTCAGTTGGGTTGTCCTGCATAGGTTTTACGTCACTGAACGTAAAGTGTATTATGAACACCTGCAAACCTTTCTGACTTCATTTGGGAAACAAAAATCTACATTTGGGTGGAATTCCCCTTTAAATGGAAACCCTGAATTTACAGAACACTCAGGCTTAACGTCACCATCCCACTCTCGCCACCCAACTCCCATTGTTTTAAATGACAATGTGAATATGAATATTGACACTGTAATTAGAGGCGACAGGCTGCTCCATTAGTTACCTCCACCCATCATTAGCACTTCTATGATATTACGCTGTCTAGGCTGGTGTAACAGACGTACATTCAGAAACATGAGCACAGTAGAAATAGTAACATGATGCGCAGGAGAATAAAATACATTACACATTAAACCTCCTGGAGTTTATGTCGTCATAAATAAATAGCCTCTCTATTTTTTATTATGCCTGGTAATGAAACAGCAGTATCATTTTTCTCTCACGGCCTACACAGTTGTATGTAAATGGGTTAGAAAAACATGATTTTTATTATTATTTCAAAATGTTAATATTCAGGCACAAAAACGTGGGCCACTGAAGCCTCATTATGAATAAATGGCTGGTCTGAAAGCTCCTGTGATTTGAGTTAAGCAGACAATTCTTAATTACAGCTACTGGACCTGGAAGAAGTTTCCTTTCCAACAACACATTGAGGCGTAAGGATCAACTAATCACAAAAAGCAAAATCCGAACCAATAAGTTACAGTAAGTTTTTGGAGTTGAAAGAGAAAATATTCACAGGCTGCTCTTCCTTAGAAAGTGATTCAGATCTAAAAGAAGCACCTCCACAACCTCCAGACTAGAACTTCAGGACCATGAGAAAGAACCTAAGTGACGATATGAAGCGCCTTTGACAGAGTTAGTGTGTTAAATGTAATGGCTCAAGACAACCCAGTAAGAACTACTAGCAAGACAACACCATTACAACGACCTGTTTAAAGAAATCTGAGTGGTAAATAAGAAAGAATATGGAAAAGAAATAAAGGAAAGACAAGAGAGGAGGAGAACGATGGCTGGTGTCATTGAAGAGCACGATTACGGCCTTCTTGAACCAGGTGTAAAGTAGTCATATGATTTTTTTTTTTTAGGCACAGAGCAGTGAACAAGCCATCCCACCATATTCTCCCACCTTGTGCTTGAATGAGTCTCAGGTTGGGAAACGAATGAGTGTAAACTGTGACTGTGAAGAACCGCCAGCCGCCTCCCCAGAAAACCCCTTAAACCCCCGCAATGAGGTGGCGCAGATACGGGTAAGAGCTCAGACTTGAGAAAAACAGTCCCGGCACAAAGGGCCTCACGTGCCTCGAGCCCTGACGCTTCATGCTTTCTACAAAGCAGTCAGGTGCAGTGGCCCCCGGGGGCCCCAGGCTAAGGCGGATGCAAAACAATGGCTTGCACTTCACCTAGAGGCCTAAAAGGGGGCGCTCTGAAGTCCAGAGCTTTGCAGAGCTGTAGCGTATGCATAGCTATTGTTGGAAAGAGAGGGGGGGGGGAGAATGAGGGAAGGAGAACGAGGGAAGGAGAGAAGGAACAGGGGGAGAGATTCAGTATCTCAAAGTGCTGGATGCCCTGAAGTAGGAGAGGAACTTGAAGCACAAGCTGACCACGAAGTACCAGATGTTGCGCGCCATCTGGGAGCGGGCGATGAAGATACGCCAGATCAGGATCATCAGGACCGTGTTGAAGGTGTAGCGGATGTTCCGCAACCTGCAGAGACAAAGGAAAAAGTAAAAATATTAACATGTGATGTAGTGGACTGGAACCATGACCCACTATGGTGTTGTGTGGTGTCAGGTATAGGACATGTGTTAATCCTTAAAGAAATCTGTTTCCCTATCAGATAAATACACTTGTGATGATTTACAAAATACTGTAGGCAGACACTGATGATTATTTTATTGTTTTACAATAAAGGTTTTAATGGGCTATTTTTTTCATAGTAGCACTTAGGGGTGGGCAATATAGCAAGAAATATCACAATCCTGATACATTTTCAGGCTAAATTATATTTCTGACAAGATGAAACAGAAACAAGAAGAAACCAGTAACGCATTTAAACAATCTGAAGAAACGTACTGACAAAATTCATGACATGCTCAGAAAACCATATTGTGATTTAAAATAATCAAAAAAATTATAAACACATCATATTATCCAACTGTAGAAGGCAGTAAAGGGGTCAAATAT
>JBBPCX010000032.1:11667328-11679983 GCA_037974365.1 Hydrocynus forskahlii | reverse complement strand
ACATACACATACACACACACGCATGCACACACATAGATACACACACATACACAAACACACACCCACACACACACAGACACACACACAGACACACACGCACGCATACACACATACAGACACACACACACAAACACACGCATGCACGCATACACATCTACACACACACACACATATGCACGCATACACACACTCACACACACACACACACACACATGCACGCATACACATCTACACACACACACACATATGCACGCATACACACACACACACACACACACACACACTCACACACACAATGAGCCAATGAGTGCAGAAAAAGCTTTCAAGAAACTGGGCATTATGAAACAACAGTGGTTGCTCAACTATGTAGAATGGTAGGTTCTCTCTTCCATAAAATAGCAAGGAATGTTCAACACTGGACCACACACATACACACACACACACACACACACACACCACCGCCACTACTACCAGTACCATTACTACAAATCAAGCACTCAAGACCACCAGACTCAAAACACACACAAATGTACATTATAGAAAAGTAAAACAAAAGAACATTTGGACAGAATGGCTGATACATAGAGATGTAACACAAGACCAGGAGGAGCAGGAGGAGCAGGAGGAGCTGGAGCAAGAGGAGCTGAAGGAGCAGAAGGAGCAGGAGGAGCAGAAGGAGCAGGAGGAGCAGGAGGAGCTGGAGAAGCAGGAGAAGCAGGAGGAGCTGGAGAAGCAGGAGAAGCAGGAGGAGCAGGAGGAGCTGGAGCAGGAGGAGCAGGAGGAGGAGGAGCAGGAGGAGGAAGAGCAGGAGGAGCAGGAGGAGGAAGAGCAGGAGGAGCAGGAGGAGGAGGAGCAGGAGGAGCAGGAGGAGCAGAAGGAGCAAGATGAGGAGCATAAGAACTGAAGGAGAGGACTTTGTAACCAACCAAATACGCTAAATGCCCAAATGTATGTGGATACCTCTTCTAATCAGTGGTTTAGGTTATTTCTGACACACCCACTGCTAAAAGATTCAGCAGCCATGTGGTCTCCATGGACTCTACTGGTAGTAGAAAGGGATAATACTGCTCTATGTTCTCTAACTGTACATCTACACTACCAGTCAAAAGTTATTGCACATGTTTTTACCACTTATCTATGTATTTCAGATTTTTCTTCTTGTTAAACAGTGGGAAATCGTTAAGTGAACAACTATAAATGAATATATTTCAAATCCGTTTCCTTAATAACTTGGGAAGATTCTGCAAAAGCGCATGTCTGACTCCTATTAACTGGATGTGTGGTGATTACTATGGCACTGTAGGTGGTTGCTAAGGTGTAGCTAGAGGTTGCTATGGTAACTGTAGTGGTTGCCATGATGCTGCTAAATGGTTGCTAAGTGATGGTTAAGGTAAAAAGTGTGTTGAATAAAATAATGACAATTTCTGGTTTATAAAGGAACATACTGTACATAATGGTGGAACATAATGGTGAACATCCTGTAAATGTATATTTTTAAGCAAAGCATATTCAGTGTGTTTTTAGTAAATATTAAGTGAGTAACATGCAAATGTAGAAAATCCATGTGCATGCAAACACCTTTGACTGGTAGTGTATAGACCGGAGCTCAGTGTGGACAGTGTAGGGATGTATGAGGGAGACGCTTCTAATAAAATGAACAGTAGTGTGTATGAGTTCACGTGATTTTCAGTTCTGCACAAACAGTTTGGCCTCAATAGACTGATGCAAGGAAACAATAACTGTGTGGTGCCCTCCAGTCCCGTCCTTCGCGTTATGCCCCCCGGTGATGAAGGGGAGAGAGAGGAGTTAAGCACCTGAGTGGTCCGCCAGCGCTCCTCACAGCGCTGCTTCTCAACCTGAGTGTGCTCAACCATGAGCTTCAGGCTGGACAGCTTGGTCATGAGCGACTGGTAACACACATGGAGAGAGCAAGAGATAGAGAGCTAGAGGGAGAGAAAGAGACAGAGACAGAGAGTGAGAGAAAGAGAGAGATTCAGAGTGGGAAAGGGACAAAGGTAGTGAGAGAGAGAGAGAGAAAGAGAAAGAGAGAGAGAGAGACAGAGAGAGAGAAATGGAAAGGGCAAAAAGAATTAGAGACAAAGAACAAGAGAAATATATAGAGAAAAGAAGACAGTGAGAGAGGTCCAGGGGGAGAGAGAGAGAGAGAGAGAGAGAGAGAGAGAGAGAGGGAGAGAGAGAGAGAGATTCAGATTGGAGAAAAAAAAAGAGATAAAGATAGAGAGAAATGGAAAGGGGGGACATAAGTAGAGGGAAAGAAGAGAAACAAGAAGACTACTGGAAGAGAAAACAGAAGACAGAGAGAGACATCCATCGAGAGAGAGAGAGAGAGAGACAGAGAGAGAGAGAGAAAGAGAGAGTGAAAATGAGAGCGAGTGAGAAAAACAGAGAGAGAGGAGGAGGAGTGAGCTGACAGAAGGCAGCGGATTCTCCCTGAACCTCGAGGCAGAACATGAGCAGCGTGTAAGACGGAAAACAAGTTAAAGAGGTGGGAGCTACTGGTTTAAAGTAATCACTTAAGAGGCTTTCGTACCTCCAGCTCTCGCAGAGGCGATTAAAGCGAGGCGGCAGAGAAGCGCGTTATTAGTTTATGCTGGGGGTCAGGAAATGTGACCGTGATCTGTCAGTGGGGGGGGGTTGGTGTTACCTTGGTGGCCTTCAGTTTTCTCTCATACTGAGATTTCTCACTCTCCAGCTCGTCCACTTTGGTCTTCAACACACGCAGCTCCTGCTGGAGAGCCTGCTGACAGCAAAACACAAAAAAAACTTCATCAAACATCTGCACGACCCTGAGACAGAAGCGCCAAAAGGCATTAAAAATAACGTTAAACTGTAATTCAGACAGATCTGCCACCACCTTAGCAGTTCAAAGACACTTTCACCAAAGTCCATTACGCCTAAATCTGTTTCTACTACAATAAAATAAAACAAATGTCAAAAACAGAGTAGACATCTAATAGTTCATAGAAGCAAATCCAATGAGGTGGGGGAAAAAAAATTCTGAACAGCGCCCCCTTGAGCCCATACCACACCGTGCGGTTAATGCATGAAGTACTGCAGTCCTGAAGCCCTGGAAAACCTTTTCCATGGTCAGTCAAGTCAGTAGCCCACAAAGTGATGGCTCAGGCTCCTCCACCACAAACCAAATAAAAATCCAGTTTAACAGAAACACCTATTTGACCACTTACAGACCTAAATATACAGTCCTCTGAAAAATATTTTGGCACCCCTGGTCAAATGACTCAATCTGTTAATGCACAATTTCTCTTTATTTGATTAATTAAAATTAAAATATACAATGTGGCTTGTGCAAAAGTTAAGGAACATTTTAAATGTTATGAATTATTTTTTTCCAATATGTCAAACTTTTGACCAGGGGGTGTCCAATCTTTTGTGTAGGTGTACAATTACTTACCTTAACCCACACTGTACATCAGAGTTTCTGATAAAGAGACCACTGAAAGTACAGCACTGTGCAAAAGCCTTGAGCCGCCATTCATGTCTTCATACTTTGTTTCTAAAGAGTCAGATTTGTATTTTTAAGAGTCAGACTTGTATTTTTAACATTGTCTTGAGGAACAGTTCTCCAGGCTTCCTGAGGGACTTTCAAAGACTCTCATTTTTTGTTTTTTAAGCCACAGAATGACCTATGAATCATTCAAGCAGAACAAAGACCATCTAACTGAAGTCCTGAACCAGTGAAGAAACAGGAGCAGATGGTTCCAGATGATCAGGCGGTGATCAGTATACTGGTGGTGCTGAATGCTGAGTGGTTGGAACTCCTTTATCTAGGCTCCTCGTATCTTTAGGCACTTTGCAGCCTGTCAGAAAACCATTTGTTCACATTTCTTTAATTTAATCTCCTCAATATAACAAAGATAAGGCAGTCTGACGGTCATAAAATAGCAAGGTGATACAAAGCAAAAGATAAAGAAATGTGGGGCAGCTCAGGACTTTGGTACAGTACTGTATATACAACTCTTCCCGCAGTGTGAGGGTCAACAGAGGAGCATAAACCATCACTTGAGTTCACTACCTCTAAACACCACCAGTTAGTGACAGGTCCACCATGCAGGAATGCCTAGAAACAAGTCAAGTTAGAGTCTGGAGACACACAGCAGACAGCCTTTGCTCGGAACACCCTGTGAGAAGAGCCTGCTAATGTTAGTGCTGCGATCCTGGGAGGGAGGGGGCGGTTGTGTTCTGAGGGAAGAGTGTGTGGAAGGAGGGAAAGACGTGCAGTGAGCTCCACGCCAGAAGAGAAGCCGGCCTACGTTCTCTCCTCCGGCTCTGCAGCGGCAGCCGCAGTCCTCAGCATCTGACGAGCCCAAGCCCACGTCGGGGCTGAGGTCGCGCTCCTGCCGGGGCGCCCCCTCTCCCTGGGCCTCGAGGGCCCGCTGCTCCTGGATGCGTGTGGAGATCTCCTGCTGGAACTTACGCATCTGCTCCTGGAGCTCACTAATTACGTTCACCACACACTGACACAGACAAGAACAAAAACAAACCAAAGGAAGGAAAAAGATGAGGATGAGAGCAGGAACAAAGAAAAACTGTGGTGGACGTAGAGTAGATTCAGTGACAGCTTGCCTATGAAACCAATGACCATATTGGGTTGCAGGTTCAAACCTCACTTACTACCATTGTGTTCCTGAGCAAGACATTTAACCCCCAGTTGCTCCATACAATGTAAATGAGTGGAGAATTACTTTCCTCCATATATTGCATGCTGTGGTACTTCACCACAAACATCTGGACATAAACGATCATGGTAGGTTTACAATAAGTTAACATTTTCTTTCCAAAAACTGAAAAATAAAATTCTCTCAATGGCAAAATGATAAACCATACACATTTTATACTGAGATTTCAGTATAGTTTTAAAAAATGAAAAAACAAACAAACAGTCCATTCAGTATGGATCTTTTTCTACAGTCTCTAATTTGCAGTATTTCAAGGAAACCACTGTCACTGATTAAAACTAAGCACCTGATTGCATAATGTAAGAGTAAAGTAGTTGGACAGAGGCCAGAGGTCATACTTTGAACACACCTATGATCAAATGACTGAGTCTTTGGAAGGGAGCTGTTTATTTGACGTTTCTCAACAATACCATTAGAGGGCAGCAGTGAGTAATGTTTGTTTATTTTATGTCTATTAGGACTGTCTTTATAGGCCAATGTTAAGGAATGTTTATCACCTCTAAAGTTTATTAAGAATACTTTCAAAATGCTAGGCATGTCCCAGAATCGTATCAAAGTCCACTGCTCTCCCTCACTGCTGTCAACAATACATTTGAACACGGCTCCAACATTTCAGCCATTTTACGTTAATGTGCTGGTTATAAATGCCAGAGGTGATTTTAAGAGGATGGGTTTGCACAGTGGCGACCCCTTGTTTGCAGGGTAAATAAGTGACTGACCTACTTTTGGAGTTAAAGCAAGTGTGAGAGCTGCAGCATTCGCAGGCCAATTAAAACACTAGTTGGACATCAGGAGATACAAGCTTAGCGCTGAAGATGCTAATGTTCAGACTGCTTTTCACACGCCCGACAGCGCGGGTGAGTGATCGGCGTCAGAGGCCTGTGAAGAGGAAGCTTCATATGATATCTCCTGTCCATGTCAAAGCTGATGATAAGGCCCACGTTCCAGGCCTATTTTTAGGCCCGCGCTCGCGGCCGGGAGACACGTCTATGGTGAAAGTGTGTGTGCTTGTGGCTTGTTCTGAGCCGGTTTCTGTACTGCGACGCTAAGTGGGGCACTTGCAGCTGTTGTGCGGGGGGACGGTGTTTGTTGATGCAACACATGCATGGCGGGTTCGGTTACCACGGCGCCCAGAGCGCATGCTGCTGCTCTATAGATTTATGGTTTAAGGCATGAACTCCGAGGTTAACACCATTAGCAACATGCCAGCGTGAAATAGGCAGTAAATACGACCCGTTTTTCTCCCCTGACCTGCAAATGTTTGACATTTGCCAAAGAAACAGTTTGTCTGTAGTTTTTAGCTGTAGCTTTACTCTAAAGCTACGAGGCTAATACAGGTTCAAGGCCATGTAATACGCCCCAAAGGTATTCTCCACATTCCACTCAAGATGTTAAGCAGGCGTTCTCATGTGGTTTCTGACACTGGATGACTTACTGCCGTATATAAACATGGTGCAAACTAAATTCAGGATACCAGTTAAAGGGGACCTATTGTGCAAAATTCACTTTAGTTATAATAGGTCTATGGGCTATACAGAACATGTTCATGAAGTTCTTTGCACAAAATCACTCTCACATAAAGAGATATCACTATTCTTCACAGCTTCAGTCCCACGTGACGTCAAGTCCAATTTGCATAGAAACGCCTCTCATCTGTCGAGACCCCACCCACTAGCCTGTTGCTTGTCACAACTTTCAGTGGCCATCTTGGGTCTTTGCAGCTTTTTTTTTGCAGTGGCAAAAAGTCGCTCAAAACACAATAAAACAACCTCCGCTATTGGTTAAGGCAAAGAAACTGGCATGAAAGTACACCAATCATGGCGTAAAATGCGTGTTTTGTTCCTATATATGTATACAACACCAGATCCGCCATTACGTCTCCTAGTTTTATGAGCACGGATAAGCCGAGCGCAATGTCTACCGGCACACATGAAGTGTTGTGTTCGTTTTGCTCTGGGTCCGACTCGAGGTCGTTGTAAGACTGGATCCTGCCTATTTTCTGCCTTTTCCACGTGTGTTATGTGTCCCAATACTTTTGTCCACCTAGTGTATCTCTCACACTTTCTCCCTCCGTTCCTTCCTTCAGCCTGGTTTGGCTAGGACCACTGTCACAGATTGAAGGGTTGGAAGGAAAGAAAGAAAGAAAGAAAGAAAGAAACACTTTCACTGGTGTGAAGGACATGGATTCTAATGTAAAATCCAGATCTTAAACGCGCACCTTAAGCATGGGATGGGTGGGGCATGGCCAGCAACAGCTTATTTGCATAAAAGGGACAGAGCCTGAAACGACTCGTTTTGAAAAGGACCGAAACTGCGAAGAACAAAGTTGGTGATATCCCTTTATGTGAGAGTGATTTTATGCAAAGAACTTCATGGACATGTTATGTAAAGCCCATAGAACTATTATAACTTGTTTTTTTTTTAAAGTGAGTTTTGCATAATAGGTCCCCTTTAAAACAAATTTCATTAAATTACAGTTTTTAGCTATGTAACAGACATTTGTCCATTTTTATGGGTATATTATCTTTAATTGATTTTTTTTACACTAAAGCTTTAGCTATTAGCAACACTAGCCTAGCTAGCCTATTATCACCTATTAACATTACATTTATGGTGTAATTCCCTTTAAAATATAATAAAAGTAAAAGTATCTAGGGGATCGGTTTAGTCGGGTCTTATTTGTAGACCCTGTTCAGAATTGGACCTCAGTGTTAGTTCAATACTTCTCTTTCTCTCTATCATGTTCACGATAATGTTCACGATACAAAAAATACAGTTTAGTAACAAAACCCACTAAACCTGGTGTGATTGGAGGCTCAGTGGCTGGGAGGGATAAGCATTAGAAATGTAATATACTGGTGAAAAAAAATAGCACACATTTTATATTATACTTTTTTATGATATAACAAATATTGAGTATAAAATGCAGAAAAATATCATATTAACATTGTGTGTGTGTTCTCTTAAATGAGTGACCTAATGTGGTTTCATTTTGAATACCAAAAAAACCTATCATTTGATGGATATGTTTTGGATCTGATTGACATGATGAAACCTTTGTTAGCTCTGTGTTAAAAACGGTCCTGTTGGAGAGTAGGAGAGATACTCAGAGTGTTTGCGTGCGGCGTCATTTCTCATCCGCTCCTCTGTCTGTCTCTCACTCTGACCTTCCCCGCGCTTTTGTGTCTCCAGCAATTTCCGCTCTGCCTTATCACACCACATCGGCCTTTGGGCACGGGAGCACTTGTGAAATGCGGGTTGTGGATTGTTTGCGTGTGTGTGTGTATGTGTGTGTTTGTTTGACATGCTGGGCTTCTTGTAGTCAGTGTCATATGGTGGGGAGTAACTTTTCTGACATGCAATTTAGTTAGAGATCTTTCAGTACAATAAAAGTGAACAAACAGAAGTGACCAATCTATGATATAACAGCAGGTCTGGATATGTGTGTGCAGTGGTTTGATGACACTGTGCAGTAAAACTGGACCAATATCTCCCATAATAAGCTAGACCTCATGAAGTGGACAGGAAATGGAGGCACTACCATCAGTAAACTTCCTGTTTCATCAGCATGATTAACACTTACCACGCCCAGAAGGGTGCAAAGGACATGACTAAAATCTAAGAGCAAGTTCATCCACCATTTACAATGAAAAATCCTATTTTAGTCTAATACGGAACAGCTGTGTTTGGTAGGCCATATTACTTTATTGAATACTGTTAAGCTGTTGCCAAATTAACAGTTCTGTTGATTTTATCCACGAATGACTAACATAATGCAGGTTTTACTTGTTCTACGTATATTATTCAATTTGTCAATAATTCTGTGAGCGTTACGTTGTTAAATGAAAAATAATTTACTGTCTGTTATCTTTTGATGATGATTTTTTTCATGTTTCTGTCCCTAATCACTACTTCTGAAATATGACTGAGGATATTTATTTAATTTTCTGTGCTATACAGCTTTCTAACTTTAGAATCTCCTATAGCTACAATCATCACTGTGGACACTTCACAGATTTCTTAGTTTTATTTACAGCTTCCTTATGTCCTGCTAATTTTCTGAAAACTGAAAAATTTGCCCATGATAGAATGATTGATCTGCAACCCAATATAAGACTAAGACAGCCCCATGCTGCCTTTATTGTTGAATGTGCTGCAACAGTTTTTGAGGATGTAACTTACATCACTTTTAAAATGCTTGATATTAATTTGTTTCATCAAACTAAGGCGATCAGCGTGTGAAGAACTCTTTTGCTATATGTTTGCTCACATAAAATGGTAGTTTGTGACACAAACTGTCTCAATTTCTCAGCTTTGGTAGATCAAAATGAATGACAGCATTGAAAAATCATGTTATTTAAGGACAGGAGAAGATCAAAGGGCATAAATTTTTTTTTTTGCCTGAGCAATAGCAGTCTTTCAGACACATGGTCAGTGTAGGATCACGAACAAAGAAGTCCCTGCTCAGATCTTTGGGGGAGATGTTTGTCTAGTGGCCACCTAAGCTGAGGTCAGATGTTTCTTGGAGGACTTTTATGGAGCCCCTATGAAGCTCATGGAGGAACAGTGTTTGATCTCTCTGTGTTGAGAGCCTGTCAGACCCCCAGCAGGGAGACTCCATGGGAGGGGGGTTGGGGAGGCCAGAAATGTGGATGGCTAGAATTCCAAAGGTCCAGACAAGAGCTGTCATTTCAACCTGGTGATGCTTCAATCTCACATTCTGCTGTGGGAACAAGTTATTTACACTGATGTACTTATTAACCCCTTACATTGAAGACATGCTGACTTATAAGTCATCAGACTTATAACTCAGTAACTAGTTCATAACTCACCCCTGAGTTCATTCACAACATGTATGCTGGTCCAAATAGGACAAATCGCTTTTTTCTCAGAGCATCAACTCTTAAAATCCACAAACTCAGCACTATGGTTATGAGGGAACAGTGGTCAACAAGAAAAGAAGGCAGTAAATAAACACAGCTGCAGATTAAACGGGCCAGACAGGCCTTAAATGGAGAGAGTGGGAGAGAGAGCGATAGAGAGAGAAAGAGAGAGAGAGAGACAGAGAGAGAGAACGTATTGCGGCTGCAGCAGAATTAAACCATATGAAAAACCATCAAAATGCTGAAAAGCCACAGACATGTAAACAAGACCCCTGGCCTGTAGTACAGGAGGCTAGAATGATAGAGGGAAGAACTTACACTGGGAAAGACTAGTTGAGGAATAGAGTGATAGATGAATAGAACGGCAGAGCAGTCAGTGATACAGGGATACACTTGTAGAAGTATAGAGGGAAAATCTGGTCTTAATGGAATACTGGGATAAAGGGACAGAACTAAGAGAGGCGGAGAAGACAGACCGAGTGATAGAAGGAGAGAGGAAGATGAGATGAATTGTGTTGGTTGTGAAAGATACAGAATGACAAAGGTTTGAAGTGATTGAGATATAGAGTGATACAGTGATGAAGTTATAAAAGTATAGAGCAATACAGTGCCAATGATAAAAGTATAGAGTTATACAGTGATGAAGTGATAAAAGTACAGTGTGACACAGAGATAAAGTGATAAAAGTATAGAGTGATACAGTGATGAAGTGATAAAAGTATAGAGGGATACAGTGATAAAGTGATAACAGTATAGAGTGATACAGTGATAAGTGATGAAAGTGTAGAGTGATACAGTGATAAAGTGATGAAAGTATAGAGTGATACAGTGATAAAGTGATAAAAGTGTAGAGTGATACAGTGATAATTGATAGAAGTACAGAGTGATACAGCGATAGCCATAGAAGTATACAGTGATAAAGTGATAGAGT
Source organism: Hydrocynus forskahlii (assembly GCA_037974365.1). Classification (NCBI taxonomy): domain Eukaryota; kingdom Metazoa; phylum Chordata; class Actinopteri; order Characiformes; family Alestidae; genus Hydrocynus; species Hydrocynus forskahlii. The sequence continues at coordinate 11,669,451 of JBBPCX010000032.1, read as the reverse complement.
GGTAAAAGTATAGAGTGATACAGTGATAAGTGACAGAAATACAGAGTGATACAGTGATAGAGTGGTAAAAGTATAGAGTGATACAGTGATAAGTGACAGAAATACAGAGTGATACAGTGATAGTCACAGAAGTTTACAGTGATAAAGTGATATCAGTATAGAGTGATAGGGATAAAATAGTGTGGTTTGCTGATGCAGTGACAAAAGTACAGAGTGATAAAGTGATAGAAATATAGTGATACAGTGATGGCGATATAACGATAAAATGATAGATGTGTAGATTGATACACTGATAAAGTGATACAAGTACAGAGTGATACAGTGATAGAAGCAGATAGTAATAGTTATAGATGTCTAGTGTGATTCAATAATAAAGTGATATACAGAGTGAAATATAGTGATATAGTAATGAAAAGATAAAGTGATAAAGTGTACCCATGCAGATTGATTTAGTGATAAAAGTTTATAGTGATCCAGTAATTAAGTGATAGAAGTATAGACTGATACAGTGATAGAAGAACAAAGTGATAGTGACAAAGTGACAGAAGTACAGAGTGCTACAGTGATAAAGTGATGCTGTGATAAAATGATATAAGTATAGAGTGATACAGTGAAAAACGTATCGAGTGGTACAGTGAAAGGAGTATATAGTGATGCAGTGATAAAGTGAGAGAAGTATAGACTGATACAGTGATAGAGATAGAAATATAAAGTGACATAGTGATAGTGATGGATGTATAGAGTGATAATGATGAAGTGATAGAAGAGTATAATGATACAGTGAAAGTGATCAAGTGATACAGTGAAAGAATTGTACAGTGATAGAGAGATAAAGTGATAGAAGTAGAGTGATAAAGTGATAGGAGTATAGACTGACGCAGTGATACCGTGATAAAGTGATGGAAGTACAGACTGATACAGTGATAGTGATAAAGTGATGGAAGTACAGACTGATACAGTGATGGTGATAAAGCGATAGAAGTATAGACTGATACAGTGATAGTGATAAAGTGATAGAAGTATAGACTGATACAGTGATGGTGATAAAGCGATAGAAGTATAGACTGATACAGTGATAGTGATAAAGTGACAGAAGAATAGACTGAGACAGTGATAGTGATAAAGCAATAGAAGTATAGACTGATACAGTGACAGCGATAAAGTGATAGAAGAATAGACTGATACAGTGATGGTGATAGAAGTATAGAGTGATAGTGATGAAGTGAGAGAAGTACAGACTGACACACTAACAGAGTGATAAAGTGATAGAGGTCCAGAGAGATAAAGTGATAAAAGTACAGAGAGATAGTGATAGAGTGATAAATTAGAGTGATAGAGTGATAGTAACGGTACCTCAGCTTTGTGCTGTTTGTCGTCTCCGTCCATGTGTCCGTGTTCCTCCTCCATACTGACCAGCTTCAGTTTCAGATAGGAAACTTCATCCATCAAATCCAGCTTCTGCGTCTCTAATGAGGTCCGGCTCAGGAGCTCCTACACACACACACACACACACACACACACACACCACCCGTGTAAGAAGACGTCTACAAATACACACATACAAATGTAATAACGTGAATAAACAAGCACACACACACACACACACACACATTTGTACTGTATACAGTATCCACAGTCAAACACAATGTGCACTGCTACTCTACTGGGCAACAAGTCGCTCCCCAGGCTGGGCCAGAGCCAAGTATTGCTAAATATACTCATGCAATGAACACTATTTTTACTTCCTCTGTCTCTCCAGTGTGTGTGTGTGTGTGCATGCATGTGTGTGTATGAGTGTGTGTGTGAGAAAGAGAGTGAGGGGGACAAGGCTTTTCCCTGCATTCCTCTGCCTAAGAGCTAAATTCAGCAGCACTTTGAGACTCAGGCTGAGGACCGAGAGCCTGCCTCATAATCTAAACTCTCAGAGAGTGAGAGCGCTGAGATCATTTTTACCTTTAATGTCCTACTGACACAAATACTCATACACACACACACACACACACACACACACACACATAGACACAGACACACACACTCACACACACACAGACACACACACACAGACACACACACACACACACATACAGACACAGACACACACACTCACACACACACAGACACAC
>JBBPCX010000032.1:11617076-11645024 GCA_037974365.1 Hydrocynus forskahlii | reverse complement strand
GAAGACAGAGACACGCTGTTGCCCTGCCTCATCATTTCTCTCCTGAATTTCAGGAAATAATCTGTTAACTCGGTGCCGTTGCCACGGTACCCGTTACATTAGGGAATGAAAGTCGCTTTGGATAAAAGTGTCTGCTAAATGCAATAAATGTTTCTTTTTGTTTGCTATACTTAACATAGTCTATTGGCGAAGTGTCTTAACTTTTGCACAGGCCACATTTGAATGCTTTGTTTCACTTTGTTCAATTTGGCAAATAATTTAAATGGCCAGAAGTGTGTTCTCTTTAGAGCAGGGCTCGTCAACTACATTTGTCCAGGGGCCAGAGTTTTTCTCGGCAGGCAATGGGCCAGATGGGCCAGATGCTCTCCTAAAATAAAATACAATTAAGATTGTATCTTAAGTAATATATTATTATTTGATATATTAAATTTCCTTCCAAATTTCAGTTATTTTTTAGACTTTGTCAATGTTAACAGACTCATATTACCTGTACTGCAGCAAGTCACTAGGGAGCAACTGCGATATTTTAGGTTTCTTATTTGTGAGGCTGTCACGCTTCGCATCACTGTCACATGCGTAGTTTGAACAACAATTCGCGCCGAAGCTTCCGTTTCAGCTTCCTTATATACACACACATATCAGTCTTAACCCGGTACAGCTGAAAGTCTTTTCCATGCGCGCGCTGCACTAAGTGAACCCGGACGTGCGGCGCCGTGACCGTCGGATTACGGACAGATTGTAGGCTTGTTTCATTTGATTTAGAAAAAAATAAATGCAGGAACATACTTTTCCCTCCTCACTAGGCTATTCCTAATTCAGTAATATCAGAGAAATTTTAATATAAGGAGAACTCCCACTCTCAGAACACTTCCGCAGAGGAGTGCAGAATTTAGCCGTCTATCTCCATAGACGTCCATTCATTTTCCATCGGGGGGCCGGATGGAAAGCTTGATGATCACTGCTTTAGAGGATGTGTACTTATTTCAAGAATCAACAAAAACATGTCATTTGACCAGGAGCGCCCAAACTTTTGCATAGCTTCAGTTTAATGGAGAGTTGCCGTGCTTGTAAAATTAAAAAGCCACAAAGTAAAAGGCAAAAAGGAAGATAGCCAGTTCACTAATAACTTTCTGGGGTTTATAATTCATTCGTAATATTTTTCATTAAAAAACCCAAATTAAAACAACTTAATTTCTTTTTTATTTGATTTTTTTAAAGAACAGTAACAATTAAATGATGATTTAACGTTGTCGTATGCAGTCGCGAGCTGTCATCTCACTCGCCCATACAACCGCCCCCCTCCTACTATGGACAGAAAATGCTCAACTAGTTCAGAGACCCTCCCTAGTTCCCTGGTTTCAGGGAACTAAAGGAAAAAGTGTTATGATTCACGCTGGCTTTAATGAACATCAGTCTGACTGTAAAACTCACACTGTTTAGTGCAAAATGTTACTGATGATAAGAGTTGTTCCTGCACCCCACTGTTCCATCTCTGTATGTTCATTAGAAACTAATAGGAATTAGAACCCCCCAAGATTCCTATTCCACACTAATATGACCTTGCACTGCTCCCTGCGTGGCATCATCATTAGCCAAAATCTCTCTTCATGATCTCTGTAGGTTCTTCTGTCTCTGAAGCCTTCAGTGGCTTCGACAGTAATAACACGCAGCATAAACATCCATTCATCCATCATCTGAACCAGTTATCCTTAACCAGGGTCACTGGAATGCTGGAGCCTATCCTGAAGCGGTCAAAACCCTGGGCAGTCCATTACAGGGCAGACAAACAGGCCAACACACACACACACACACACACACACACACACACACACACTCATACACAGAGGCAATTTAGCATCTCCAGTTTGCCTGACAGTCTTTGGACTGTGGGAGGAAAACGGTCCTCCCGGCAGAAACGCACATCAACACGGGGAATTATTTTCCAAGAGCACCCGCATATAGTGAAAAACCGCGATGTTGTGATGTGGTAAAAATAAATGCATAAAAATGCCTGTTTTTATATAAACTCACAGAAAGGACGCTCAGCGGCTCCAACCAGGAATCGAACCCAGGACATTCTTGCTGCTGTGCATATTAAACATCTCATGACAGTTTGTATAAGACATAAAAAAGACATATAAAACATATAAGACATAAAAAAAAATATGAAAAGAAGTATAGTTATACAACTACAAATAGGTTTCTTGTCATTTTTTGTTTTATATTCCTTTTGTGAACACTGTCTCTGTCATGCAAGGCCATTCCTCATTTTGTAAATCGGGGAACGTTTAGAGGTCAGTTTAGGATCAGGATTACAGGGTGATTAGGTTTAGGATTACACTTTGGATTAGATTTAGGCTAGAGTTTGGTTAGACTTACTACACAGACGGATTATTACATTTAGGATTAGGCTTTGGATCAAAGTCAAGGTTAAAGTTATGCAGGGGTCAAAAAAGGTGAAGAAAAACAATTTCATCCCTCATTACTCACTAGCAGCTCAACAGAGTTGCACAGATTTACAGGAAAAACTTTTTTATTGTTTTATCAATTGATAAAAATATATCCATGTCAAGTTGGTGGATTTTTTTTCTGCAGGCCTGCAGAAAGAGGCTACAAGCTGAAAGTCAAAAAGTATAGTTGTTTAAACAAACGTAAGTATACAAAAGTTACAAATAGATATTTTAAAAGAGAGCAATAAGAGTCAGTAAATGTTTTAAAAATTAACTCTAATTCTGAGTCCACAGCTGCCAAAGGAACAGGGCTGAGTAACATGGTGGTTAAAGCTTGGACCCCCTCCGATGATGTAATTTCCAAAAGTAATTTAAGGTGTTTTAATATGTTATGACTCATGGCAAGCTGAACTGAGCTATTGGTACCATTAAAGTTACCATAATTATTCTCATTTCTACACTTGTACACTTTTCTGATTCTTGTGTGCTGCACCCATAAATTCACATTAAAAGACAATGACCACAGTGCATAATACATTAGAGAACATAGATAATAAAGCCTGCAGTGACCATAAGATCGGCCATCCTTTAACTGCTTTAACTGCCTGATCATCATCATCATGCCTTGGATGATCTGAAATGGTCACGTGAAAGAGGGAACAAATCTTTCAATTAAACACATTTCCTCTGCTCTGCACACATTTTCAGGAAGGAAAAAAAGCCCATTACTATAAATTTCAACTGAGGGAGAAAGAGAGAGAGAGAGAAAGAGAGAGAGAGAGAGAGAGAGAGAGAGAGTGTGTATATGTGTGTGTCTGAGAGACAGAGAGAGTGAGAAAGAAAGAGACAGAGAGAGTGTGAAAGAGAGCGAGACAGAGAAAGAGAGACAGAGAAAGAGTGTGAAAGGGAGAGAGACAGAGAGAGATAGAGACAGACAGAGAAAGAGATAGAGAAAGACAGAGAGAGAGAGAGAGACAGAGTGAGAGAGAGAGAGAGAAAGAGTGATAGAGACAGAGAGAGAGACAGAACGAGAGAAAGAGCGAGAAAGAGAAAGAGCGAGAGAGAGAGAGAGAAACAGAGAAAGAGAAAGAGAAGAGTGAGAGAGAGAGAGAGAGAGAGAGAGAGAGAGAGAGAGAGAGCGAGAGAGAGAAAGAGAGAGAGAGCTCTATGAAGCTGGCCGAGGACAGGGCTGGGGCGGTCTGTCACTTTATTAAAGAATGATGAGATTTTCTTCTGCATCTTGACCTGGAGATCTCGGATGGGACCTACGAAATTCAGCTCCCTGCTATGAGAATCGCATAGCTCTTTACCAGTATATTAAATAGGATGCTATGCTGTCACAAGTCACGTCTAGCTAGAGACCCAGAAGCCTTAACAACCAGAACTACCGGTACTAGCAAACTAATTCTCAAATGTAATGAGTTTATGTGTCATTTTATTTCATTTACCAATGTTTGAAAAAGGAAGAATCTTCTAACCACTTCAGAAACATACTGCCCACATCTCCATTAATGTTCTGTAGCATTGATCATATATGGTTTAGTTATTATCTATGAAATATTTAGGAGGATACCTTTGACTCATAATATGAAGTCTTATAACTACATATAAGAATTATTTTTAAAAATCCACTAAACAACATTTTTTTTTGTGGAGGGCCTGCCTCCGTGATGGCTCTGGCTGTCACTGTCAACTAAATAAAAAACTGAGTAATATAGAGAAATCACAAGTAATTTACTGATCAATTGAGCAGTCAGAGACCACAAAAAGGCCACAAGATAAGAATACGGAAGTTTGAAATGGGAAAATACTTTAAAAATACCTAAATAATTATAAAAGACAAATATGTTTGAAAACGCTATTCAGCAAAAAGGCAAAGAAATGGGAGAATCCATCACAGCCAGTTCCCTTAATATGTCAAATATGACAAATTATCGTTTTTGTGATTATTAAATGATTATTTAATCAGACAATCCTACCAGCCCCAAAGAAATGTGTGTGTGTGTATGTGTGTACGTGTGTGTGTGTGTACGTGTGTGTGTTTGTGTGTGTGTGTGTGGGTGTGTATGTGTGTGTGTGTGTGGGTGTGTGGGTGTGTGTGAGTGTGTATGTATGTTCGTGTGTACGTGTGTGTGGGTGTGTGGGTGAGTGTGTGGGTGTGTATGTCTGTGTTTGAGTATGTGTGAGTATGTGTGAGTGTGTGTGTGTGTGTGTGTGAATATAGCAACGATATGGAATCCTAAGTGTTTCAGTCTAGGAGTGCTGCAGTTAACGGCTAATAGGAGCTATTGGCTAACCGTGAGCGAGCAGATTCCCCAATGGCCGAACCGGATGAGTGACCAATCATTTGCAGAGCTTTCTGACTAAGTGATGTGTTCTAACTGCACAGGCCTAATTTCCCATAATCCCAGTGGGCTGTAAATCATAGGCGTGTAGACGTGAGCTTTATAGACCTGCTGGCCTTATTGCTCTCCATTTAAGCGGCGAGAACTCGCACGGGGCCACATTTCCTCATCAGTGCTGTAATGGCGGTTAGAGTCCGGCGCGGTGATGAAGGCCCATTAAAAACACAATGAGTGTGAGAGAAGCTGAAAAAAAGTCCCAGGGTCCTGCTTGGTGGGAGCTCGGTGGGAAAAAAGGGGGCAAAGCTGCGAGAAGCTGAGTTAATAACACCATCTCCGTGTCAGGGAGAGGCTGGAGCCCGTAGCTAACGAGGCAAGGGTGCATTCAGAAATATGAATATTCATCGCAGCAGAGAGAGTGTGTGTGTGTGTGTGTGTGTGTGTGTGTGTGTGTGTGCGCGTGTGTGTGTTGTTGTTGTTGCTTTACCCTCCCTGAGGCAAACCACGGTTTCTGTGAAGCGCATTATTTAGCTATCCGCCAAAATATGACAGTAATTACTCTGTATGTTAATGAGGGAGCTGATGAGCTGCTAGTTTAGCATTCCATCATGTTTCTAGCACTCTTCAAACTTGTCAGAGAGCAGAGGAAACGGCTTCCTGCCAGTTGTTTGCACACAAAATCATGTGAGTTGAGGCATTTGGATTCAGAATGGTTTCTCCACAGAGATTTTCCCCCAGCCTGCTAAAGAGTAGCATGTTTCAGGCCTTGATCAACAAAGCCCAAGAAGGGAATAAGATACCGAGGAGAGAGTAGGAATATAGAGCTGCTTTTGCTAAAAAATAACATTTGTTGTACAGTGGGGGTGTACAAAATAACTGACACATTTTAAATACTCCTACTCGCTGGCCATTTTATCAGAAACATCTCCCATACAGGTGTAGTTTGTAGGTTTACAATTACAGACTGTTGATCATCTGTTGCTGCACAGTTATTCCACCCCCTGGACTCCATCCATCAGTGGAAAACCCACTTTGCTGGAGACTAATTTTCTCCACACAATGTGTATGTATCATCTAGTGCTTCATCAGTGGTCCATTTCTGACCATAGGGCCACTGCTGGCTGGACATTTTTAGTTCATGGACTATTCTCGACCCATCAGTGACATCGCTGTGTCTGATAGACTTGTGAATGTGCAACACACACACCACCATGCTGTGTTCATGTCAGTGGCACTGCTGTGTGGAGAGAAAACCATCCAGATAATATCTGGTCAGCTGTGATGGTCCTATTACAGTATAGAGAGGCCGATAAACTGCACAGCAACAGATGAGCTTCAGTGAGTCGACCTGTATGGTAGGTGTTTCTGAATCCAATCAATATGAACTAATGTGTCCGATCAATATGAATATTTCATGTGGCGTTTCTGTTATTTTGTACACTTTCTCTTGTATTTGCAGTGATATGCCACTATTGCAGACCTGCCCATGATTCTTCATGCGAGTTCTCCTCCATTTTGTGTTTGTCCACACCCAGAAACCCCAACCGTAAATGAGTCTACTAAGGATGCATTGACAGTGATTCTGGTATCAGGTAACCGTTCAATATTTGTAAACAGTGCTCCAGCAGCAACATCCAGTACCCTGCGATACCATATAATGTAAGTATCATGGAGTTTGACTGGGCCACAAACTGGGGATTTTGCTTCAGGATAGTGGAGTTTGACTTGCCTACGAGCCAAGGACTTTGCTTCATGATGGAAGAATCGACTGGGCCATGAATCAAGGACTTTGCGTAGTGATAGTGTGGTTTGACTGGACCACAAGTTGGGGATTTTGCTACATGATAATGAAATTTGAAAGGGCATCAAGCTAAGGACTTAGCTTTGTAAAAATGGAGTTTGCCTGGGCCACAAACTGAGGACTTTGCTTTGTGATGGTGGAGTTTGAATTGACCATGAGCTAAAGACATTTCTTCATGATAAAGGAATTTGACTGGGCCACGAGCTGGGGATTTTGCTACATGATAATGAAGTTTGACAGGGAAACACGTGAAGGACTTTGCTTTACATTAGTGGAATTTGACTTGGCTTTGGTCTGTGATAGTGGAGGGTTACTGGACTGTAAGTTGGGGACTTTGTACAATGACAGAGAAGTGGCAGGGGCCAAAAGCCAGGGACTATAAGTAAAGGGGGCATTTGGCTGACGCTGTTATCCAGAGCAACTTCTAAACATTAGTTACAGGGACAGTCCCCCTGGAGACACTGAGGGTTAAGGGTCTTGCTTGAGGAAACAATGGTAGAAAGTGAGGGCTCTGAACCTGCAACTTTGTGGTCATCGAGTTCACAGGCAAGTGTTTTACCCACTTGGCTCTACCAACCTATGCTGTGGTCAGTGGAGTTTTTTTTCTTGTTTGCTGGGGAACTGGGTATTGGTTTGTGCCTGTTTGTTTGCTGATGTTTTGATGTTATGAAGCTCATTGGGTTTGATACAAACATGTAAAAATGTTTTTATTATTATTATAAAATTAATCAGAATACTAAGCATTAGGAGATCACTGCTAGAAGCAACTTATGTTGCAGCAATAAAGGCCACCTACAGATAAGGTTGGTTTCAGTAAGTGTAAAATGGACAGTGTCTGAAAAAAACGGTATCGAGGCATCCACATAACCTGCTGACGCAAAAATCCCAGCTGAGAACCTCCCTGACAAACGCGAAACGCTTGGCTAGCAGAGCTGCCCTCTACGCTGCTCTTTTGTATTTTCCACTCAAATGTTAAGTGCAGTCAAGCCTTCTTTGCACGTTCCAATTATGTGGGTGGATCTATTCCAAAAACATGAAATTTAATTATGATTTGCCACTTAAATATTGGGAGAGAAAACCACAGTATTATTTCTTCTGGCTTAATTGGATAATTCCCTGATTAGCGCACGCTCGCTAACACTGACTGTCTTTCATTCGGAGGTGTAAGAGGGGAAATATGGAAGTAATTAAGCAGACCACCCAGGGAAATCGTGTTCAAATTGGCATTCGCAAAGAAGCCAATGCCGATGTGGTAGAGACTAATTATCTCTGCACGATTTGTATGTATCCTTCTTCTGTGGTCCGTTTATGACCATAGGGCCACTGTTGGCTGGACGTTTTTAGTTCATGGACTATTCTCGACCCATCAGTGATACCGCTGTGTCTGATAGACTTGTGAAAGTGTAACACACACACCACCATGCTGCGTTCATGTCAGAGGCACTGCTGTGTTGAGAAAACCATCCAAATAATATCTGGTCAGCTGTGATGGTCCTATTCAAGTACAGAGAGGGTGATCAATTGCAAAGCAACAGATGAGCTTCAGTAAATTGACTTACTGAAGCCAATGCCGCTGTAGTGCTTTCAGAAACCTCTCTTTGTTTTCATCCCACCTCCTCCATTAGGCTGGTTATTAGGTCATTCTCCAGTGATCAGAAGATGCTGAATCAAGTTTTAGCCATTCTTCCCTATTTCCACTTGTATCTCATTTTAGCTGGTTTATATGAAACTGCTCTCAGCATTTTATACTCCAATAAGTTGCTGAGGTGGAGACATTCATAATGAAGCATTGCTCAAATCCTCTTTCTTCTGCCTCACAACCTAATGCTTTAACAACATCCATTAAAGCAGGCCTAACAGAGCTGGGTGTAAAAGTGGCCTATATAGTCCCAGCATGTCAGTCTATCACTTTGAAGCCCTGTACCACAGAAAAGCCAGCAGAATAGCCTGGAAATCGAGACCGGTAGTTTTTTCTATATTGGTCTTCAGCAGAGTCGCCCACAGGAATTGAAGTAGTGTTCCAAACTACAATGAAAACACAAGCAAGTTCAAAACAAGCACGAATGTGTAATGTGATGACTGCTTATCAGTGCTCTCTGAGCCAAACCTTGTATCTCTGTTTTTGATTTTTTGACATGATGATAAAATAGACCCACTATACAAAATGACTGGACTACTAGAAATAGTTCAAAATGGCTTGTATCTCTTTCCATTAACCCACTCGGGAATTTAGGAAGGTTTGGGATCGACAGTGACGTCGGACAAAACCCAAAAAAGTTTTGCACAGACCACTTTTTATTTGATGTTTTTCTTCATTGTATTAAAAACTATGTGTGTGTTATTTGTAGAGGATGTTCTTATTTTTTTTTTTTAGCAAATCTTCAGATGTAATTTGACCAGGAGTGGCCAACTGAGCAACTGACCAACCGAGTGACCAACTACTGACTGTTAAAGGCTTTCATCTGATTTTAATTGTGCATCTTAAAACAGCGAGATGTGCTCTGGCCAACAATATGGGCTATGAAGTGTCCGTTTCTCAAACAGGGATTAGACCGTTCATGAGACCTTGTGACCTGATGATCCTTGCTTCGTAAGTGTCCAGCTAAGATTGGTTCTCCTCATTATAGCTGAGGTCATTGTTTATGCAGAAATAAATCATTATTTTAAGGTGACAATGTCTTTTTAGTTATTTTAATGTGACGATGTGCTTTAAGCTTAGTATGTTTTAGTTTATTTCTTTTTAAGGTGATGATTAGTTTTTTGTCATTACAATGCAGAGCCATACCCTCAGTTCAAGTATTAGAGAACTGACCTCTCTCATTATGTTTCTTACATTTTTATTTCCAATGTCACCAACAATATGAGGGATTTCTCTCAACATGGCAACAAAAAAAACTAAATTGCAAATAAATTATAAATTGTGACTTGGCAAGCTAAAAAAGAGTCACATCACATACCGGCCGTCACTATAGGAAGCAGTTTGTCCAGCTGATTGACGCTGAAGCGTCTGACAGTCTAACCCAGGGGCACTGGACCTGCTTCTGGAGATCCAGACCCCTGCAGAGTTTACTTCTAACTTCAGTCTAACACATCCTGATGCTCCTGAAGACGCTGATTAGCTGCAACAAATGTGCTTGATGAGAGCTGGAGCTCTGCTGGGTGGAAGGGCTTTGAGAGTCGCCACCCTGTTAGATTTGGCCGCACATGGACATTTAGGTCAGCCTGAACCACAGGGATGTCCAGATTGTCAGCTGTGCTTCGGGTGAGACAGTCTGAAAGCAGGAGAGACTCTGTAAAAACCACAGTCAAAATAGTGCATTTTCATGACCCGCTCCAGGTATGATTAAATCTATTATCAAATATACCTTAAAGAGCTCATATCATGGAAAATTATTTTTTTCACTTTTTAATAAATAAAGCTGTTAAGGTAGTAAAGCATTCCATTTACTCCCCGGTTCATAAAGTGTGGATATGAATTAGGCTTTCATTCCAGACTATGTTGAATGAATTTGTGATGTCACAAAAACAACACGTATCATCCATTCGTTCATGTTGAAAGTATATAGCCTGGACGTAGAATACAGAGTAACCAATCAGAACAGAACTCATTTACATTTATCAGTATTTAAGGCACAGTAATGAAAACAGCCAGTTTAATTCTAAGGTAAAAAAAAAAGAAGTTGTAAAGTGGTCATGTAAAACTAAATTAAGACATTAAACCACTCTAATGTCATGAGTGGACCTCGCAGAGCAGAATAAAACAGGAAAAATGCTATCTGAGCCTCCAGCACCTTTGACCTTTGATGTAGCTGCATGAAAACACCCATTAGTTTCAAAAACATGGACATTATACAACATCACTATAATTATTTTCAGTAGAAGAAGAAGAAGACAAATATAACTTGCTTTGAACAGGTGTGTAGGAGGAGAGTGATCAGAACATATGAATGTTGCTCTCCCACACAGCGCCGTTCTGCATTGTAGTGCGGTTCAGTGTGGATGGCTTTGCTGCTGATGGGCCTGGATTAAACAGAGCTGCAAAATGTTATTCAACCCAATGAGCAATGCTTCAGGCAAGTGATCAGCTTCACACAAATTTCGGCAAATCGTGCAGACCCTCAGCTGTCAGACGTGCACTGTGCGCCGATTCAGGATTAATTTGCTTCCTTCAGTCAGCCAACTGCAAAATCAGATATGGCAGGAATCAAACCCCGGCCTCCTGCTTTACCACTGGGCTAAAGGCCACATTCCCTCCAGCCATGTGGTCATAAAAACTCAAATATCTGAATCTTCACATATTGCCCTCGAGGGAGCCCCTCCAGCATTCGCTTGTGTGCTGGATTCCACCGATTAAAGGTGCAGCCTAATTCATAACCCATTACAAAGAAGCAGTAAATTAGAACAGTTCAGTCCTTTTGCTGTGGGTTGTTTCATTAACCCTTTCATTTCAAGACAGAACATACATTTCTGTAGTTTAAACCAATGAGTGTGACACACATACCCTTTTGAATCAAATTCCCTACAATAAAATTAAATATTAAAATAAAATATGTATAAGTCTGGAGGTATAGATTAATGTCTGTACATCTATTTATTATTAGATGAGTCCATTAACAGGTCAGTTTGCAACCTAAACGTAGTACTACTGTAACAGCCTTGTCCCTGTTGCTCCTTGTTCGGATTCATGCTCTCCCATTGTCTTTGTTTGTGTACAAGTGTTCTGTTAATTTAGATTCCAGGGTCCTGCTCCATGAAACAGGATTAAGGGAAAGTCTGTCTTACTTTCCCTTACATTCCCTTGAAATAAGCCAGACTTTCCCTTAATCCTGTTTCATGGAACAGGACCCAGGTCACACCTCCACTCCACATGCTTTGTTTTGGTCTCTAGCTCTGCCCTTATCTTGCCCTCCTGTTGAATGTGTTCACCTGTCTGTCTGTCACAGCTGTTCCTGGTTTACTACTGTGTTTTTATACCCGTCTGTGTGCTTGTGGTTTGTCCAAGTGTAAGTGACCATGTCTCGCATGTGAACACAGCCCAGCACATGGTGTGAACAGTGTGAAATTTTTTCTCTGTATTTAACCCCATTCACCAAGTGTAGCAGTGGGCAGCCAGGAAAACAATGCCCAGGGAGCAGTGTGTGGTGCCACTAGCAGTCCTGGGATCCAAATCCACCACCTTCTGATTGCAGGGGCAACTCGCTAACTACTAGGCCCCCAGATGCCCCCTCTACTTCCTCCATTGCCCTCTATATGTTACAGCTACATGGTACATGGTAGTGTTATATACAACCCACTTCTCCTTTTTCATATTGTAGAAAGTGCCTGGACTAAATCCCAGCCTATTGTTATATTTTGTTACTACTGAAACGGGGAAAATTAAAAATGTACAAGATCCCCGGTTGGTAAGGATGAAGAGGAGGGGGGCACTCTACAGAGGGACTCCAGAGGCTTACAAGAAACTAAGCATATTGTTTTATTTCTGTTTATTGATCTGCTGTCACCTCACCACGAGAAGGTCCTGGGATCGATTTCTGTGTAGAGTTTGCATGTTCTCCCCATGTTTGCCTTGATTTCCACCAGGAGGTCCGGTTTCATCCCACAGTCACAAGACATGCACGTCAGGTGAACTGGAGATGCTAAATTGCCCCTAGGTGTAAGTGTGTTTGTGTGTTTGCCCTGCGGTCGACTTTGCCCTATGAGTCCTGGGAGCCCTCGACCCCGGTCAGGGTAAGTGGCTCGGAAAATGAAAAATCATCTGAGAAACTGGCATTGAACAACCAGCAACTCAGCCTCCATTCTTGCCTGTTCTTCCTCCCGGGTTTAATCCATTACAGACATGAATCAATTTTAAAACCTCACTTCACACCCTGTAGCTCCACCTGCCTCTCCTGCCACTTCCATGGTTGCGTCGTGGTTCTCCTGATTAAATACAGATGTATTTGATAGACGATCTTGATAGGAGATAGGAGATTAGTTGTGTTCATTCTGAACGCTAATGTATGTCCAAAATACTTGATAAAAGGTAAATCCCTTCACATATTCATCACCTAAGACCTCCTCAATCCCTCCACCCGTCACTCCTTCACCTGCCGCTCCTTCCTCGCCTGCCTCTTCCCTTACTGTTCCAGTATTTTCCTGATAACATGATGCATTAGGCTTGGTATATGACTGGTTATGATTTAGTCTTTTGTATAAAAACCTCAGTGAAGTTATTCCAGAGGAGGGTTCTCTATGTCTCATCGGAAATCTTATTTGGAGATTACTGAAGTCTGACTTGTTTCTCCAAGCCTTCATTGCTCTCATGGCCAGTCATCTTGACCGTAGGCTAACATTAATATTTTGTTAGCATGCCATTGCTAACTAAAGTACTAGCTTTTGTAAATCTCAGCCTGTCACAAATGGCCAAATGTGTCGATCAAAATATTTAGGTTGATTTAATCATATCCATTGTTTAACTTAAATAAAGTTTGCTATTATTCTATGTTTATTTTTGTCTGAGAGACTAAAACTGTGTCCCGAACTGCACACTTATTTACTTTATATCCTACTTTACCAAATGCACTTCTTTTTGGTTGTGTACTATTTTTAATGTACTATTCGGTGTGGTAGTAGGGAATTGGGGATGCAGCTACATAACTTTTAATAAACTTAGAATTACATGAAGTGCATAAAACTGAATGTACTCTTCCAGCATTCCAGCTCCTATGTCAACATCCCTCCTCAAAGTGAAAAGGCTTTCTTTGGATAACTATAGAAATCATTTTCACCACAAAATGAAGTCAGCGGCCATGGAAACAATTCAGCAAGTGCTAGCCCTCATCGTGGTTGGTGGTGTTGTGACAGTAACTAACATGTGAAGCGAGACTTGTCAGGCTATAGTTGGCTCATGAACAATGTAAGCCAGGTTGAATACCCAGCAGTTTATCATCAGAACATTGATAAGCTAATCTGATACAGCCTATAGCTGTAGAACACTACTAAAGTTCATAGTAGAATATTACTAAATTATTACATAAATCTGTGGTCAGTAATTATGTTGTACCCATAGCTATGGGAATCGTAGGAGCATTATGCTGTAGCATTATGTCTGAAGGGCAACCTAGCTAGCAGGTGGAATTAGACCAACTGGACAAAAAAAATTGGTAAAAATTCATCAAACAAGCAAAGAATATATGAATGAATAAATTAATTAATTAATAAGTGACAAGTGACAATTGTTTCCATAGTGATGTAAACTGCCTCCTGAACTCGTCTCCAACAATAAAGACATGCAGCTTCTTTTATATAGTGATAGAAAACATGGTACAACACAGAAAGCTCCAATTCCACATGCTGATTCATTTTAGTGCAAGTAAAGTATTCAAACACAGAGTCAAAGGGGCCATGACAAAAGTCTCTAGATGTATTGTGATGACGTATCAGGCAAGCTATGTTTAAAGAGAAGGCAATGAAATGAAAGGGCAGAGGCAGGAGAAGCGAGAGTGTGTGTGATCCGGCCTCTACTCCCTTAGGCTCTGTGCTAAATAGGCCACAGGGCCACTGGCTTCACCAGCGACATGCAAGCCCCAGTGAGCAAACTAGGAGTGCACATATTTGGCTCTGCTTTGCACTTCACAGAGATGCCTCTGCTAAATAATTCATATCCCGAGCAGTTATTAGGGAGTGCTTAATGGAAACGTAGCTTCGCGCGCCCTGCCTGGTTGCCCACGGCTCACGTGCGACAGAGCGCTAGCCTAGCTTAGCTTAGCCCCATTGGTACTTGCGGTTTGAACTCTTTAACATGAGCTGGAGTTGTGTGCCATAGTGCTTCTTACAGGTGCAGCATTTGACCTTAGACACTGATTTAAGCAAAATGTTGGAGAAAAAGGT
Organism: Hydrocynus forskahlii; assembly: GCA_037974365.1. NCBI lineage: Eukaryota > Metazoa > Chordata > Actinopteri > Characiformes > Alestidae > Hydrocynus > Hydrocynus forskahlii. The sequence goes on along the minus strand of JBBPCX010000032.1, from coordinate 11,630,562 downwards.
CAGAGCTTCGAGCCTGAAAGAGTTAGGAGAAAAAAGATCTTGCAAGTAGAATATACTCATCTCTTCGGTACAGACTCGCAGCCATGTAGCAAAATGCGACGGTAACTAACATGTGAAGCAAGACGTCTGGCTATAGCTGGCTAATGAATGATGTAAGCCACTAGTGATTTAAATGCCCAGCAGTTTATCATCAGAACATTGGCAAGCCAATTTAATAACAGGCTTAAAGTTCGTGGCTGAAGAACATTAAGTCATTATTATATAAATCATATTTCTTGGTCAGTAATTATGTTGTACCCATAGCAATGGGAATATTAGGAGCATTATGCTGCAGCATTTTGTCTGTACCTTGTGTAGATTGTTAAGTAAGTTAAGTTCAATTGTTGTTTACCTTCTAGCTATGCTGCAGTAGAAAAATTCTAATCTAATTAACCAGATATCGAACAGAAATCTGTTCAAATGTCCAATTGTCTGTTTGTGAAATGGACCGGTTGGCACTAATATGGATTTCTGAAGCTGATAAAAGCTTCTCATTGAAGCAAAACAGTGCCACAGTCAGCCGGGCTGTACTTTACCGCATGTTTGCTTGCATTTGAAATATTTTGGCACTTTATTTGAATGCTCCACTGTTGATGCTTTGTAGACGTTCGGCTTGCCTTTAACTAAACTCAACAAAACTTAACTAAACATCCATTAAATTAACCGAACCTTAGGTTGAACATAAAGGATTCCATTAAACCTAACCCTAATCTTAACTGTTACCCTAAACCTAACCTTAAGCTTTACCTTTACTCAAAAACCTATCAACTACTGCTGTTGATAAACCACTGAGTTTTATCAAATAGTTTGTTAGCAGATTTAAAGTATCTGTAGATCGTCTAAAGGAGACTGTCAAAACAAAAGTGTGACCAAAAGATAAAGTAAATAAATAAATAAATGAATGAATGAATGAACGAATGAATGCATACATACATACATACATACATACATACATATATAAACACTGTACATAAATACATTCATAAATAATCTAATATACTCCTCTGTGAGCCACCAGCTAAGCATGAAGCTTTAAGGCTCTTTGTTGCTGCTGTACTCAGGATCACACCTCCAACCTAAATCAGCCACATCTGCTGTTTCACTGGACTGTCAGAAGAGTGGAGTCTTCTCATTTTAAATCACCGTGCTCATATCTGCAGCGTCACTCGACTGCTATACTCATTCCCATCTGATCACGACTGGCAAGTTTCAATGCCATTAGGATGTAGGACTGAATATAAATTTTTTTTATAAAATTCTTTTTCATATAAAACTCTGAGCGGTAGAGATGAGTCTGTTTAAACATCCCTCTGCTTTCCAGATCGCCTGAATTCATGTTGACTGTAATGTGTTTTTAATTGAGGAGAAGGCCCGTGTGTGCTGGTTTTTGTATGGAGCTGTAGCTCTGAGGGACGCAACAAAATAAATGAAAGGTTGACGACGTTGTTTATTTTGGACTAAAACATGCTCAGTCTGGTTACTTAACCTAGATACACTTTATCTCACTTTAGATCCTATTAATACTTTTACCATTGAGTCAAAAACTTTTCCAGCATCAGAAGTGAGGTTCCTCTGTATTACTCAGTCTTGTGTTCCAGCTCCTGACCTGATATTTATAACTAATTTACAGTTTACACCTGGACACTTCACATCTTGACTATCAGGATTACATGTGAATTAGGCCAAGCCACATAAGGCGTGAAGATGCACTCAAGAAGCATTTAAAACTGATGAAAATCTGATCGCTCAAACCACTTCAGGAGATGGTCTGAAATGTTACATTAATGTTAATGCACCCGTCTCGTCGAGACACATTAGACAACCAAAACCTCTTGAACTACTGTCGCAGCATCACTTCCTGCCCTGGTTATGGAAGACACATCGCTTAATGCCGCATCACTGCTCTTTCAGTTCGAATGACATTCATTCTGTATCCCACTCTGGACAGGCCAGCTAGGTCAAATAAAGCTCCAGTTTGGTTAAACTTCACTTTGCATCGTTGTTTTTCTTCATCTCATTGTGTTTTAACACACACGGTTCACAATGGTGATGAAACAGGAGGAACATTTTTCCTAACAGTCACCTCTTGTAAACACTGACTTTTTTGTGAAATGAACAGAAAATTGAGAAGCAGCGCAGGCAACTGGTTGTCGATTGTGAGCTGATTTGCATAATTCCTGTCCAGATACTACTCCTATGAAGTGACCAGGTGTAAATGATGTCTTTGACTACAGGCTTGTTCTAAGGAGTTTCATCAGTGTTTTTCCTTCCACTGCTTAGAGATGAGTGTGACTGAAAGCCATGTCAACTGAGGGAATTATCTGAAGGAAACTCTACCCTTTCAGAATTAAGTCAGATGACTCAAAACAGCAAAACCCATTGGATATTTAGAGGGTTGGAACTGGTGTATCTGGGGCCCCGAGCAAAATTATCTCTGGAGCCCCAAATCAAAGACACAGTATTTACCTTTCTGAGCCTTGATGTCGCCCTCCATGTTCTTCAGTCAGCATTGCTGGCCAAAGTGCTGGGTTGCACGAAGGATTGGTCTACCACCTCCTTCTCAGACTGTTCTTTTTTTTTCTGGACACAACCAGAATCGCTTCAGAGTTGCTTTTCAGGAGTGCTGATTAGGTAGCTGGAGTGCTGTGGTTTTTCTTCATGTTTCAAAAAAATGAACAACACTGTATTTATTCTGTTTATTCTTGTGGCCAGCAGGGGTCTCCCCAAACCTCCAGGGCCCCATGAATTTGTGTGGTGGTGAAGACCACCATGGACATTTAAAACAGGTAACTCCATTGATTGTTACACGTTTGCTGTTCAGTAAAACACATGTGAACTGCCCAATCTACAGTGGAGTCTACATTTTCTATATAGCGTTGCACTACGGGAGCCCTGATGAGTTTAGACAGCAGCAATTTGGATGGTGAAGCTAATCAGGCAGCACTACATGCTGTCAGTAATTGCAAGCTCCACCTGCCTGCTAGCAGGAGGATCTCCGCATTCATCAGCCAACTCCTGCTGACTCAGTGTGTGATTGATACTCATGATTGATGTTATTTTAAAACCATTGACTCCTCTCGTGGATCTGAATCCGTGTCACCCCATGTGTCAGGAAACCTTTGTGCAGCAGGATTTTGATTAGAGGCCCATTAATCATTGTCTGTTACGGAGTGCATTTGTTCTTTTTCTCAAGGGCCTTGGTGCCATCACTTGGCCCTGTATTGATCTGAAGAAGACACAGGCGTCAGATGTGTTTGGTCGGGGTCTGGTGGCAGTGAGGACACAGGAGGGAGCTGCTCTCAGCACTATGGAGGTCAAAGGGTGTGCTGATGTGGATAAACTGATCTCAGAACAGGAGCAGTGAGGGCAGATCTAGTTTCAGTTCCAGGCGTCTCCAGTTCAGTGAAGACATCCAGTTACTCTACTTAAAACTATACATTTCATTCTGTTTAATCTGAGTGGTGCTACCCCAAGCCTTACCCAAACCTTTCTGACTGCTCAGCTTTTCTGAAAAAAAAAAAAAACTAGCAAGGATTGGATATTTTATATTTACCAAAGTGTTTGTCAACCACAAAAGTCATTTTATTACATTTTATTTATTTCTTGCATAATCCTCACTCATTAAGAGACAATCAGTCATTGAGATGTAAACAATGTCAATCAAGGTTGTTGATGTGAAATGATTTATTGCATCCAAAACACTTTTTAGATGTGGTGTTTAAATGCAATGGGAAATTAATGGTAAATAACATATACAGTATATTGTTCTTTAGGGACTAAACAACATTGCAGCTTAATTTCAATTAATGGACTTAAAAAACTCCTTTAGGCCAATTTAGGTCAAAATCTTCTCTAAACTATCACAAAACAATGTCCCAGGCAATGTATTTGAAACCTTTGTGAAATGACTTTTAGAGGCATTCAGTTGTTTTGGATGTCTGGTTCCATTCACCACTACAGTGATTCTGATTCGAATGTCTGGACCAAGGTTTCAGCCAAAGATTACATGTTTGTTACGCTGCATATACTTTGGTTTTAGTTTCAAATGCTAATTCTGTGAGCATACTAAGAACTTTCCATGATATACCTATGTCCTGTCGTCCTGTTGTCATCACCTACGTGGACTGGAAAGCACCTTTAGTTTCGCACCAACACACTCTAAATGACTTTGTTTACATCTCCTAACCATTTCATTTTGCAGAAATTTTGAAAAAACTGGTTGAACTGCCCTTCAAGACTACTGATTTTCATACAATACTTCCATAACAGTGGATGAGTTATGGCCGGTATGACCAGCTAACACTGGGGAGCCATTTCTTCGGAATTATTGTATTTCAGTCTCTAAGATAATGTATTTTCTTGGTGTTGGTTATCAGGCTTATAATGACACATTATTGCCTTTTTCTCTGCCTTATTTCAAAGTATTCAGGCTGTACATTTTTCCCCCACCTTTATGAGGCCACATAATGATGGGACTTTTTTTTCGCCCTGTTTCTTATGCAACTTTTATATCTTTTCTTTTATACATGAGGTGTCTCTCTGAAGTGTCCCTCTGAAGTGTGGAGCAGAATCGTTCCCTGGACTTCACTTTGATATGCAGTCATCACGGACAAACAACTTTTCTATTGTACTGCTGATGTATTTTCATACAGAATGACATACAGATGCCATTTTACACCGTAAGAACAAAATTACACAAAATAGAGCCCATGCACTGCACTCAAAACATCAATGAATTATTACAATGTGTTATACAGATACATAAAACATGACCATGTCAAAAATACTTACCTCTCAAATAGAGTTTAAACAAAGTTGGAAGCCGATTTCAGGCTCCCCGCTTCGTTTCATTTGTACATTTTCTCTTAGACAAGGCTACTCACACACAGTCACTTTGACATGCAGTAGAACAGACGCTCTCCGTTTTCTCATGGAAAGAAGTCCCGGGTGTGTGCCGCCTGATTGAGTGTGTGCACACATTTTGAGTGACCTTTTGCTGAGATGTCTCACTTTTCCCCCCGTTTTCCCCTGACGCTGTGATTCAGACTGTGCCCCCCTCCTCCTCGTGGCGGGAGCTCAGGCGCGTCCGTCAAGGTGATGGAGGCGTCTTGAGGGAGTTGCAGGAGCCTTGACTTCCACTAGCATTTCCCTGACCACTCCACTGGAACAGAGAGGTGGGGGAGAGAGGGTCAGGTGAGGGTGGATCACTGCCACCAGCTTATACCAGTGGGACCAGGTTAGACTAGGACAGTTACAGCCATATGAATAAACTGAGTGCGTCCTCACATCTTGGTGCAAATAGAGCCTCTGTGGTGCCCCGTCCAGCTCTTCAAAAAGTTAATGTTAAATTAAGGTTAAGAATAAGTAAAAAAAAACCAAACATAACAACATCTTACCACTTGGTGAAACAATGTCTGCAAAGCGGCCAATTCTTTACACAACACCTTTACTCTGTCCTGTCCCTCTTGTCCAGTGATGTCTTTTTTGGATAAAGTGCACTCCAATCATTTAATGTTTATTCAGTGTGTTCTCTACACACACAAAACATCTACATAAAGTCACTACGAAACACATTGTGCTTTAAAATTAGATTTAAGGCATGAGTGTGAAACCCCTTAATCTTAAATTTGAGGCGTTAATTCAGGAGTATCTATTATTTAAAGGGCAAATTTGAAAAAGTAAGGGGAAAATTCAGTTGTTTTACCCCTTAATCAGCCTTAATCTGTGCACTTTTCCCCTTAATTCTCCTTAACTTCCTATATGGGTAATTAAAGTAAAAATTAAGGAAATTTTAAGGGGTAAACTGAAAGCGTTTGGTTTCATCCTGAGTCTTATGCGGGAATTAATCAGCTGTACTCGATCACATCCATGGCACGGACAACAGGCCTGATGCTGGGTGATCATGTTCACAGTCACATCTTTTGTACCCTGAGCTCCGCTTTGCAAAACACTGGATTGGTTTAAAATTTTCTCCCAGTTTGTTCTCCCACCCAAATAAATCATCATTCCCACCCAAATTCCCTTATGATTATTCCCAGATGTGTGTTCTCATTGTAACTGTTAATCCTGCAAGTCTTATTCCAGTATTTCTTATAGATGCAAAATTCAGTCCCAACATATTCATTTTGTAATGGAACTAATTACTTAGAATTTTAAAACTGCACTCCAAAGCAATCTTTCAGTCCAGTGTCAATTATACAAAACACTGCTCTTATGAAACATCAACAGCTATTTGACTGCTGATGGCGCCTCCTTGTGGAGAGTTTTTAGCCTGCTAAACATGAATGAGTGAGTGAGCGAGCTACAAACCGGTTCCATGAGGTGCACCTAAAAAAGTAGTTGATTTTTCAACATTTACATTTAGTAAACAAGACTGTTTCAGATACATTGACTGTATTTCATAAGTCTTGCAGTGGAATTGATTTTATCTCATGTAGTATTTCTATATGAATGAGGTAGGTACAGCCTGCTTTAAGGACTCTCCTCCTGCCTGTTCACTACATTTTTTCTGTTGCTATATTTCATTAGTAAACCCAAGCATTGCCTTCAGTCAGTGAGCGAAGAGGTAGCTAATATACTATTAATACATTCTCCCCCTTAAAGGGTAGTCAGTTTCACTGTCCTCTAGCTGTGACGAGTCTGTGGAATACCCTAAGCACCAAAGCTTGGGATATTCAGTCTAACTCCTCTAAACAAAAAGGGGAGAGGGAGAGGATCTGGGATATTACTATCAGCTCAGCGCTTTAACTTAATTTTCAAAATGACCCCCTCAATGCTGAACATCCCCAGTGGGTGTCATTTCCACCCTGCTGTTAAATCAGGCCTCAGCCTTGCGGGACACGCCTATTATAGTCCTTCCTCTCTCGCTCTTCTTAGGGGAGTAAATAACATCTCTGATTGAATTTGCTTCATTTTCCTGGCTTCAGACTGATTCCTCTTGGCCTTCTGGTCTGAGGCAAGCTTTTTTGTAAGCCTTTATATGAATAGAGCCTTAACAGGGAGTGTGTACTTTTGTTGTACACAAATGTGGCAATAAAATGCCTTTTGCTCGCTGAGGAATGCAAAGGTTCAGAGTATTTAACCTTGGCTGGAATGTCCAGGGATTTGAATTATTGAGGAACACAGTCTGCTGTCTTGCAAGGCTGCAACTAAGATTTTCCGAAAGCAAATATTTCGCAAAAAGCCTGGGAGAGAGAAGATGAAAATCTGATGTGCTTGCTCCTGAAAAGAATCCTCGAGGGCCTGTGTGGAACCAAAAAAGGTAAACACAGACTGGCCGCTGCGTCTCGGCTGATTCATTCACCTTCCCTATGGCTGACAGCGTTCATCACTTTAAATATACCTTACGCTACATTCCTTTATTCTCACAACAGTTCCTCCCAAAGACATTAAAGACATATTACAAAAGTAACTGCGGTGTGCAGGTCAGGGTTTAGAAGAACCACAAAAATATTTCTTAATTAACGACCTGAACTGACCTTTCTCCAAATGTCCTAATAAGCTGACCTCAGCCCTCCTGAACCACAGGTCAACCTGTGGGACCCAAAGGTTGGACAAGTTCAGGCCAGTTTATTGCACAATTTTTTTTATTGTGTGTAATTGTGTGAGTGTAACGGACATCATTAATACTTATATTATGTCATTTTTAATAATAGAATAACAGAATGCTATTTTTCCAAAAGACTAATTCTAGTTTAATTATCTTTTGATACTGGTTTATGATAAATGAAAACCAATTCTGGATCATTTTAGTACCACTTTCCAATAGACTACTTAGACTTAGTTGGGCTTTATAAATGGCTTAAAGTGTAATGGTCAGTAAACACGTAAACAATATCAATATTGAAATAGTGAGTCCATGTTCGCCTGTACTGTTAAAGATTAGATCTTACTACCAGCTTCATCACATATTCATATTCAACAGATATTCAGTGTTGCCCAGTTTTAAGTATTATAACTACCTGTTAAGGTTTTTTTTTTTAAAAAGTATTTATGGCCTAATTAATAACCAGTAATAAAGTAATTAAACCATTCATAAACACCGACCCCTGCGGAAACTACTGTAATCATAGATGGTTACAGTCAAACAACATCAGACATCTTCCAATTCTGGAACTAACATTTAAAGCAATTCTGTATGTGCCCAATTCTGTATCTACAAATCTATCATCAGAATCAGAATCAGAAAACTTTATTGATCCCAGAGGAAATTTTTTAATTGCTTAATGTCTTCTTGTAGAGTTTAGTTCCTTCAGTCTAACACATCCTGCTCTAAAACACAGATGTGCCTGGACACTTGATTTTCATTGACTGAATTTCCACATTGTAACTGGCTAAATCTGATTTGTGTGGTCAGATTGCGTATCCACAGCCATACACAAATCCAGACTGGTTGTCCTGGTAACTTCATTGGTCATGTTTATATGCTGACTAGGGTGGGCCCGGGAAATCTATGATTTCCTTCTTGTACAGTCTAATGTCTAGAAGTGCAAGTGGCTGACAATCTGTTTCTGATAAGAATCAAACAAACGTGACTAGCGTCTGACTGGAAAAAGTCAGTTCATGTGGGTTCAGGGCCGATTAATGGTGCCTCCGGTTTAGAGATGAGGTACTGGTAAGCTCATTTCACCCACAGGGGACGGGACTGCTGTTTTTCAGCATTACCTCTACGAGTGGGTGCCAGTGGGCGATGGGCTTGCGTGGGTACGTCAGCATCTCGTTCCAGTGATCCCGGCCCAGGCTCTCCGCCATGTTCCCCACCCGACACACACCAATAATCTCATTATGGCCGACGCTGTGGATGGAAGAAGAGATACATGCATTCGTAGAGATTCATCCCACTATTTCAGACCATAGAGAAATGACTGTGGTTCACTGTGCTATTAAGTTGAGGTGCTTGGCTGCCCCTCCCCAGAAATTACATTTGTACATTCAGTACAAAGATCAGTAGTAAGTTACCAGAGTAAAAATGTTTTAAATGCTCTCTGTTGTAAACACGTCTTTTACGCTGAATTTATTGAGAAAACTGCACCAAGCAAGCTAAAAATATTCTTCAGATTGGCACATCTCATTTACATTAATGTTTTTTAAAGAACCCATATCCTCAAAATCGGAATTTTTTCACTTTTCAGATGCATGTAATCTGCTGCATGTAATTTTAATTTTGTAATTATTGTTTCAAAATGGACCACTCACTCGCAAGTCCATACAGTCCAAAAGGCCCTTGAACATTTTGAATTCAGTGTTGTTAGACTGTCAAGAAAACCTGCTCATTTCCACACATCTGTCTATTCAGCCTGCAGCAGTTTAGCCCCGCCCACTCACACTGAAATTATAAGGGGTGTTCCAACACTGGCTGCTTTTCAGTAAGGAACAACACAGGGCAGCCAATCAGAGCCAAAGTAATTTACATATGTGAGTCTTAAGCTCTCACTAACAAAACAGTCTGTTGGAAAATGGTCTTGTAAAGATTTTTATGGCCATTTTTGCTACATAAAACCACATAAACATTGTAAGTGGAACAGGAGGGAAAAATCTGAGAAAAATGGCCTTTTAAAGAAAAATCCACTGAACGGTTCCCTTGGGCTGTGTTTCCCAGCTCTGGTCCAGGAGCCCCACTGCCCTGCACATCACAGTGTCTGTCCTTCACCTCTGATCCATCTAACCACTCAGAATCCCTTACTGAGATGTAGTGTGTGCGTGCGTGTGAGTGTGTGCGCATGTGTGTGTACGTGTGTGTGTGTGAGTTTGTGTTTGTGTGTGTGTGTGTGTGTGTGCATGTGTGTGAATGTGTGTGTGTTTGTGTGCGTGTGTGAGTGTGTGTGTGTGTGTGTGTGTGTGTGTGTGTGTGTGCATGTGTGTTTGTGAGTGTGTGTGAGTGCGTGTGTGAGTGAGTGTGTGTGTGAATGTGTGTTTGTGTGTGTGTGTTTGTGTGTGTGTGTTCATGTTCGTGTTCGTGTTCGTGTGTGTGTGTGTGTGTGTGTTTGTGTGTGTGTGAGTGTGTTTGTGTGTATGTGTGTGTGTGTATGTGTGTGTCTGGTTTGGGAAACACCGCTTTAGGGAAGTGGCAACACCTTCAAAAAACATTTTTTGGCACCTTTAAAGCACCTCCGCAGAATTTAAAGCTTCTACTCCAACATGAAGGTTTATCTTCACTAGAATCGTGCTCTCAAGCCAAGAACAATTTGAAAAACTTTCATTTCTGCGAGTGTAGGTGTGCAGCAACTCGCACAGCTTTCTCAGGCCTTTTGTTTCACCGGAGGCCTAAAGGCAAACAGGTGAACTCGACTGCCGCGCACACCGGGAGAGGCTGCTCCGGGCTTTTAAGGCCACCGTGACTTTCCTGAAGGTAAAAGAGCGGCTTTAAATGCTTCCCATTGTCCTACACACAGAGGTTCCTCAGAAATGCGCTTTAACGTCCCAGGACTCAGTGTCACAGAGCTGCTCCTGCTACAGGCAGCAGTTTGACGGAGACTTTAATGCGCGTTGGCCCGGTGCGCTTCATGAGGAGGCTGAGAGGTCTACAGGATGGGAGGGTAACAATGTTTGGTGGATTATATCATCTCATAAAATATTCACTGCTAACAACACTAGGAAGCTAAAGCCTGCTCGGTTTCTTTCTTTCTTCCTCCCTTTCTTCCTTCCTTTCATTTACATAGTTTTTGGATACTAAAAATAACTATGTACTAAATTGCACATTATTACTTCTAATTTTGAGTTTATATTCATTCTTTCACTCATTCATTCATTTTCTGTGACCGCTTAATCCTTACTAGGGTCTCGGGTACCCGGAGCCTATCCCGAGGTCTGCGGGCGCGAGACACAGACTCAAACTGGGCGGGACTGCAGGAGTTTATATTTATAGTTCATTTATACATGTGTATTCTTTGTGTCTTTTTGTGATCTGTAAAATCTGGAGCCACACCCTCTCGTCTCACTGTATACATGTAGACATCATGTTTTCTCTGTCTTTTCCCTGTTTTTTGCCTTTTTTGTAATGTTCTGTCTTCTCCCTGTTTTTTTGTCTATGTTGTTGTTTACATTCCCCTTGTGTCTTTGTTTAGCTGAGTCTGTTTTGGTCTTAGCCCCGCCCCCTTGTTGTCCTGCTCACCTGTATTTAGGTAGTACTGTATCTCCGCCCCTGCCCGGGTGTTCTCATTTCTTTACTTAGTATAGATACTCCTGTATCTCAGTCTTCGTTTGAGGATTCTTTGCAAAAAAACTCTTGTCATGCTGCACTGTTTTTGTATTGGTTTTCTTGTGTTTCTGTTTATTTTCCCTTTTGTTTCTGCTGTGCTCCTGTTCTTGTTATCCTGTGGACCATCTTGTGTTTATGTAGTTTCTTGTGTTTTCATGTATACCACACCTCTCACTTTTGGTTTTGTTACTTGTTCTTTGGCATTAAACCTTTTGGATCCTGTGATTACATTCTGGATCCTCACATCATTACAGTATATGGCTGAGATGACAAAGTTTACATTGACTTTGACGTTTATCTCGTTCCTTCCATCTTTCTTTAGTTCTGTGTTTCTCTGCCCATTATCAGGTTTATCCTTTCCTGCAAGTGACGGCCTACATCTTCTGGCATGATATGAATCTGTTGCTCTGTTCTCTTTGCTGAATCCGTATGAGACAAAGCCACAGCTTCTAAACGCACAATAGCCAAAATGCAAAAGATCTTTTTTTTCTTTTTAAATGAGACGCCTCTTCAGTTCTGATTTTGACCCTGAGCGCTGACAGCAGCTCCCTCCCCTCCAAAACATATTCACCAGCTTCCAAGAAGGAACAGGAAAAAGCTCTATTCGGAAAAGACCTGCTTCTCACCGATCGTAGTCCATCACTGCTATTAAAAGACTTATTTGGTCAATGTTCTCCGGAGGGACGTCAAAAACTATGGCTTCGTTGTAGACGGGGTTGAGTGTGTTCCGTTTGGTGGACGTTTTCCTCTTTTTCAGTCTTCGTCCATCACACATGATGGAGACCTTGACGTAGGGATCTGAAATGAAGCACAAACACTGGCCTGACCTTAGACTGCACAAATCAAATCGCAGAGACTTGTCTGCTGCATGTCTTCACTCTTGTAGCTGAATCCAATATAGCTGAAATAGAGAATGGTCCTGAATATGCAGCTTTTACCATAGCTGTGAGGAGGTTTTGGCCTAAAACACATTTTCTTTTAGCCATTAATGATGGAACGGTACATGTATTTCATTGTAAGGTATAATAATGCCTCCAGAATGTATTTTTCTCAGATTTACACTATTTTCGCCCTCATTATATATATGGCCTCAGAAGACACCTGTAGGTTCAGGAGTGGTCTTGGATGGTAAATAAAATGGCTATATCTTGTAGCTATTGCGACCTCCTGTTTCACTTTAAAGGAATGTAGGTACTGTATGTGTCTGTATGGAATATGATTCATATCACTGTTACATCAAAACCTTGTCAATTTATACCATTTCTTTTTTAAAGAATTTAAAAACAGAAACATAATTATATTATGACGCATTGATCAGGTTTCCAAAATGATTTGGACTAAAGTAGTGCTGCATTATAGTGGAATTCCACTGTTTTTGGACTAAAAGCATAATTCAGTCATTGAGATGCATTGATGTGACCCCTGGTTCCATTCAAAACCACTGCAGAGAGAATCTTAACCCCAATATCCTCGACAATGAACCATTTCACATTAATGCATCTCAGTAACTGAATTATGCTATTAGTCTGAAAAACAGTGGAATTCCACTTTAATGCAACATAACTTTAGCCCAAATAATTTTGCAAACCTGATCTATTCATTATTATATAATTATTTTACTGTGTTTAAATTCTTTTAAAAATAAATAGCAAAATTAAGAGAATATGTAACATATACAGACACACACAGTACCTACATTACATCAGACCAACCCAAGCTGTTTAACCAAACCGAACCTTGAAGCAAACACAAAGCCACACCTCAGTGAACATCACTCAGTTTTCTTATATAAGGAAGATGGGAACGGGGCTGAATACCAGAGGCTCCTGTGATGTCCATGGCTTTTAGGTTTCTGGCTTTGATGATTGTAATGGTCAGGCGACCAGCAGTTGGAAGATAGCAGAGAGAAAACATCAGGTCACCCAAATCCACGTTATCCTGCAATTCAACCACAACACACAAGAATACTCAACAGCTGCTCCCATTTAAACTCGGAAAAGAAATTCTTAAGAATAAACGTAGTGAATATTTAAGGGGAATTCGATTAATTTTTCAGTATTTCTCCATATTTCAGTCATTGTGGTGTATAAGTTATTTAGAGTGGTTTGATATGAAATGGTTAATTGAAGAGAAACTTGCTGACTCTACACAGAGATGGTGATAGAAATGGAAACATAGTAAATCTGGAAAATAGTCTCCAAATCAGTCAATTTGTAGGAACTGTTTATTGTTTATTATATAATTTTAATT
>JBBPCX010000032.1:11576008-11607168 GCA_037974365.1 Hydrocynus forskahlii | reverse complement strand
ACTGAATCAGGAGTGAAGCTGCTGGAATACAGACCATAGAAAAGCTGCTCTACACACACTACTGCACTCACAACACAGGCATTTCTTATTTTTATACACACACTGCAATAGTTCAGAAAAGAATAGACACCTGTACATTTTTTACACACACACACACACACACACACTGCCGCAACCTATACAAACAGTGAACAGAAAAAGGGAGAAGTGGTCTCTTATTTTTTTCCATGGCTGTATATAAACATACACATAAGAGATACATTGATAATGCAGATCACTCCCCCCAAGCATTTCACTTCTTCCCTTCCACACACACACACTAACACACACACGCACACACTTGGCAACCCCTAGGCACACACATAACAAATACTAATTTAATCCCTAGCCACACCCCTTTACTAGAACTGAAGTAAGGGTTTGAATGGTCTTTACAGTCGTCTTTTAATAAGTACAAGAAACTATTTAATTGAAAAAGATGTGACAAAACATATCTCCTCTAAAGATCCTAAGGACTTGCCACACCACATAATACAGAGAGGAAGGAGAAGAATAAGGGAGAATGTATTACTTATGCAAGCTAATGAAGATGTTTATGATGTCACTGGATATCTAGCCGACTCATGGCTTAGATCTGGTCTGATACTGTTTAAAAAAGGACTAATCGGAACGAAACTCAGCTGTATCTCCTTAGATACCTCAGTAAGAAAGAATCATTTTCAAACATTTAAAACGGCTGTTTGCAAACAGGGCAGTTCTGAGCTTTGAATTCCAAACTGACAGGCATGTATTTTTCAGTTCCCAGAAGTGACTAAGGCCTGGAAGGCCCTGAGGGCTCTCCTCTGATCACCAGACACGACTGATCTGATCAGATTTGAACATCTCACCCTGTTGCCAAGTCTTAGAAATGTGATGTTGCAAACTGATCCGCTTTGATGGATGCAAACACTTTTCCACCATCCGCCACAGTGAACCGCGAAACCATGCACAACTCAACTCCGCTGCTTAATATACTGTCTGAATGTTTTTGAACGCTAGTCTCATCTCCTCCTCACCCGCTGTTGTTTCATTTTATAGCATTCATTATATTTTTGTGTCACATACAGTCACTTTTCATAAACCATTTGCGCTCCTGATCTGCTGGTTCAGCACACTAAACCTTGATCACAGCAGTGTGAGTTACAGTTGTTTTATTTAGTTTATTGTTTAGTTTTTTTTTTATTATTATTTTTGGTTGCACTGATGTTATTGTCCGTTTAAAAAGAAAATTCTTGCTTGTCTTATACTTCTTGTTGCACTGAGTATTCTCATGACAAAAGAATTTCCCTCAGGATAAGTAAAGTTCTTTCTCATCTTATCTTATCGTAAGAACAGGACTTTCAGTGTCATTGTACAATTATTTCATTCTCTACATTTATTTCTGTTCCTCCAGACGTGTCATTACGTTTTGAGACTGGTCGGAGAGAGCCTGTCTCTGCTGCAGAGGTGCGCCTTCCTGACAGCTCGTTCAGGGGCACTAAATCATCATGATTGACCTTTTACTCTTCCGGATTAGAGATCCTTCAGTCTTTCTCCCTCTCTTCTTCCTCTCCTGCTGAGAGAAATGGATTGCCCTTCACATACATTAACTAGCCTGTGTTTTATTTATAGGCCGGGTTGGGAGGGTTACTTTAAAAACGTGTTCTAAGGGATTCTTTTTTCAAGATTCTTTATTTATCACATAGTTATACAAGAACAACACGCAGTAAAATTTCTCCTAAACAATCTGACAGATTTACATGTGTACGATTAAAAAAAGGATAAAAAGAGGGTGGAAATTACAAATAATTAAGAATGAATTATGATTATTTATGGTGGAACTCTTTGAAAACGTACTTGTATCCCTACCTAAAGTGCTATCGTATTAAAGTAATGTAACCCAATTACGTTCTGTACCTCTCAGATTACTTGTCTTCTCAAAGGTGTATAATTAAATAAAGACCGGAAAAGGTTCAGCAGGACAACTTCAACTGAACAAAACAAATGTAGTCCCAAATGTTTGAGGCCACTGGTCAAAATGCTTCTGTTCTTCACTCTTTTTTTAATTTCATAACTTTAATATATCTTAGATTCTTTAAGTGAAATGTAGAAGCATTTGAAATATTGAAAAATATTTGATGATGTCCCTCCTTTCACTTTAAGGACAGTGTTCACTCGGCCTGAACACTCTCTTTTGAAGAAATGAGACAATGCCAGAGGTCAAAAATACAATGCCAGAGGTCAAGGTCATAAATGTGCTTAAACTTAAACAGTGACCAAGAAATAGTGCAGAATCCTCTATATTTTTGCATTATCTCGCTAATTGTCTTTCATTTTAAAGCTTTCTGCTCATTTCCAGACATAAATTGAAACAATACAACTAATTTCCAAAGTGACATTTGATTTTTGGACCCCATCGTGGTGACTGTCAGGTATAACTGGCTAATGTTTATAACATTTGAAAATGTCATTAAATATTTGGTGAAGTTAATCAGGTATTCAAATAAGGCACAATGTTTTTGGAATAAAACTGCAATTTTAAAATGAGTGCCCCTCGCCATTCTTTCTAGTTCTACATGGTGACCTACCCTTCGAAGTGTTCTCTGGAATTCCTAGTTGAGCTGTCAATCAGACAAAGCCAACATTCTCCCCCTGGTCCATTTTTTGACTGCTTTTCATTCTTGCTTGATTTTTAATGTGGAGATTTGGCCCTTCGTACAAAATAATGGCCTATTTCACCCCTAATGCAAGCTGTGAACTCTGTAAGTAAAGTGAAAAAATATATTTGGCTTAATTTGATCATCATAAATTAACATTAGCACAGTAAAAATGTTTCTCATGGGTTTTTCTTTCATGGATGTTTGATTGCTCACCAAGTGCTCCATTCTTCCATGATGAGTCTTTGCGTTGCAATAATTATTTTTGAAAGATGTTTGATGAATGTGACAGTAGCTAAGAAGAAAAGGGTTGCATTTACTGTTTCCATTTCTGAATTCTGATGCATTTTATGGACAAATAAAACATTATCTGTTCATTTGAACAGAATAAAGCCACTGATAGACTAAAATATGTTCTGATTAGGGCTGGGCAAGGTAATGCGTATTCGTGTTAATGTATTATTTACTTAATGCCTACTATTTTGTTGCGTATTTACTTTAAAAAAAATTATTATTATTATTTTTAGAGTATATTGCTTTTTTTTGCACTCGCCCACCTCACCTCACTCTAACAGGGACTCTCTACTGAACACAGACTGTTTCTGCTGCACCCTGATAAAAGAAAAATGTTTCTGCTGGAGCCTGTTCAGAAAAAAAGAAAACAGATTTATAAATGTGAACTTGCTGTTGCCTGGAAGGGGCCCGTTATAATGTTCTGATCGGGGCTCTGGATTCTGAGGGAACTTGTTTCTCTATAACAAACTAGATAAAATGTGAATGCCCTGCAGTGGCAAATAGCTTTGGTTTGTATTTGATCTGATGACATTAATGTTTAAGTTGAGATTTACAGAAATATTTGAACTGTAAGTGTGTTAAAGGGAACACTGCTGTTAAAAAGCTCCTTATTGGTTTAAAGTGTTTGCAAAGCAAATGTTATTGCACTTTTGTTCATTTAGCAGTACTTTAAAAAAAGGGTCCGCAATACACTACTTTTGAATTCACTAATGCATTTTGCGTATAACAATGCAATTAATCACGATTAAGTACAGAAAATCATGAGATTAATCACGATTAAAAAAATGTAATCATTGCCCAGCATTAGTTCTGATATGAGCAGCACACAGATGGTGATACTGTTTATCCTGCTCTTCAGCACGTATTCATTCATGCATTCACTCTTTTCAGCTTACAGTGATAATTCAGTGTCAATAGTGTGTGGGAATTTATGAAAAAATCCTTCTTAAAAATGACACCAATAAAACAGGCTATACACCCCAAATTTGAGCTCATTCAGAAAATTAAAGGGTGCATGTCCTCCTCAACCCTCCCAACCTTGACTTGGACCCGTGCCTGCTTGTGATCACTCTGGTGTATTTGAATACATATGCAGATACAGTGATTTTTGTTCTGATTACAAAACAGTGTTATGTGTATTTCACCCAACTGTTTATAGTGGCCCAGACATTACTGAGCATAACTAACTAAACCTTACAGTATTACAATGACTGGAATTAGTAAAGAGGCCATTTATAGTCACGCGTGAATGCACCACCGCACACAGTGTTAACAGTGTGAAATTTTTTCTCTATATTTAACTCATTCACCAAGTGAAGCAGGGGGCAGCCAGAAACACAGCGCCCAGGGAGCAGTGTGTGGGGACGGTACCTTGCTCAAAGGAACCTCAACGGTGCCATTAGCAGTGTTGGGATTCGAACCCACAACCTTCTGGTCACAGGGGCAAAGCCTAACCGTTAGGCCACCCTCCATCCTAACAATTCTCACAGTGCTTACAATTCTCACAAAATAAACCTATTTAAAGCAGTTTATGAAAACATCTTGGTGCCACTGAGGAATTTAGTTGATATTTTTGAGTAGTGTACAGCTAAATTGCATGTTTTAATGTGATCTGTTTAAAGATAACATTTCAGATGACTATTCAAATTACAAAGTAAAAATCTAAGACCAATTATGTCAACAAATTACACAGCAAAGCTTGGACATACCCTGGGAATATGATGGTAAATGGTGTCAGTTATTCTTTTTAGTTAGTGCAACAATAGGTAAACTCAAGCAAGAAAGGAAGGAACTTTTCTGAAAGAGGTTCATTAAAGATGGACATCAGTAGGGTTGGGCCAAAATGAGAAACACTGATTAAGATTGCTTGCATGATTGTATATTTTTCAACAAGGCACTTCACGTCTACATCATCAGTCCCATAATGTAGCCCTGAGGCACACCAAACTGGCCCTCAAATCCAAATTACACTCTGCTTTTGCTGATTGCTGGCAGTTAACTAGACAATTTGTGCAACTCATGGGCTTGAATGGAACTTGTCCAAGCTAAAGGGATGCCTTCAATGCCCATCTATCAAGGACTCGAAATTGAACCTTTATGGTCTAAAGCTTAGATTAAGTCAAGATTCGAGGCATTAGTGGCTGTATAATACAAAAACAGAAAGAAAACGTTCCTATTTGAGCTGTGCACAAAGAACTAATGTGAAACCAATGTCTTCTTTTGAGAGTGCACGGCATGCAAATTTGATATATGTTCCTACAAACAAAACTTTTCCCACTCATTTCTGTCACTCTGATTCTGACATGCAGATATACATTTAACCACTATATTTTAATGGAAGGACACCAACCCCCCTGTGGAAATGAGGACTGTGGAAAATGATTTATTTATTTACATATGTGCAACTTTGAATGCCAGTGAATGCCAGTCCCTCGTAGTGAATCCCCAGAGATATGGCCTACATATGAAGGCCTGTAGAAAGGCCTGTGATGCGTCTGCCACTGTCATTTTGAAGCAGATCCACAGAATTCAAACTCCTGGCAGCTCCCGAGGATCTGCTCAAAGATCATGTTTCAAAATCTGTTTGCAGATGACCATTATAATTACATCGGTCTACCACTCATCCAATTTATGACAACAAACTAGGCACTGGAGCTTATCTATGCAATTACCTAGAAACTGTTCAGCAGTTCAGTTCAGCAGGTCAGCAACGAGTAACTCAAACAAATGAGAAATATTGAATACGACTGCTTGCATAATTGTATTTTTCAACAAGGCTCTTTACCCCTATGTATTTCAGCTGTCCCGTAATGTTACCCAGACAGGCATAGAAAATGATTATAATACGCTCGTTCTGCCAAAACATCACAGGTTTCAAGTCATTATTAGGATATCAGGGAGCTGAAATTGAGCTGGAGAAATTTTAGGCGTGTCCAGAATGTTGAACAGAGCCATGGATGACTCAGAAGTGACTTCGAAAGTGGCATGCCAGTGTGAATAAGATTATAATTAAATGAATATCCTGAATGCCTAATATTTCAATAAGAACAGAGCCAATCTCAAAGCAGATAAGCTGACAAAAATAGTGTAAATAAATTCTGGAGCTATAGAACATAAAGGTAAAGCACATAATAATGTTTTTTATTGGGTAATATTTAAATTCACATGGTAGAAATTGTTAGTGTACATAATTTCATTGCAAGGGATACAAAAAGCAATTCCAGACTCTTAAATAACAGTGCAAATCCCACCAACTGTTTGAGTTTTATAAGCTAAATAATAAAAAGCCTGATGAGTTTTTCTAAGCCATTTTGGAGTCGTTCAAGAAATCAGCGGTGTCAGAACAGACACATTTCAGATGAAACATTAGATTAAATATCAATTATATACCTTGATTAAAGGACACTACAGTTTAATAGGAACATGAGTAGTAATAATGCCATTTTAACTGTGACTTTGTTAAACAACATCATTTGTTATATTTCCCTTTGAGTAAATTTAGATTATTCAAATATGTTCCCTCATTTTTTTATCTAATTGTTTTTTTTTCAATGTGCTTACTTTTAGACACTAATTGTGTTGGAGCAATGTATTTTATTTACAATCTATACATTTTTGTGTGAAAGTTTGGTCCCCCTGGTCCAGTTTTCAAGTGAAAGGAAGTCAACGCCACTTATGCATGGATTGCACTTATATATGATTTTCTTGGAATCACTGAATAATAATTTGTCATACAAATTTATCATTGAAGAATAATTTGATGTGCAGTTATTACAAATTTGCTAAATTTAAGGAAAAATGTAGCCTGTGCATAACCTTTAGTCAGAAAGTAATAACCCCATTTATCTGAAGTATAAGTTTAGTAGCTGTACAGCAAACTTCCTATTTTTTCTGCAGCTTTGTTATTGAAATGTATGTTTCTAGTTCAGAAATAAGAATAGTTTGATCTAACCAGTCTCGATACTGATTGAGAATTTAATCACAAATTTTCAGTAAAATCCATTTTGAAATCCTTAATATTTTGGTTTTTGAAGTAGACTTTGATGTCAAATTTGGATCATTGACTTCTTGTAAATATCCAGTCTCTTCTTTTCTTCAGTTTCTTCACTGACTGTAGGACATTAGCTTTCAGGGTTGGTTTGAAAGTAGTGGAACCGTTTCTTTCTGCTATGTATCCATCTCCTATACCAGTGACTGCCACTCAACCACAGTTTCACTTCCATGCATAACAGCTGGCAAAGCATCTCCTTTGCTGTCTTTTACCCAAAAGAGCTCACTTTAGTGATGAGATCAGTTACCTTCTGACGATCCTTTTATGTGGACATTATCACTGTTCCCAAATCTTCCTTTGGTAGTGATGTGGGGGTTTTGCTTTGCACGCCTGACCAATATATGAGCAATTTTTTTCAGATTTTTTTGTCTTGACTTTAACAGATTTAGCTTCTGTTTCTTAATGACATTTTGGAAAGTGAAATTATAAGCAGGAGATGTTTACCTATCTTTTATAGTCTTCTCTGACTTTGTAAGAGTCAATTATCTTTAATTTTGGGATCAGTCAGCTACTTAAAAGCCTGTGGCTGTTAAGTGTAATCACAAAACTCTGAGAAATTTAAAAGGTCACAGAATTTATCACACTGTGGAATTGTCTACATCTTATTAGGATTAAGGTCTAAATATAGACTCTGAGAACAACAGTGGTTGCCCAAACTCCTGCACATGCTACATTTTATTCGTTTTGTTCCAATACATTAAATACAACAATTAATGCCTTTATGTGTAAACATGTCATATTTTCACTATTGTTAAAAAAGTCTGGCATCACTTTCTGTATTCCTGGCCATATTAATAATTTTTGTTGTATTGAATACACTAACAACTCTTACAATGCAGATTTAAATATTGCCCACCAAAAGGTCTTTTCAGATGCTTTATGTTTATCTTCTATATTTCCAGAATTTTGTAAACAAGTAATACTGATGTTATATTAACTTCTTCTCATTTGTAAAGAAGTAATGCAGGTATAATATTAGCTTCTTTTCATTTAGAAAATCAACAAAAAATCTAATTTGACCACAAGTGCCACAGTCTCACTTACAGCAGTATGTTATATAAGGTAAATCCATTCCAGAGGAGAAGAACCACTGGTGGGGCACTCATGTCCAGGTCATATAGTTGTATTTTTTGTGCTTTGTAGGACATTCATGTATTCATTCATTTTCTGTAACCGCTTATTCATTACTAGGGTTGTGGGTACCCGGAGCCTATCCCGGGGTCTGCAGGTGCGAGGCAGGGACTCACCCTAGTACATAAAACCTCATGAAACCTCCCTATACATTCATATCCAAAGACATCTAAAGGTCACAGGTGTGGATGCATTGTTCCTATGGGAATATTATTCGACAGTAATCAGTTTCCCCATAGAGCTCGATGCTGCCCCAGAGGCTGCACATCTGTGGAAATGCCATACGTCTCTAGAGCTGCAGCCTCCTATCAAAGCAAGGCCTGTCCTGCCGCATTGCATGTAGGTCACTTCAATGTTGGTGATCATTAACTATGCACACAAAGTATATTTTTATGTTCCAACTCTTGAAGCATAAAAGGATCTGTGGAGATGGTTATATATCGTCAAATATTTGTACCCCTGCCAAGCAGGACTGAGCTGATGTGCAGCCCATACCAGAGGAGCCCAAGTTCACACTTCAGTAAAAGTGCCATCACATCAATAAAGTATTTACTCCGGTAAAAGTAAGAGTATCTCTAAAAACTTAACTTAAGTAGATATTCCAACCTATAGAACCAGTAGTACTAGTAGTGGTAGAAGTGGGACACCCTTAGTACCTCCGTAGTGCATAAATTCTTAGTGCATCCAGCTCCTATCAGCATAAGAAGAAAAATCTGTTAGGCTGTTCTTCTATTTTTAGATCCCTTTGGTCTTACATAAAATGCTAAACCTCAAACATGAGAATTGAGAAAAAGAGTGAAGTGGTTAAGGAGAACAAAATGAAACATTAATAAATTTAGCAACTAAATGTAAGCCCCTGAGTTGAAGTGAAAGTATTTTAATTTGAAAAGGCTCTGAAAAACACAAGCCCATGAAAAGCACATTCAGATTCATGAAACTTAGCTACCTACCAGGTTGCTACTACATGCTAATGAGCCTTTAAATAAGGCTCCAAAACACTTAGTTTAGATGACTGATGACACTGATGTCAAAAGCCCATTTTGACACTGAGTGGTCTGCTGGGCACTTTCGCTGCAATCACCCATCTGGGATTAACAATAGTACTTCAAAAAACATGTATCCATCTTATTTCTCTAACCTGTGATACTTTAAATGGCTAATGGATGGAACAGTGAAGAGGGAACAGACCATATGTTAAATACAAATAACATGCTAACATGATAGAAAAGAGTGAATGAATAAAATATAAATAATCCCTATTGATGAGATGCTTGAATATTTGAGTGTCAATCCATATCATTACTGAATGAAGAAAGCTATACATTTGCTTTTAAAAAAAAAAAAAAAAACCAATGCTAGTGTTAATCCCTGCTGTCATGCTATGCTAGGGCCAAGCTAGGATGGTTTTAGCTCAGTACTATAGTTGTCTTGGATCTCAGCTCTAACTTGAATCCGGACATTTGAAACTCAAAACAGGCATTTAGGCAACATTCTTTACTTTGTACGTGTTAAATAACTCTCTCTGTTAAGAATTCCTTCCTATCCACTGTCCTTGGAAAGGCTATAGATCAGGTCAAATTGGGGCAAGCAGACAAGAAAGGAAGCTTCATTCAGCTATTTTGATGCGGCCACAGTAAAATAAAGTGAACGCACCACAGCACACAGTGTGAAATTCTTTCTCTGCATTTAACCCGTTCACCAAGTGAAGCACTGAGCTGCGACCAACGGGGGGGCACCCGGGGAGCAGTGTGTGGGGACGGTACCTTGTTCAAGGGTACCTCAGTAGTGACACTAGCAGTCCTGGGATTCAAACTCGCGACCTTCTGATCGCTGGGGGCAACTCCCTAACCACCAGCTGCCCCAGTCCTGTTAAAACAGTGATTCCGTATTGTAAATCAGGCAGCTATTGAAAGTGCTCTGATTTGTCAGATTGACAGTCTAGCCCAATAGTGTTGGGGCACTGGAGAAGGCAATCCTATCGGAGGTGGGGTGGACTAGGGGGACGCCCTTAAAGTTGGTGACTGCCTAGTTCACCTAATTGGATGTGCCAGCCTTGATTAGAGCCTGTTAGCTTGTTAGCTTTCTGCTAACCTGCTTAGCCCACTCTTGTGAGGGCAGAATGTATCCAGTTACAGAAATTGTAAAGTGTAATTCAGTTAAAAAGTCTGTTAGAAGCAACCGGTGAAGTTCAATCGACAGTTCCTCATCTGGTTTTATTTCATGGATGCAGCGTTCAATGATGTGTTAGCATGAACAAAAAGGAGTGCACTTGTGTGAAAACTCATGTGATCACATACTGTTTCATGTGACATGTGATCACACATTATTCATACTTGTTTATGTGAACATATGTAGTTTTTAGACACCACATGTGAAATACATGTGACCTTCTTTGAGAGAGATATTTCTGGTTTTGGCTTTGATGTTCTCACAGAGGATCAACACTGAGAGGTGCTCGCATCCAAACAGTCCAATTATCATGATTTCACGGTCAATTAGCTCATCTCCATTTTTATTGCTTAAAGAGGATACTTTTGAAAACACCATGGTGCCTTGCACTCTTATTACGTAATTAGAAATGATGGTGCTAATTAAGAAATAATGAAGAAATAATCAGCTTTAAAGCTGCCCCCACTTCAAAATGCCACTAACGAAGCTCTCCCTCTTTCCGGTGCTTCATGGCTCTCTTGTTTCAGTCCCGTCTCCTCCATTTAACGTCAGCACCAGGAAAGCTGGGCCACCTCATTTCCTCTAACTGAGGACTAAAGATGAAAGACCCTTCCGGCACACACTTATTGAAAGCTGCATCGATGTTGTATTACCATTTTTATAAGTAATTTCATAACTTGTTAGTCCACTCCTCGCCACAGAATAACTCCTGGCTCTTCCAGCCTTTTCCATGAGCACCAACGGAGAAGAGTGGGACAAAAAGAAGATACAACTTCAGTTTACAGCAGAAATTATTCCAAACACTTGATACCCTTCCTTCTAGAGCTGAAATCTGCCTGATGTCACAGTGGGACAGCTGATTTTGAGGGACATGGCTCTAAGCTTCTCGCATTCTAGACAAAAACAATCAGCGGTTATTGATTTGAGTGTAATAACAACGCTCAGGTGTCGGCTGGCTTTATTGCTGGGACAAAATTCTTCCTCCAAAGGATTATTTGAAAGTCAGATGAGAAAACCAAGATGATTCAGAGCACCCTTTCTATCTATGATCGAATTAGACATCGATTTTTTTTGGTTCAGCTGTCAAAATGCACAATTTTGCTTGTGGTTTTTCCCCGAGTTCGTTTAATTGTACCTGACACTTCTATCGATGTACAAATTCCTTGCATTGATTTCCAATATGAGCCAAGTCTTGTCTTACTGGTAGGTTACAGGTTTCAGCCAGAGATTCAGCGCCATCACAGTAATACAGCTTATAGTCAATAGCAGCTATTCTCTCACTTCCAGCACGTCAGTGATTGTATTTCAGCTCTCAATGCCTTGTTTTTGTAAATGTACCTCTTGAGAGAAAACTGCTTAAGTTGAATCAGGGAAGATGACTGCACCCTGTAATCAAATTTCTTAGAGTAAGGACAGCTCTGCTGCTCCATAATGAATGCTCTTATTTGCTGAGGAAGACCTGATTCTCTGTCAGTGTGCTTGATACACACAGCCAGACTCCCCATACCTGGGACTGGATCGGTGCCATTTCTTGTCATAGACATCTAAAGTTTCACTCCACTGTTGGGAGACTGGGAGTCCAATCATGTATAATTGTTGAGCAATATGTGACATCTTAAATACTAATAGCATATCTGGATACTCATTTTAAAGGAGACATTAGTGGCACACTGCATCTCCTTCATCATATCAAACCTCACAAAGAATAAAGTATCACGATACATATTGCGTTTCGTCAAAATGTATTTTTGCAATCTTGCCCAGGAATGTTACATTAATGCTGATTTTCTTTCTATAATTTACCAGAATCAAATGTATGATTTGCGTTTCTGCACGTAACACATGATTCCTAATTGAATAAACATTTCTTTACAAAACTTTATTACTGTTGCTGGCTTTTTCATAGGAGTCTTTAAGTTCTCACTAAATGTCTCACTTTTTATGAGCTCTGTGCCTCCTATGTCATCAGTGTTTTTTCTGTTGACCACTCAGATCAATCGAAAAGAACAGGAATCTCCAAGTGCCCCGAGTGCCATGACTATATGATCAGAAATTCTGCCGTAGTAAAAAAAGCAAGAAGTTTGGGGTCTTACCCGTTTTTGTTGTTTAATTATGTGATCTATAATAAAGCAAGCACTGTATATCTATATATATATATAGGTACATATATATATATATATATGTGTGTGTGTGTGTGTGTGTGTGTGTATACTGCCTGCATATATGTGTATATGTATTTGGTCTATACCAGTCAAAGCCTTGTTTTGATTAAGAGCATACAGTATACATTTTAGACAGTTAACACAGCCTGGATTGAGGAAACGTCTTACCACAGTGACGTAGACAATGTCTCTGCAGAGTTTAGTTTCCCTGGGGAAGTCGGGCAGGTCCAGGAAGTTGTCCACCACCACCTG
This sequence comes from Hydrocynus forskahlii, assembly GCA_037974365.1. NCBI lineage: Eukaryota > Metazoa > Chordata > Actinopteri > Characiformes > Alestidae > Hydrocynus > Hydrocynus forskahlii. The sequence continues at coordinate 11,594,434 of JBBPCX010000032.1, read as the reverse complement.
TCCAATCAGGTCGTGGCGGGAGAAGCGGTCGAAGTCGTAGACGCTGAAGTGCAGTTTACGCGTGTGCAGCTCGGCGTAGGCCACGGGGAACAGGAAGACCTCGTCGAACACGGGGTTCAGAGTCTTGCGGTGCACTTTGGTCTGATGCTTGGTCTTGCGCTCGGGCAGAAGATAGATTTTCACATACGGGTCTGAGGACCCTGAGAAGTCCTTGGCGGGCAGGTCCTCGGCCTTGTGGATCTTCACGATGAGCTGCTCCAGGTCGCAGTCATACTTTAGGATGAAGTGGAGCCGACCACAGCTGTCCGAGTGCCGTCCGTCGTCCGTGTCCACGGAGCGCTGCTTGTAGAGCTCCGGTTTGATCCGGCCCAAGCCAGGTCCAGAAAGAGACTCCTGTCGCTGGAACTGAGCCGGGTTGAAGTCAGGGTTAGAAAAGTTCATCTGCCTCCGAATGGAATTATGCCTGCAGCAAGAAGGCCAACAGCAGCCCTCAGTTAATAGATTCCATCATGGCTCTTTAGGAGCTGTCATTCAGTCTAATGAATCTCAAACTTTTGGCCTTACGAATGCTGCCCTTTGGTTTAGTGCAACCACATTCAGTATACAAATATGGCTGGATTAACTATTAACAAAGTGGTGGAATTAGACAATTAAAACAATGCACCAAGCTTATTTTCTGTGATGTTGGAAAATAACCCAATAATTGTAGTTTTATCAATTAATTATTTGGAAATTGGATTTTAATTTTCCCAAATTATTGCAGTTGAATGCATCTTGCCTATGCAAATGTTTCTTCACAGCTAGTCATCCCTTTCTGGTTATTTAGCAAAGACTGTTTTTTGTAATTAATTTTTAGCAGAAGCACATCTGCCAGGCTGACAGGACGAGGCAGCTGGCTGATGATCCCTAATCGAAATAAAGCTTCATTGTGTTCGCCAGGAGAGAAATGCCACCTCAGTTGCTAAAAAAGCAGCAGAAAATGCTGCAGTGTCTAACGATGCCGAGTAGGGAAGATAATCCTGCCTTTCAGATTAAGGTGCAGGACATATGGTAATGAATAAATCCAGCACATTTATTTTGGGGAAAAAGCCAGAAGAGCCTTACTCCCAAAATAAGTGGATATTCTTTGTTTAACCCCTTAAAATGCAACGACTGCACATCACTCACTAGCTGCCGTTTTTGTACAAATTATGTGCTGTTTCGACGATTTCACTTTCAAATAACAGCACAAAACACATCAGCAGCTGCACACACACCTCAGCTGCCTCAAGCATTTCTATCTCATGTGAATCTAAAAAGACTATAGGAAAGATCATTATCTCACATAAGGAAAGTAGGAAAGTAAGTGAGTTTCTAAAACTGGATTTAAAAATGTATTCAAACACAGAGAGAACATGGGACTCCTAACAACCACACAAGACCTGGTAGACCACCAACATTGTCTGCCTTAGATGAACAGAAGTTAGGCAAGTTCCACTCTTGCTTCAGCTGTAAAAAAAATCCACAAGCCTGTAGCTTAAAAGGAAAAGGTGAGAAAGCTCCAGCCAGGACTTACCGGACAGATGAGGTTGGCTCAGTGACCTGTCGCTGCACACGGGCGATGTGCACATGGTTATGCTCCTTGGCCTTGGTCTGGGCCTCCAGTTGGATGTCCGGTGATGTGTGGCTGATCTTCATGGCCGACTCGGGCAGCAGCATGGGCCCGGAGGAGTCCTTGGCGAAGTCGGCGCTGTACTCGCGCTCCAGGAGCTCCTCCTCGGTCAGGACAAGCTGCTGCTCGCCCTGCTGGTCCCTCAGACTGCCTGGAAGGCAGCGGTCCCGCCATGGCACCCAGAACAGCTTCCAGGACACAAAGAGCGAGACGCCAAACAGGGCCAGGCCACAGGACGTCACCATCAATGACAGCAGACTCACCGACACATCTGACCACACACACACGAGGGAAAGAGCTGCAAATTTTATGTTAAAGAGCAGCAAAAAGAAATTACACAAAAATAGAGATTATTACTATTATACTCAGGGACGTAGCAACGGGGGGTTGCTGAAACGCGATTCCATCCCCCCACTTTTGTCAGATTAATTGGTCACGGTTGTATTTATAATTTGGCTTCTCCATCTCAGAACACCCCCACTTTTGGAAAGCTTGATACACCCTTGATTATACTACTGGAAATATAAGTGATATTAATAGTGTTGCCTGCAAAATAGCAGTTCCATTCATCAGGACTTATTAATGAACCACCATACTCAGGGTTAGGAGGATTACTGTATTAATGTGTTCCAGTACTCATACTGATTACCCGTTAAAATGTAATCCAAAGGGTTACTGCATTAAAGCACCCAGATCCTTCCATTCATTTTTCTCCCTGAATGACTTACACTGTAATATACATCAAAAAAATTCTTATTTCATTATTTAATTTTTTACATCAATTAAAGGGGGGTTACTGTGCCTTTAAAATCAATATATGTAAATGAATTCTGTCCTGATTGGGTGCCTACATTCAAAAACAACATGAATGGATGGGTTTAAACAGTCTTTATGTACTAAAAATGCGTGGAACATTCTGTTTTACTGATTTCTGCCCTTCAAAGAGACATAATCTGATTACTTGCCTTTTTGAAGTTCTAATTAAATAAAGTCAAGATGAATTTCAACAAGACCTCTTTAAAGAAGACAAATAGGAGAACTCCCCTGTTTTATAAAACTGCTGGTTTTTAACAGATGACATATTCAGTGATGTAAGTCAAGTCACGTCAAGTTTATTTCTATAGCCTATTAAAGGTAATTCAATGTGCTTTACAGAAATGAAATAAAATATTAAGCATAAAAATAGTGGGATGTAAAAAAATAATGGAAATTAAAGAATACACAGAAAATCAATAAAAGATTAAAAGTGCAGTGGAAGTACACTGCTGAGGTGGAGGAAGTGGTGGAGGCAGCTGAGGTTTCTTTTTTTGGGTCCACAAACAAACAAAATCCAGTCAGTCTCTTTTGTTGACCAGATGGGTTTCTCAGTTCCACTGGTTCTTCTGATTCAGACTCTTTGTAAGGGAGCACAAAGCTCCCCAAATGAGCCTCAGGTGTTACCCTGGAGCTTTATGGGAGTGGTCCCCAGAGCCAGTAAACTCCCTGGTCATATCAAGATGGCCCACAGAGTTGAAGCTCTGGCGGGGCTTGGGAAGCAGAGACGAGGGTCTTCAGGCGTCTGTTTCCTCCAGTGGCTGTGGTGCTTAACAGCCCTGTCTCTTTGCTCTGTGTGGCCCTTGGCGGTGCTGTGAGTTTTTTTGCCTGTCTTTGCAGCCCTCTGTGGCCCATTGGTGCTTTATTGCCCCCTTTATTGCTCTTCGTGGTGCTCTGTAGTGCTTGAATTTTTTGCCATGTGCTGCGCTTCTGTGAATTTATTACCAAGTTTCTAAGCAACAGTAGTCCTGCATGATATGTATTTAGAAATCTGAATACTGAGTGACTCATAAAGAGTCTCATTAAGTGCATGTAAACTGCAGAACAGGATTATAGCCTAAATCTGATTTTCTAAAGTCGTGTATCTGATTATGTGCATGTAAACAAACTCACTGATTTGGTAAATGCATGGTAAATGTAACATTAGGGGTCTTGCTCAAGGAGTCCTGGCATCCCCTATTAACAGAGTTCATTACTTCCAGGCATGCCAGGTATAAATATTAGGAGGGGAAATTATTGAAAGACTCTGAATTACCCCAAACATCTTGTTTTCTTCTTAACCCTTAAAAAACGAGAAATACGGATCTGTGCTGAAGGCACAACAAATGAAAAATCATTGTTATATGGCCAAATGACTCATTATATGAAAGTTCCTCTGATTTGTGTGTCAGTTCCTCCTATTTGAGGTGTCAGACGTCATGTTGAGCTTTGTTTGGTGTTCCTGTGTCACACTGAACCAAAGTTATTGTCATTTAAAAACATGTATACACACAACTGCCCATAAAGAACAAAAATGAACAGATTTCTTTTATTTTAGGTTTTAGAAACAAACAGAAAAATTACAATATCTTTGAACCAGGAGAACTTTCAGGATAGTCTCCGCCCAAAAGTGGGAGGGGAAAACCCGCGGAGGGAGGGGCTCTGGAGAGCGGCTGAGTGGCAGCGTGCCAAGAAAGAGCAGCAAACAGCGAGCATGTAGGAGAACAAACGCCGGTTCTAGACTGTTTTACACCAATTTTATTTACTGAAATCAGAGTTTACTGATACACTCTGAGTTCTAAGGGTTAAAGAGAACAACCCCAAGTTTCACGATTTCTTCTTAATACTGAGTATGACGTCAAGTGTGCCCTGGAAGAAACTGTGTCTGTACGCTGTAATCCAAACAGATGGTTTTGGCCTTTGTTCCTAACAGAAAACGTCTCATTGCAGCGATAGTCAGTGAGGCAGACTGCCATGCATTCTTCAACAGGCTTCATGAGGAGAACAGCTCATTATGAAGAAGAAGCTCATTTCTGAGAGAGCAGAGCCAGGCAACAGGGCTGGAGCACCGGGCAGCAAGTGGGCAAGTTATGTGTGAAATGTTCTCTCTCTCTCTCTCTCTCTCTCTCTCTCTCTCTCTCTCTCTCTCTCTCTCTCTCTCTCTCTCTCTCTCTCACACACACACACACACACTATCACACTCTCTCCCTCACACCTATCATTCTATCTCTATCTCCCCTTTGCCCACTCTCCCCTCTCTCCCCTTCCTTGTCTCTCTCTTTCTCTCACCTCCTCTCTCTTAATATTTCTGCTTCCTCTTTTTCTTTCTCTGCTTATATCACTCACTCCATCCACAACTCTTTATCTTTTTGATCTCTCTCTCTTCTCCCTTTCACTCTCTCTTGCACACTCATGCTATCACACTGCATCTCTCACCCCAATCTTTCTGTTTCCTTGTCTCTCTCATTCTCTCTCCTCCTCTCTCTTTCTATCTCCTCTGCTTCCTCTTTTTCTTTCTCTGCTCTCCTCTCTGTCTTCTTCTTTGTCTCTCTCTTTCTATCTCCTCTGCTTCCTCTTTTTCTTTCTCTGCTAAGATCTCTCACCCTTCCTAAGACTCTATCTTTTCCATTTCTTTCTGCTCCCTTTCACTCTCTCTCTCCTTTTCGCTCCCTCTCTTTCTCTCTCTCTCTCTCTCTCTCTTTCTTTCTCGCGCCTCTTTGCTCCCTCTCTCTTTCTTGCTTTCTCGCTCCTCTCTCTCTTCCTCCTTTCCCCTCTGCTTCATTCATGCCGTCTGGCTGTTCTCGAGGGACGCTCTCTCTCTCTGAATTAGGCCACACAGACAGAGAGAGGCTTTTAGTGTGGACTGAATGAATCCCAGTCAGACTGCTCCCCGCTCGCCCGCGCTTTCATTTCTCTCCCTTCTGCTACTCTTTTACAGGCCAGCTGAAGACACACTGTCGATTTCATCTGTGTTCCACTTAAGCCTGGAGTTGGAGGATGAAGAAAACAGGATGAACGATTAAAAATGTCTCCAAACTCTCCCACTATGCGAGATGTTCCTTTAATGCAGTCTGAACCGTAAGAGAGAGAAAGAGCTGAAATAGTAAATTAGTGGGACAATCTTCCTTAAAGGGAACATTGATGATGTTAGTGGCACTGCTCGAGAAAATCCAGCCAAGAGCAGCTCTGTGGTCAGAAAGTGGCTACTGAAGGGCTTGAGGATGGATATAACACAAGCTGGGCGTCAACAGATGAGCCATAGTCCACTCCTGGTGGATGTGTGTAAAATCCACAGCAACAATGCGTGTGGTACATTGTACCAGCATCACACACACACACACACACACACACACACACACACACACACACTACTATGAAGTCAGGACACTGCCAAGTCAGTGTCCCTGCTGCACTGAGAATCGTCCAAGTAGTATCTGGGCAACAGTGGCAACTGACAAACTGTCCAACAGATGGGTATTATTACACCTTTAAGTTAGACAGAGCTCATAAAATGGACAATGACCAGTGAATGGAGGTACAAGCTTTTCCAAAAAAGGGGGGCCAGTGAGTGGAAGCATAAGTTGGGTGTTTCTAATAAAGTGGCCAATGAGTGGAAACACAAGGTGGGTGTTTCTAATAAAGTGGCCTGAGAGTGCAACTGCAAGTTGGAGGTTTCTAATAAAGTGGCCAGTGAACGGAGGTACGAGGTGGGCGTTTGTAGAAATAGGGGTCAATGACTGGAAACACAAGGTGTGTTTTTAATAAAGTGGCCAGAGGGTGGATGCACACATTGGAAGTTTCTAATAGTGAAATGTAGTGAATGTAATGACAAGGTAGGTGTTTCTAATAAAGTGGTCCAAGAGTGAAAGTGCAAGATGAAGGTGTTTCTAATAAAGTGGCCAGTGAGTGGAAGTACAAGGTGAGTGTTTCTAGTAAAGTGGCCAGAGAGTGGAAGTATGAATTATGCTTTGCCAGTAAATAGATCTTGATTGTGTAATGGCTTTTAGTCGCTGAATGCTGTACCGCTGTTGTCACCTAAACGTGTGATTGTGTTGATGCGGTACCACTTACCAGCCTGTAAAACACAATTATTCCTTTTGTAACAAGGTGCAAATGGGGACTGTAAATGGGTTTGAAAAAATATGTTTCTGTGCTAAGTGTAACAATTGTCCCTGATCCATCTGCTGTTCTAGGGTCAGATTTGTGTGGCATCAATCACACTTAGACAGACACTCATCCAGCTGTGATGATCAGAAAATTAGCTGCAGTCTTGGACGTAATCTGAGACCATGTCTACAAGATGTTTTCGCGTTTGATATTTTGATGATCTAGGATCAGTTCCGCCCGCATTATGTTCCTCAGGAAGTGGAGCCAGAGACTGACCCCAGTCTGCTTTTTCAATCAGCCTAATTAGACACAGCATCGCAACCTCTGACAGAATAACTGGGAAATAATTTGATTCAGCGAGTGCCACTAATGGCGTGGTACGTCAGGAAAAAAAAAGCTGTGATATGTTGAGTTGCCTTAACTTAATTTGCATAACAAATATTTTGTTCCTAATCAATGGGCATCCAAAAAAACCCATCAAAGAACGTGAGCAACAATTAAAACAATTCATGCTTAAAAAGGTGGGGAATAGGAGCGTGATCCGAGAGACCTGATCTGATATGTTTTGACAAACTGTGAATTGAGTGTAAATGTATTCAGTAAATTATTAATCACGCAGTAAGTGGTATTATTACATCTCTTACTATGTCATTGATTGTATCATTACATAGTTTCATTTAAGTAGTAATAATAGAAGTAATAACTGTACCTATAGTTATAGTTGTTAATACTGCAATATCAGGGTTAGAGGATTTAGAGAAATGACATCATAAGCTACTGTTTATGTCTGGAGGAAATAACGACATCTTGATTGGCTGATAAAAATGTTACAAGCTAAATGTAAATGTAGTCAGTATTAAAGCTACTTTTGCACTCACTCACTCACTCACTCACTCACTCACTCACTCACTCACTCATTCATTCATTTTCTGTAACCACTTCAGGGTGGGGTGTCAGCCCACTTCAGGGCACACACACACACACCCACCATTCATTCACACACTCACTAGTAAAGTTACTAACCAATAGAAATGTTATGAGCTGACTGGTATGTTGCGTATTGCAATGTTACTAGTCACTAAAAATGATACTAACCAACAAGAATGTAGCCAATAGAAATGGTAATTAAAATGATACGCATCAATATAAATGTTATTATCCAATAGGAATGTTACTAGCTAATCAAATGTTGGCAATATAAAAATGGTACTGGTCTATATGGATGTTGCTATCCAACAGGAATGCCTCTAGCCATTCGAATGTCACCCACAGAAATATTTCTAGCCAATAGAAATGATATTAACCAATAAGAATGTTACTGGACAATAGGAATGTTACTAGTCGATCAAATGTTACCAGTAGAAATGTTACTAGCCAATAGGAATGTTACTGGATAATTAAATGTTGTCTATAGAAAGGTTACTAGCCAATAGGAATGTTACTGGATAATTAAATGTTGTCTATAGAAAGGTTACTAGCCAATAGGAATGTTGCCAGTGGAACTGTTACTAGTCAACAGGAATGTGATCAGTGGGATTAATACAACCCAGTGAAAATGGAGCAAGCCAATTTGATTACTATAAGCAATAGTACAAGCCAGTAGGAATGTTGCTAGCTGATTGTGAAGGTAGTAGGCATGTTACTAATGTTACCTGTCAAAAATGAAGACATTAGCAGCCATCTGATATGTTAATAGACAATGGGAATGTGACCAGCCAACGGGAATATAACTAGATCTGAATCTCAAAGTCTGAATATTACAAACCAGTGGGACCATTACAAGCCGCAAGGGACTTTACAAAACTGGACTGTTGAACTGGGAATGTTGCTAGCCAAGAGAGACGTTGTTTGTGAGATGCTTGGACACAAACTCAGCAACTCAGGAACTCAGTATGTTACGATCATGAGAAGACACTCTGACTCCTCTGAAGGCATGAATAATGCATTCTGTAGGAAACATGCCTTAACCAGCACTGCATTTTCAGGATACCTGCCCAGTATAATTACATTTGCATGCACGTAGTGTTAATGCAAAGTGCTGAGGGCTATCAAAGTTGATTAACAAGTTCTGCTACTGCAGTGCACCAAAGAGAATGATGCAAAGTCCCCATTTTTCAGTGTGATATCATGTACATTAGGATTCAGTCCTAAAGGTTTTTTCTGCCTGTTGAAATTTGAGGCGATGTGGGATTTTACAATTTCAGCATGCCAGAGGGCAGCTAAATAGATCTTATTCCAAGGATCAATAAGAAGAAGGAGGAAATAAATAAATAAATAAAAGCGCAGTCATTATGCATCCAAATGTCATGTCATGGAAACTAAATTTTCTTGGGTTTATTGAAATAAATGTTAGCAATGCTATGAAGACACTGTTAAAGTCCCAGAATGCACTATTTCTTCCTTGCAGAGGCTATGCATGGAAACTGAGCTGCAAAACAGTCCATTTCAAAATGATTGACTGTATGCGGTATAGGTGGGTGTATATAAATGTGTCGATTTTATATACAACTACATTCAAAATGGTCTGACTTTGCAGCTTAAGGCACTTTTCCACAGGTGTGGAGGAACCGTGCTGTCCCTAAACTGTACTGTGATGGTACTGAAGTTGTATCCCGCATCCTCCCTCTGTGGGTTTCCTCCACCCACTTGTGGGCGGAGACTATCCTGAAAGTTCTCCCAGGTTCAAAGATCTTGTGTTTTTTCTGTTTGTTTCTAAAATCTAAAATAATATGTGTAATAATCTAAAAGAAATCACCCCAGTAGTGGTGATTATTATTATCATTATTATTACATGTTTTTTAATTTATAATAACTTTGGTTCTACGTGACACAAGAACACCAAACAAAGCTCAGCGTGCCGTTTGACACCATTGCAAGCAGCACAAACCGGGGGAACTGCTTTACGACATGGTAAACTGCTTTACGACAGTTTACCATTTGTCGCTCTTCTGGCATGGATCCATGCTGTTAAAAGTTAAGAGATAAAGAGAGAGTAGATGGTGAAGTAAAAATTACTTAAGTTTTGGTACATTGAACTGTTAAAGTGGTCTCTAGTGGAGAAAAGAAAAATCTATGTTAAGATAAAGAACGGAATAATAAGCCTAGGATTAAGAGGTTAAAAGGATAATTCAGTGAAATAATGCAGTCCTGCATGGTGCCCTGGTAAGTTCTAACCCTTTCATTTACAGTTAGCCACGTTAGCACTGTTTGATTCGTTGCCCCTTTACACATTCATGCTACAGCAGCTTCTTCGTGGCATCATTTGCGCTGAGTGGGATTTGTCGGAAATCTCTCAGGGAGCATCTTCGGATCTTGTTAGGCAGTGAAAGAAGCAGGGAAGCCGCATAAAAGGTGGCTTTGTTCAAGGTTTCAGAGTGATTAACATGCCTTTTGGATTTCACTTCACAGAGGGTTCTGTGTCTCTGTCTTTATCTTTCACTCACTCCCACCGCTCTAATGAAAAGAGCACAGGCACAACACTGTTCTGTGAAGAAGAGAAAGCTCCCAAATAGCTGGAGCCAAGTGCAGCTGTATATTTCCCCAACCTTTGATGCGCCTCGCACAACGCGACCACTTTAAATTCAGGCGTTTGAATCTAAACACCACTTTGTGTCTAAAACGCATGCCAACACCCCCACATGGCACGTCTTCCTCCTCTGAGTTCGCAGAACCGCTCGTATTGTGATTAGAGTAGAGTCACTAGTCTGCGGAGTAGCGAAGGGGCCGGGGCGCTGGAGACCCCCTGTAGAGCTCACAGGAGTAGAAAGTGATGGACATGTGTTCCAGAGAGCTTGTTATGTGCAAAAGGAGCAATGTTGTTGAATGCTCAGATAGAAACCAAGGGCCATGTTCACTTTCCAGGCTTCCTTTTAAGGAGGGCTTCATCTTGGAAAACTGATTTTTATGTTAAATAAAACCTCAATGCATGTAAACAACACTTCAAAACATTCTGCTTACTCTCCAGTCTTTAGGATTCATATAAATGGAAACGAAGCAACGAAAACTGCTCATTTTAAATGAATTTTTTATGATGTCAGAAAAACCAAGGCACTTACACAAATCCACCAATCAGCCCAGCCCATTCACAATGAAGGTATAAGGAGTGTTTCAGGCCAGGTTTTGAATGAAATGCAATACAGGGAAGTTAGTCAATTCAAGTCCACCTGGATTCAAACCCACAACCCTGGAGGTGTGAGGCAAGGGTCCTACCCACTGCACCACCACGGGGACACTACTTTTGTCAATATTACTAATTTACTACTGATCTCTATTACTGCAATAACAGACTCCTAACCACTACTTGGGTTACTGGTAATTCACTTAACTGCATTTGTGTATATGGCATACTGTATTTCAAATTGAGAATTTTCTGCAGAGTTTTACTTGTATTTATTTATATTTTATATATTTTTTGTCCTTGTCTGTATTCGTCTCTGTGTGTCTGTGCACTCTTTGTTGCATAAGCAGATTCCTCCTGGATCAATAACATTTTCTGATTCCGATTCTGATAAGTGAAGTGAGGCAAACAATAGAAAAGAGTAAACAGTATACGGGCCCTTTAAGAAAGGATGTGCGCATGAATATAAACATGTGGATTCGCCCACACGCTTGAAGAAACATATGAAGTTATGACATACAGTGCGTCAACGGCATTACGTTTGCACAGATCTGTTCTCTGGCAACAGCTGCTGACGGTTTCCACGCCTCTGTCAACTGCTGATCTAAATTTGAAGGTGTGGCGTGAGGCCTTAAGTGTTATGGAAGAAGCAGATTGAGGACAGGGTTGAACTGAATTGTTGACTGAGAGATAGACAGATGTTTCTGACCACAGAGAAGAGAAACAATCACAGGTCAAGCAATCAAACTCCCCTCAAGTCAAACCACAGCATTGAATCACTGTCAGAGAAAAACACATCCCTGTAGATCCTTGATTTAAAGTGACAGTTCTGCCAAATATCAAATGTACTAATTTCCCCCTCATCCCAAATGTAGTCAGTCAGCTGAGATATGACGTTTTAGCACTGTAGCTCCAAGCCTTATTAGTAATAGAAACTTATGGGCACCAAACAGCAGGCCTAAATAGCCTAACTAACCTTAAAAACCTGTTTGTGTGGGTTATGACACTGTATGGTGTAACACAAAATTTACATTTTCATACATTTACATTATTTTGCAGACATTTTATTTGTGTATCAGAGATGTAGCCGAATTTACTGTTGGGAGTCTTATCCAAGGAAATTTATTAGTGTACTGTGGTGCATGCGTCATCCAAAGTAGGAATCTAACGCCACTAGTGTAGTGTTATCCACTACATTATACAACCATCGAGAGTAGCTGGGGGCCCCAATAACCACTCTCCTAAACAGTCATAGTACAGATACAGCACATTGTTTATTTTCGCTTGCATGTTTTTACTGCAACTCCCAGTTTTTGATCAATAGGTACTAACTTCCAACATCTTTGTTTACAGATTAACACAAGACCCCCACAAGATGTCCAGATTCACTGTACACTCCACTTGCTTTTGCGTTATCTAAAATCTAAATAATGCGACAGTAAAACTTAATTTTTTTACTCATTAGCTACATTTGCACTGGAGCGGCAGAGTGTTTTGATTTACAATGGATGGGACCAATTTTGCGACAGAAAACGTCACTCTAGGCCTTCTGTTGTATATGAAGTGAAGTGACCATTTTGTCACGCAGTGTGAAATTCTTCCTCTGTATCTAACTCATTCACCAAGTGAAGCAGTGGGCAGCCAGCGATGCAGCTCTATGCCAGGACTCTTTACTGAAGGAGTCACTCTAGAAATGCAACATATAAGATCAAATATATGCTCATCAGTGTATAAGTGCTCATCAGAACAGGCAAAAAATGTTCACTTGCATGAACATACTACTAAAATCCTGTGGAGATGCTATCAGAAAATATAGATAGGATTTTTAATTACTTTTTGACCATGCTATGGTATTAAAGATATGGCCCAAACTGAAAGTTAGCTTCAATAAACATGGTTCAAAGGGAAAAATCTAATCAAATTCATTTTAGGATGAACTGTGCTACACAAGAACAAAATTTACACAGTATATCCTTAGAGCAAAACCTTGTGTCTCTAAACGTGTAACTAATCAGGAAAAGGAAAACTGGCTTAACTTCTAATGGCTATGAACATAAACATCACAGTTTTTGCAAGTGATCTGGAACAGTTTCTAATGGTCTGTTTTATTGTTCTGTTGTGCTGCTGTTTTCAAGTTATAAAAAAAAATCTAAATGTGACAAAATAGGAGAAACAACATTTTATGCAAACAGCAACAGTGTGTTATAGTACACAATGCCAGTCTCCACATGGACCAGAGCTTCAGTTGCGTAAACACTTATCGATATGTTTTCGCCTGTCCTTGTTGTCACCAAGCCATAAATATTACAGCATCATGTTGTTAACCTCTCACAGTTCCACGCTCCCCTGTGCTCTATTACAGCTTGCTGTCTGTGCCATAAAGGAGCTTCTCCAGGATCCGCGGAGGTCCTCGTTGGGCTGGACGTATATTTCCTGGATTTCTGCCGTCCCGTGCAGGGCCAGCCTCAGCTGCTCGCTTTCATTAGAATCTTGCGAAACTCCTCTTAGGGGAGAAGAATTGTGAGCACGGTTCAATCACCCTTCAACAGTAGAGCTATCGTATGTCAAATATACATTGGTCTCTAGGGACAACCAGCATTTGAAGACAGTCTATAGGCTTCTGGGTGGTGGTGGAGGGGGCGGGGGTGCTATAGGCAGCTGATATGGACTTCTGCATGTTTCAAAGAGAAATGGAGGATGAAAGAAGCTGGCCGGGGGTAAGAGGCACAGGGGAGGACTGTTTATTGTGGATGCTCTTGGCAATGGCAGTAACAATAACACAGAAATAATGGAGAGGTCAGTTAGGAGGTGCACAGGAGCACAAAAGCATGTATAGTCCTTTTCCACTAAAGAAAGCAAGATTTTACAAGTTAGCATAGCAGTACTCTTTCCTGCTTAGTTATGGATGACTGGAAGAACATGTCCAGGTGAAATATGTGTCTAAAGTACTACCATGCTTACTTGTAAAATATTGCTTCTTTTTGTGGAAAAAGCCTATACAGTGTAATGCTTTTTTTTAAAGATAGCATGGTAGTACTTTCTCCTCCTGCTTAGATCCAGAAGACCGGAAGAACACGTCCAGGTGAAATATACGGCTAAGTCGTTGGGGAGGAGGCCCTTCAGATGACTTCATTAAATCACGCCTAATGAATTCTCAGCCCCGAATTGAATAAAGGCTAATGAATTCCGCCTGTAATCGCACGTCACAAGTTCGCACTTTACCATTGTTTCAAGAGCAATAGGACACTGCTCACCTATGTTGTGTATCATTAGTGGATCAGTAATGATGCGGTCAGTCTCCATCAGAGTTACTGACAATACATTCAACTGAGTTTCTGATCAGTTCTAGTGACCGGCTTCATGTGACTGCAATGGTGTTTGACATTAATGCATCCTGCCCTTTGTCCACAGGAAGGAATAATGACCATTTAACTGCATGAATCAGTTTAACATACACAGAACTCTTCTGTGAAGGACTGTCCCCTAAACCCGAATGTAGTGTTAGGAGTCTTGCCTAAGGACTGTTATTGTGGTGTGTCACCAAAGGTAGGAATCGAACTCAACTCTCTTCCCAGAGGGTAGAAATATTATCCACTACACTATATAACCACGAACAACACGTGGGGGCCTTAATAACCACTGTCCCAAACAGATTTGAGCACATTGTTTATTTTTGTTTATATGTAGGTCCCAGTTTTTAAGAAACGGAAAGTAACCTTCAGTGTCTTAGTTTGCAGATCCACACAAAACCTCTGTGTAAAGTGACCATTTGTCATGGAGAACACAGCAAAGCACACAGTGTGAAATTCTTTCTCTGTATTTAACCCATTCACCAAGTGAAGCAGTGGGCAGCCAGGAACACAGCGCCCGGGGAGCAGTGTGTGGGGACGATGTCTTGCTCAAGGGAACTTCAGTGTCTCTAACAGTCCTGGGATTTGAACCCACAACCTTCTGATTGCAGGGGCAACTCCCTAACCACCAGACCACCAGTTGCCACATAGAGTGGCAGTGGAATCAACCAACCATGCAGTCAATCTCCATTGTAGTTATTGACAATGTATTCATCCGAGTTTCTGATCTAGTGACTGGCTTCATGTCACTGTAATGCTGTTTGACATGGACAAAGAATGATGATTATTTAACAGCATTAATCAGTTTAAGATGCACTGAAGAATCACAACTCATCCATCAGACCTCTGAGAAATACCTTCTCTAGTGGGATGTCAAGTGTGCATAAAGCCATACAAATACAAACAAGCTTATTTCAAAAAGCACTGTTTCCTAAAACTGCAAACTTCATATCTAATCTTCATATCATCGCTGTCCAGAAAACATACAAACAAACAAACACATGTATCTCCAAAGTGGTATCCCACAGACGTGGACAAAAACGTTTTTCCCTTTCAGTTTAACTTAAGATAAATGTATTTTATTTCAAGCAGTTCTATTGGTCCATTTATCATTATTTTTCCTCACAAAGTTAAAGGGAGCTGCTGTATTGAATAACACAGAAAAATTCAGAAAAACGTAGAAAATAGAGAAAATGGAGGTATCGGTTTATTTGGTGTGATTCAGAACCGATTTTCAAGGTCTTTAAAGAACCATATACAACAGATTTAACCGGCATGCAAAAACCCATTTATGCATTCAAATAATTCCTCTTAGAATTCATGTTTCTATATAGAATCACTGCCTATCAGAACATCTGAAGAAGCATTTTTAGGATGTGCAGTGGAAGTAAAGTCCTTATTGATGATGCACGTGCATGAAAGAGACATAAAAAAGGCATAAAGTTAGAATTTATATTTAAACACATGTTCAAATGTTTTCTCAGGAGGGCAGGTCCAGCTGGTGCAGGGTGGTGTCGGTATAATATTTGGGGCAGACAGCTGTAAATGGGTCATTTACACTGAACTGTGGTCATACTGGGAGATAATTAGTGACGGATGCTATTTTTAGCTCAGGCCAGAGAAATTGGTTTACTCTTAATGGCTTTTACAGAAATAGTGATATTTGATATTTGGGATTATGATACTGATAACACTAATAACAATAACAACAACAACACCAACAATGATAATAATTTAATAATAATAATCATCATTATCATAAACATAAAAATGATAAGTGGAATCATTACTACATGATGATGACCGACCGTTTGAGTCATAACATCTTTGGAAGCAAGCAGAAATATTATAAGTATATAAATAAGTAAATGCTTAAGACCAGAAAAGGGTGTTTAATGCTCTCAGCCCTGGTGAGAGCAGTGAAAGCACTTATTGTCAGTAAATGGGTGGGGCTCTCATTCCAGTCAACAAAGTCCATCTCCAGCCATGGCTTTCACAGTGTTGCCTCTGAAGATGGCTTTGCAATGCAATGAGATGCATTTATACACACTACAAGGGTGTGCATTCACAGGATGAGGAGGAGGAGGAGGAGGAGGCTGGAGCAGGCAACCGAGAGCAAATGCTACGGAACAGAAGTTTGGCGTGTGTCTGTTCCAGTTTTTTACTGTGAGCTTTGAAGTTTTAGTTGAGGGAGGAAAGAGCAGAGGCACCAAGCCGACAACGGTTGCTTGTTATCATGTAGAAATGATTCCACTTATTATTACTGTGTGTATGATGATGATAATGATGATGAGGAAATTCTAGTTTTCGTCATCATGAACTGTCAAATAAGTTTTTAAATGCATAAATGGTTCTTTGCATGGTAGTTGTGCATGGTTCTTTAAAGAAGCTTTAAAAATGGTTCTGTACTGCAATTTCCTCCAGGATCAATAATGTTTTCTGTTGCTGATTCTGAATACAGATGCAAGAGCTTATAGATGTAAGGGCTTTTGATGAGCTGTGACAACCTATGACAGTCTAAGACATTCTATGACAGCCATGCATCCAGTTCAACTATTCAACATCTTTTAAACCTGCATTTCACGCAACGGCTGTTACTTATGCTTAAGAACTTACTTTATCATTTGAGGTCTAGATCAGTTGCATTCAATGCATCACTTTATTCAGTGAAAAAAAAGCTTTGAAAAAGGAGAAAGTGGAAGCAGAGCAGCAGAATCCCTCCTGAAAACTCATTTGCTCAGAGAGCATCTCCTCTTCTGATGCACTTCTCATGCATTTATCTCACAGAAAGATTTTAGCACTTAGAACTCTGCTCTGGTTCTCACACTGTCCTGAAACTTGTGTGTCTGGCAAATGAATGTAATGTAATGTAATGTAATGTAATGTAATGTAATGCAATGGAATGCAATGTAATGCAAAGTCACGTAATGTGACATAATGTAATGTAAAGTAATTTAGTGTAATGAAAGTTAAATCAAACTCCTGCTCCCTACCTGAGTCTGAAAACCTGGGTCTGCCCAGGTCTCGGAAATAGTAGATGAAGTCCATGCAGTTGTCATTCTGCACCTCTCCAGTGGAGCAGAGCTCGGTCAGCAGCTCCAGAGCCTTTCGACAAATCTCATCCTCTCTTTCTGCAGGCATTTCCCAACAGCATCCTCCTGCATGGGCACGCGATCCCTCGCTCAGTGAGGCAGCCCTGCTGGGCACGCGCACTTCATTTTCCCCTACTATAAATATTATTGTTATTAATGTTAATAATATGACTGTTATGACCTCCCTCTCCACTCCAGAGCAGGTCTCCAGCCGCCTCTCCAAAGTACGCTGCGCGTCACACAAAGTGCCACCGGTTGGACTCGGCGTGGCGCGCGCTGTCCGCGGAGCGCTGGTGCTGATCACGGAGCAGGCGCTCACTCTCTCTCCTGCCTCGCCTCGCGCGAGCCTCGGACTGCTCTCACTTTTCTCTCCTGCACCCCCCACCTCCACCCCCACCATGCACGAGCCCCTCCTTCTCACACACTTTCCAACCCCTGAATGATCCAGTAACAACAACTCACTTTATTGAGTAGAGCTGTGGGAAATAATCAGTTTTAAAGAATCGTGATGCAAATAATCACATTTTAAAATCGATTTAATTTGAATTGAATTTTAAATTAAATTGCATATATTTACATGTTTTAATTACAATTATTGGGCAGAGCTATGGAAAATCATTGTTTTAAAGAGGCACTGAGCTACAAAAGCGAATGATTCTGCATCAGTTTGAATTATTTTAGTACAATATCTTATTTATGGTGTAATATTAGTCATTCTTCAAGGTTTACATTCCATTCACACTTTACTGCTGCATTACATTACTGTTACATTGTTGTATTGTCTATTTATCATATTGTTTCAGTCATAACTCTGTTGAATGCTGAATGTTGCTATATGTTTTACGGTGGTCCATGGAGAAACGTCCATCACGTAGTTTCTCAGATTTTATCTTTTATAGGTGCAAGTATTGAACTGAACAGCTTTGCTTTGGTTTTTAAGAACTGCTGACAATATTTCTCCTAAATTCCAAATAAAAGTATTGCTCTTTAAAGCATTTTAATGGAAACCATTCTGTGAGTACTGAAGTGACTCAACTTCACTGAGGAGACCCTCAGAAGACCCTAAAAACAAAGTCTCCAGCAGCATCTTAGTACTGGAGCACATCCAAAGACCTCCTCTGTTTTTACTCTAAAAGCATTACAAGAGACTCGGTGTGTCTTTAATTAATAGTGTCACTTATTAATTACTGCCTTATGATAATTAGCACAGGAGCCAGAGCCAAAGAGAAAACGCTGACACTGACACTGACATTGTGTCCTGTCTTCTGTAGACGGTTTCACGTTTCTTTTTCTCATTCCAACAGCTTGTTTTAGAAA
>JBBPCX010000032.1:11563516-11575908 GCA_037974365.1 Hydrocynus forskahlii | reverse complement strand
GTGTAAAACAGTCTAGAACCGGTGTTTACCCTCAGAACTCAGAGTGTCTCAGTAAACTCTGATTTCTGTAAATATAAACAGTGTAAAACAGTCTAGAACCGGTGTTTGTTCTCCTGCACTCTTGTCGCTTGCTGCTCTTTCTCAGCGCGCCGTCGCTCGTCTGCTCTCCGGAGCTCCTCCCTCTGTGGGTTTGCCCCACCCACGTGTGGGCGGAGACTATCCTGAAAGTTCTTCTGGGTTCAAACATAGTGTTTATTTGTTAATTTTTTCATTTTGTTGTTTAAAATATAAGACATTTGTTCTTTTTTGTTCTTTACGGAAATAATGACAAATTACAATTTGTTGTACAAGCCTTCTGTCAGGCCAAGGACAAGATGGAAGGAGGATGGAGGACTTCAGCAACCCAGGCTCATCTGAAGAGGGGAGAGGAACAATGAGAAAAAGAGAGGAAACACCTCCTGGGAGAAATGGTGCAAGGTTCCTCGTCCATCCCCAGAAGTCAGGCCGAATTGTTAAGGGCTATGATCCAGCCGTGGATGTTCAGGCCACCATAGGATCAGGCCTTTGTGGGTTTGAATGTCATGGCTGGCACTTGTCTTCATCCAGCAATAATATCCCAGTTTAGTGTTGCTGCAGTCCACAGAATGCCTCTCCCTCAGGCACCACTCACACCAGCCAGCTCTGGCAGCACCATCTTTCCTCCAGAAGTGTAGGTGGAGGCGAGCCAGCCCGGCCAATCTGCCGCTCCATCTCTTGAGGGCTGTTGATCTGGTACTTTTAACCTTTAGAACTCAGAGTGTTTCAGTTAAATCTGATTTAAACAAATATTATCTCTTGGCGCACTGTTGCTCAGCTGCTCTCTGGAGCCCCTCCCTCTGTGGATTTTCCCCAAACAAAGCTCAGCATGACGTCTGACACCTCGAGCATCAACACAAACCGGGAAATCTTCCATTTAGCAGATGTTTTGCCATTTGACAACAATTTACCATTTGTTGTGCTTCTAGCACGGATCTGTGCCTTGCTGCTTTCATTTGCCATTGGTCCAGTCTAAGGACATTTTCATGCCTGGAGTTCATTTGCTCTTGTCCAAATCAAGTACTGAGTTTATACATTTTCCACTTTGGTTCACAAAGAAAAATCCAAGTGAACGAAAATGCATCACAACAAACCACATGAACGTTCCTCCACGGACTGGTCAGATGAGCCTGGAACAGGAACAAGAAAGTAAATGCAGGAGGAAAGTCCTGTGTTCTGGATGAGTGCAGATTTCTGTAAGAGAAACGAGCTGTGGAACTGAACACGGAGCAGCGGCAGAGCTGTCATTTCCTCACCACTGGGTTAATTATCTGGGTAATTTACCAGGCAGAATGATACCAGCAGTCTAGATTGTACTTCGAGGAAATGTCTTGAAAATCCTGATCTGCAAAGAAGACATGCTGCCTTCAGACGACTGAGCAGAACGAGGGAGCTAATACTGAACATGCACAACATGCTAACAGTCCACGTGCTAAACTGAAGACGTGGTTGTTAGGCTTGACATGTAAAGACCTGCAGATACACTTGGTATTTGGATCGTATTGGAACATTCAAACCAAAAATAAACTACTCCGGTGATCATTTGGGACCAGACCAGGACCACCTCCTCTGAAGGCTCTGTACCTAAGTGCCCAAATCAACCAATCCAAGGGGTCAAACGTACTATGGCTTTATTCAAATGCTCTTGAATCATCTCAGGATTACATTTCACTGCACCTTACATGTGTATAACTGTGTACGTCACAAATAAACATCTTGCATCTTGAACTTTGCATCTGAAGGCTCCTCTGTCTTTGATATGAAAGCACCCTAAAGGGCACAGTTTTGTTTTTTTGTACCTTCTCAAGTACCAGTATGGCCTAAAGGTACTCGAGGGTGTTCTACTCCGTCCTTAATAACATTTGCATTTGAAGCCAGAAACACATGCTTTACAATTCCAGGTGAGGATAAAGTCACTAAACAGTATGCCATCATCAATAAGAACACCAAACTCTAGAACATGTTTGCTAAGGCACATTACTTAGGCAGAGTGTTTCGGCTAATATTTTACACCTTTAAGAAATTATACAAGCTTTCTTTGAGTCCGCATGTGAACGCTGTCATGATCTATATATTTATTTATAAATAGTATAAACATATTATTTGTACAAATAATACTTATATATGTATATTAACATTTATCTTTATATTTATAAATATTAATCCAAATTGCGTATTCTCATTGTAGATTGTATATTATTGTATAGTACACTGTTTAATATGCTGTTCATTGCGTTTTTGCAGATTGTTGTTGTTTTATACTGTTGTGCTTGAGAGACACTATCGACCGCAATTAAAATCTTGAATGTGCTCGCTATCATACTTGGCCAATAAACATGATTCTGATTCTGATTTGATGTCTAGAATGATTGTTTCTCAAGTCAGCACAGCTGGTGTTAATCTCTAGTAAAGCTCAGGTAGCTAATCCATCAGTTCACTCTCAAGAGAAGACAAATTATATGGATTTGCTTTACTCTGCTCAAGTCTATGAGTATTTGTGTCTGTATGAGTGACGAATGTTGCAGTACTTTGTTTCATATCAGCCAATAAGTTAGGCTAACTTGAAAGCATAGGCAGCTAATTATAAAAATAGCTCTAGTAGTTTCCCAAGCAGGTGGGAAATGAACTACGACCAGAATCGAGTGGACTCCGGTTTGGGTCAATTCTTATGTTTAAATGTGCAGTGGAAACAAACCCTGAATGCAGAGGTCGTTTACCCACCACTAACTAACTATTAGTCAAGTCAGTAATGAATCAGCTTTAGTGTAAAATGATCAGACCATCCTGTTTAGAATGACAATATAATAGACCACAAGTGGGAAAAGAGGTCACAAGGTTTTAATAATCTGAAGCATTTAAAAGCATGAGTTCTTATGGTCATCTCTGAGGACCTCATGCTCTATATGACCTTATCATTTACACTTACATTTACGTTTACGGCATTTATCAGATGCTTTTATCCAAAATGACTTCCATTCCCTAACTACAGGGGGCAGTCTCCCTGGAGCAACTCGGGTTTAAGGGTCTTGCTCAGGGACCCAGTGGTGGTGTGCTGAGAATACGAACCCATGACCTCATGGTGCAGAGGCAAGTATCCTACCCACTAGGCCCCCACCACTCCATAGCTAAACCAGCACATAAGGAGTTTGTTGATTAGTTTACTTGTTATTGTGGTAAATCGGGTACACAGGATGAGGCAAAGGGCAGAAATGAGACCTCAGGACTGAAATTGGGAGCCCCTGGGTTTAGAGGCCCTGTTTATCTTTCCCATGTGGCTGTTTACTGCTTACCTTTTCGCTCCCTCCAGCTTGCATGGGCACATAATCTATAAGTGGCCATTCATTAAGACCCCATTCATAAGCAGGCCCGGTGCCCCATTTTCCCTCCGTGCCTAGAGCTGATCGATAAAAGTGAAATTACACAGATCACAGTGGTACTGAAAACACAGGGAAGGGAAGAGCCAGGTTGCTCTAGTCCAATCTAACAAATGTTCCTGGGCTGCTAGCAGACCGCTGTGCACCCATCACAAAGCAAATGTATTAATCAAGTTCTAAGTGCTTTAGTGGCCCTCGCTACTCCATCCAGTGGCTTCTGCTGGGAGGACTGCAGATTGCCATGGAGGTCCTGCTACCTTCAGAGTCACCTGTCAATCACAGGGCTCGCCCCCAGTGAGTTCATGAGGATAATTATTTATTTGATGACTATATTTAACGTTTACAGTCAGTTCAATAATCAAAATTCTGTCTATTTCCCATGGTCAAGGAGACAAAACTGTCAGTTACAGACAAAAGTCAGTTACAGACAAGAGCAAACACTATGACAATTCATTACTGATTTACCCAATATGTGATGGAGAGATAAGCTGAAAGTGAAAACATCTCATCAAACATTTCCATTATATGTTAGAATATTATTAAGGTCTATTCCTAGAATAAAGGTACATTAAATAATGTCATGTAATTTGTACATTCTACAGTCTCATTGTAAGACAAACATTAATTGGTCCATCAGTCTTGCTGAGACATTTGACCTCAATTTAAATCATTTATGGTACAGTCACTGATCGAGTTATGATTGTCAGTAACTTTGATATAATAAATGAGGGCTTTCATGGCATAACCTCCTCTTTACAACGTTTTACTTCAAGGATGCCATTCATAAAACTGAAAAACTACACAGAAAATGAGATGTAATTGGTTATATTATACAAAAGAAACAAAGTGTAATATCCCTGGTCAGCGGCTGCTAGAGGCTATCCTTTTCTGAGTTATAGAAGCAGACTTTTAAGTTGAAGTTTTGTCCCCGAAGCTGAGGCCCCAGCCTCTGTTTCTGGGTCTGTAGCTGCAGCCCTTATTTCTGGCCCCGAAGCTGCAGTCCCTGTTTCTAGCCCCAGCAAGGAGGGGGGACAAGGAGGGTTTTATTTATTTTATTTTTTTTACAAATATAAAGGAAGCTGATCATATCTTTAAAGGCAAAAATCTTTCAGTGCATTTGCATCATACCAACATATATATCGACTCATAGGAATCATTTTCTCCATGGAAGACTTGTTTTCTCATTAGTGCAGGCCTAATGCTGCATCATATGTACACACCTCTTAACATTATTTTGGTAAAACTTGCCTACCTTCCCATAGCATGAAATATTAAGTGCGTAAAGCTGGGAGCAGACCTACTGTATGTTAGTATGCCCCAAAATTACATGTGCAACTATCCAAGTGTAATATTTATTCCCAGCAGGAGCTGGCGGTGGCATAATCCTCCTATATGCCTCCCTGCTGTGTGCTTTAGATTACGCTACATTACGCATGATTTGCTTCTGCAGAGTTCACACATAAGCAACGCTTATAGCAAAAAAAAAAAATGGTTCACAGTGGGGCTGGGATCATCAAAACAGCGAGTCAAAGGCTCAGACGCAATTACACAAGCTCTGCTCTATCAAAAGTCAGGGTATTAGCCAGATCCATTAACAGAATTGTCAGGTTTGCATTCAAATAAACCAGTTAAATGAAACCAGAGGCTCTGTGAGATGTAGAGGCTACGTCTGTTCTTGTTTTCCTCTGCTAACGATGAGCGGTTCGGTTGATGAATCAGCAGCTAATCGGCTCTAATCCATTTGAAAATGCGTGTACTGACCAAGACGTCTCGGCATGTCTGGACATGTTATTGATCTATCTGTGTTTTCAGGCAGATAATTAAATATTAAAAACCCTGGGTCATGTCCAGTTTTCAGCAAGTGTGTGTGTGTGTGTGTGCTCTGAGCAGTGACTTAGTGAATAAGGACTGAGTAGCTGAACTGGGAACACTAATGCTGACGGCAGCAACAGCAAAAGTGTTTGACATTGATGTTCAATATTGCAATGTTGAAAACTTGCATTGTTGATGTGTGGTTCTGCATTGTTGTCCTTGCTGAAGTCTGGGACTGACCAAGGCTAGGCCTTTCAAAGAAGCGAATAAAGGGGGCGGGCTGTGTCAGAGGCCATACACACACACACACACACACACAAACACACACACACACACACAGGCATATATATATTGTGCAGTGTGTATGTGGTTTATGTCCCATATGTATTACATATGCTAGTGCTGACATTATACTAATGTCCCACAATAATTACCTTTATAAAGTAATTACTCACATAATATTAATAAGTAATACACTGTATATAATGCACATATAATATACTCATATGCAATAATTTGCCAATGAACACGCTTTTACACATCTCAAAGTATGACAATTAGGTTTTCTTTTTTGAGGAAAACATTAATTTGAATGTGTTTTAATAATTAGGTTTTTTTCCTCTATATGCTAAAGTCATCAAATAAACTGAACACACACACACACACACACACACACACACACACACACACACACACACACATCCACACATGCAAGCACACACATGTGAAAACAGACACACATCATTTCTTTTGGTCCATTCATCATTAAATCTTCACACACTGTAAAGGGCAGCACTCTCAACTTTTCATATTTTTAAATAAACAAGGATCAAAGGAATAATGCATTTGAATCTGGCATTAATAGAATTTACCCACTCATAATCTAAAGCCCATGACAGAAGTGCACATGCAGAGCAGATGTTTATCCAAGATCTTACTGAGATGGTCAGTAGAAAAGCTTTATGATGGATTATGATGGAGGCGTCTGATTTCGAACAAACATTCGAACGAACCAAGCTGTGCTCACACTGCACACCATCTTCACAAACAACAGCCTTGTTATATCCTAGCACTGGAAGTCCTCCTAAAGTTCAACACAGTTCAAACACTCACGTGCCTGGCCACTTTATTAGAAACACCTACCTTGTCAGTCTCCAATTTTGCTTCCAGATGGAGATAATGCAGACAAAGCTGACCATATATCTGCATCCTTAATCTGAGATTAATTGTATTATGTCCAGCAAATGCATTTTTAATGTTTGTGATTGATGTGAATGTGACAGGGATCTGACCGCAGGAGCTGAATCAGGGTGGCGGAAACTTGTTTCACAGTTTGGACGTCTTTTTAAAAACCCCATTAGCACCTTGTTAAGTTTTATAAAATGAATCTCAACACTTGTCAGGCTGGTGAGAGGAATTACACAAACACAAATCACACTTTTAACAACCACTAAGCAACATTCAGTCACTAAGGGTCATTATACACTCCCTGACCATTTTATTAGACACTCCCACGTCAAGCTTTCTCTCACTGGCCACTTTATGATGCAACTACTGAGGTGTAAAATTACACCTCTTAGCTCCTCTGTTGTTTTGAGCAATTTGTCCACAACTCTGTAGCCCAGGACTGCCTGAAGTGCGGCCTGAAGGTCATAGCTGGCCCTTAAATTGCCCAAATCTTCTTTTTGTCATCTGTTGGATTTATGTCCACTAACTCATCTCGCCGTTTTTGTACATTTTGCCTGGATATGTAGTAATCATTTAATGTCCTTGCCATAGAAATGAACAGCAGAATTTTGTGCCTAAAACCTCTTTAATGTCATCACGATGCACTAGTAACACCCTAACAACCACCTGGGACACCATAGCCGGCACCTCCCAACATCCTAGGAATCACCTGTAATACCACAGCAGCAATAGTCTGCACCTACCAATCATCGTGATCCCAACCTCTTAGGAACACTATAGCAACCAACTAGTAACAATTTAGCACCACATGCAAAAACAAGAATTAAAAAAAAAAACAGAATGGCATAGAAATCAACTAGGAACATCCTAGGGCACCACGACAGCGGCCCAGCCATCCTCAGGCTACCACCTGGAACACCATAGCGACTATCTAGTAATACTCTAGTAACACAGGGGAGCTAATTAAGCTGCAGAGTCGCCCTTTCCTTTGAGAAATGCTCCTTTCTAGTTTCTGTATTTGTATTGAAACTAGAAAAGAGCCCTCAGAGAAGCACCCAGATTACAACAAATTTGCATTTTTTTCTCCCAAAGACAAAATATTTAGGCCTCCTTGTCCTACCCTATTCATCACTGTTCATTGATGTAGTGTGTCTGGTGCACATAAGAGTGTATGAGGTTTAGCTGGAGTTGTTACACAAATAGGGGTTGTGTCACTGCTAAGTTCACCATGGTCCTCTATCCAAACATATCCAGCCAGGAGGGTCTCGGTGATCAGAAGCTTCAAAACATCAGTGAAGGTGTAGAGGATGGCCAACACTAACTGTGCTTCAACAGATGGGCTTCAGTCTATACACCAGGAAGGTGGAGTTGTGAGGGAGGAGTTTCGGACAAAGTGGCCAGTGAGACCTATTTGACTTGTGTCCGATAGACAGTAAACAAACATGTGCTTTGAAAGGGCTCATAAATAAATCTAATCCGGCCTGTCAGTTTTAGAAAAGCTCCTCTAAGGTCTTTCTCAAATAAGGACAACATGCTGCCAGGCCCCAGAGTGGAAGGCACATTGTTCTGCACATTTCAGACATGACGAGCCTTTCATCCTGTTTGGTGTCAGTGGATGCTTCTACCTCGCCATGGATGTTTATATATTATGCATCGGCAAAATGTCTCTCTGACTACGGCCGGTAAATGTTTCATGAGCGTGCCATGTAGGCTTGTGTGTGTTACCATAACTACGGCTGTGCTGGATACGAACTCTTGGATGATAGTTAATTCATTTTTATGCACGACAGAAGATTTAGCTTTAACATTTGTTCACACCAAGCATTTGCAATCGGCTCTTGCCTAATTTCATAGTGGGTTGAAGAAGAGGAGCATTTCCAGTGACTGGTGGTTAGACTAGTCTGACACATAGCCCATGACAGGACACATATTTAAACACACAGGCTTCTCGTTTAGGCCTCAGAACTTTGTTCGAGTGGACTCTCTCAGAGCGGTCATCTTCTGATGGTTTCAAGCCACCCCGCACTGCTCCTCCACCTGATCCATCTTAAGAAACCTCACTAAAATTAAAGATCTCAAGAAGCCATTTGCAGCAAATGTAGTCAATCAGTCATATTCGTGACCATCTTAGAGTAATGGTTTCCAACTTGACACAGTTTGGGGCATGTGTTGTGATTTAGGCTCACAGGCACACGATGCTAATTGGTGGACCTACATGACTGAAAAGTAGAAATAAAGATGCACATTTCATTCACAAAACCCTGACAGGAAAATTATTCTTGTTATTCTTGGCCCGAGCCACTGCTTTAATGAAACATGGTATGTATCCAAGAACAAGCCGCTACTCCTTTGCTATAGCACCACCTGGTGGTAAGAAGGCATCATAAGGAAGGAAGAAGAGTCTACGTTAGACTTGGTCTTCATGTTCTGTGTCTCCCTCTAGAGGACAAACTGCTAAAAAAACTTCAGTACAGATTTGATTATACGCTCGAAGTGAATGGAGTGGTGAAGTGTTTCCATTCAACACAGTGGGAGATGGTGCGTATGAGTGTGTGTGTGTGTGTGAGTGTGTGTGGTCTTATTATTACCAAATACCCTGGTAAAGATAGATGTACAAGAAAATATGCAGATTAAAATGCTCTTATTGAAATTTATATACATTTACACTACCGGTCAAAAGTTTGGACACACCTTCTCATTCAATGATTTCCTTTGTTTTTATTATTGGCAACATTGTAGATTAATACTGAAAACATCACCTATTGCTCCAGCTTTGCACACTCAGATTCATGAGGAA
Organism: Hydrocynus forskahlii; assembly: GCA_037974365.1. Lineage (NCBI taxonomy): Eukaryota > Metazoa > Chordata > Actinopteri > Characiformes > Alestidae > Hydrocynus > Hydrocynus forskahlii. Next base: position 11,566,662 of record JBBPCX010000032.1, on the reverse strand, counting down.
TCAACCTGGAATGGTATTTAATTAACAGGTGTTCTTTAGTGGAATTTCTTGCCTTCTTAATGTGTTTAGGATCATCAGTTGTGACGGTCGGGTTGGTACTCCACATTATGGCAAGAACCACTTAACTAATTTCAATTAGAGCATTTTAATAGTAACACTATATTTAGCATATTTATTCATGTTAATATATATGCACTCTATCATTAATGCATGTATTGTATGATACTGAAGGGTATCAATCATAAAGCTACACAACAACTACATAAGCCTTCAAAGATGACTGACACAAACATACATAACCAGTTTTTAGAGGCTTATTCCAGTACTGCAATAACACTGGCTGAGGTGAGATGATGCCGAAACAGGCCTTTATGAGAACTGAGGCTTTTTAGAATAAGCCTCTATAAATGTTTACGCAGGTTTATGTCAGTTATCAGGTACGAGGTGTCATGTAGTCTTACGGATAACAAATGCTTTCAAGAGGAAAGTGTTGCTGAAGAATTTTCTGCTGAAATAAAGAGTAAGGAGGAGTAGTACAATGAGAATTTGTCACATTTACTTTTATTGTAAAGGTGATTTATTCCAAAATAGTAATATATTGCAGAGGAGAGAGAGACAGGAGAGAGAGAGAGAGAGGGAGAGAGAGAAAGAGAGAGAGCGAGAGAGAGAGAGAGAGAGAGAGAGAGACCTACACATGACTTTGGCAAGAGTTTCGAGTGTTGAGTATATCAAAATTCCACAGAAAAAAGTTTCAAAACAAGTGTCTAAAATTAAAAGTGCACTCCGTGACTCCCTACCGCCGGGTTACTGTGTTACGTTAGCCTCTACACATCGCTACAGTAGAATAAAAAGTCACGACTCGAACCCGACACATCCATGGTTTTACAAAAGATTTGGAATGGTTGATCTTACCTGTGCTTTCTGATCAGCAATGTCATTTTGAACCATCCACTGGCTATTTTATCACATTATATTTGGTTTTTTTTCACTGAAAAATGTTTAAACATTTAAAAAGGAGAATTTTTTTTAAAATTCCAGCTGGGAGTCTTCTAGATGGTGTAACAAAACTACTTTGTACAGACAATGGAAAATCAATCCATCCTCAGCAGATGGTTGCTGTCCAAATCGATTGGGCATTGACTGTGGGTGACCCACCTTGATAGCGCTCGATAGCGGTGGCTTGATGTGGCTGCGTCGACCCCGGATTAGAGGCAGGGATGGGAGAAAATGGCTCGACTGAATAGCAAATCCTGGGTGGTGCCCTTGACAAAAATGGGGCTCGCTTTGCCAGTTCCGAACTGGACCAAAATCCAACAGCTACGGCGCTCGGGACGCTTTCCAGCCATTGGTCAGGCCTAACCACAGACTAAAACATGTTGTCAGAGGGGATTCTCCATTGACAGCTCTCGGACTGGGCCTAAAGAGGCCTTCTGCATTGTAAAGAATAAAAAAGGTGGGAAAACGGTTCCTGTAGGTGTTCCCGGCATTTACAGCCATGGAAAACAATAAGACCACGTTTCCCTTTTTTCTGTTCACTGTTTGTACAGTTTACGGCTGTGTGTGTGTGTGTGTGTGTGTGTGTGTGTGTGTGTGTGTGTGTGTAAAATGCACATTCTTTTCTATTCGTTTGCTATTCTTTTCTGAACTATTGCAGTGTGTGTGTGTGTGTAAAATTAAGAAACGCCTCCACATGTGTTGTGAGTGCAGTAGTGTGTGTAGAGCAGCTTTTCTATGGTCTGTATTCCAGCAGCTTCACTCCTGATTCAGTTTCTGATAGGTGAAACAGTCACACACACACTCTGCTCTTAACATCACTTTTTCAAAATAATGTAAGAGTGTTGTGTAGTTTAACATTTCCATGGTATTATGAATTATTGTATTATTCTTAGATTTTCTCCAAACATTTATTTTGTTTAGAATTTTGAATCAAGTGTGGTCAGTAGTGTATAAAACAATGGTGACATTTTACACAGACACGCTCCCACAAATGACAAAAGCAATAACCAGAAACAAAAAAAACTGATGCGGTCTCTTATTTGTTTTCCATGGCTGTATAGTGCACTTATGTTGGTGGGGGTTTCACACTTGGAGACTGTACAGTGCATGCTAATGGAGGGGTGCAGACAGAATCAGTGAACAAAACAAAAACAACAACAACAAAATAAATGCCAATAACGATGTTTTAGTATGTTTTAGTGTGTGACGGGTGAGGTTGAATACTGTCGGTTATAGAGTAGTAATACATATGCCTGCTGAAAAAGGCAACTAAAACTAACCACGGAGAGTCTGCCTAGTCCTCGCCTGCGCTGGAGAGGACTCTAAAAGCCTACGAGCTCTAGCTGCAGTCCAGAAAGGCCTCGCACCTCACACTCCGCTAGGACTGAGCGCGCGTGTGTGTTCATGTTTGTGTTGGTGTGTACTCGCGTCTGTGTGTGTGTGTGTGTGTGAGTGAGTGTGTGAGGAGTTGTTAGCACGGGAGCATGTTGCAGGCCCGGACTTCTCTCCTGCGCTTGCAGCTGCCGGACTGAGGGCCTTTGACTTTCTTCTTCACGGCCATCACTCGTTCCTGGACCCCCCCGCCGCACGACTTGGTACAGTCCGTCCAGCTGGACCACGGGTGCATTTTACAAACTGCTGGGGAGAGCACATCAGGGGAGATTTATATGGGGGATAATGGAATAAGAGTGGGCTGTTTTGAGAGAGGATGTCAATTACAGTAATGCAAAGGATGTGTTTCACTCAAGCCATCAAACATGCAAATCAAAAATACACAGTTTCCCCCATCAAACTAAATGCAGCTGTTCATATCAAAATATGTTTTGGTGTGTGAAGTTTGTTCTTTAGTCGTGCTCTGCAGCCACCCTCGATACTACATACCTAAAAAATAAATGATACTAGAAAATGCTTAACCAAAAGAAACTGACTGATTTTGAAGTGTAATGTTACAGAGTACTATACACTGTATGTAAGAGTTTCATTAAAAAGTGAGCATTTGGCTGACGCTCTTATTCAGAGCAACTAACAGTCATTAGTCACAGGGACAGTCTTACAGTCATTAGTCACAGGGACAGTCTTATAGTCATTAGTTACAGAGACAGTCTTACAGTCATTAATTACAGAGACAGTCTTACAGTCATTAGTTACAG
>JBBPCX010000032.1:11537724-11550204 GCA_037974365.1 Hydrocynus forskahlii | reverse complement strand
ACCATTCACACACACGTTCACACACATTCACGCACCACTCACACACACTCTCACACACCACTCACCCACACATTCACACGCCACTCACACACACATTCACACACCACTCACACACACATTCATACACCACTCACACACACTCTCACACACCTCTCACACACCACTCACCCACACATTCACACGCCACTCACACACACATTCACACGCCACTCACACACACATTCACACACATTCATACACCACCCACACAAACATTCACACACATTCATGCACCACTCACACACACATTCACACACATTCACACACACATTCATACACCACTCACACACACTCTCACACACCTCACACACACACACCTCTCACACACCACTCACACACACATTCACACGCCACTCACACACACATTCAAATTGACACACGACTCACACACCACTCACTCACATTCTCACACACCACTCACACACATTCTCACACACCCCTCACACACACCTCACTATTATAATCACATTCATCTATCACACTCTGGACAAACACATGTGGTGTTTTGTTTTCATGCTCGCTAGTACAGTTCTCTGAATCAGCCTCCAAATTAGAAAAGAGTGGGCTGCCAGAAAACCCACAGCTGTCTAAAACCCCTCCTTCTGTGCAACACTCGATCTATTAGAGCAACAAAACAGCCAAAAACCTCACACTCTTTCTGTCTTTATCACTCACTCACTCAGGCACTCACTCATTATCACTCACTCTGATACTGTCTCACTAACTCACTTCATCACTCAGTCACTCACTCACTCATTCACACACTCACTCACTCTTTCTTTATCACTCACTCACTCACTTACTCATTATCACTCACTTTAATACTTTCTCACTAACTCACTTTATCACTCAGTCATTCACACTCTCTCTTTCTCTCACTCATTCACTAACTCACTCTCTCACTCATTATCACTCACTCTAATACTTTCACACTAACTCACTTTATCACTCACTCACACACACTCTCTCTCTCTCACTCATTCACTCACTCACTCACTCACTTACGTTACTCACTCATTATCGCTCACTCTAATACTTCCTAACTAACTCACTTTATCACTCACTCAATCAGTCACTCACTTTATTTCTCTCTCTCACTCATTCACTCACTCACTCACTTGTCACTCACTCATTATCACTCACTCAAATACTTTATCACTAACTCACTATCACTCATTCACTCACTCACTCACTCACTCACTCAGGTCACTCACTCATTATCACTCACTCGAATACTTTATCACTAACTCACTTTATCACTCATTCACTCACTCACTCTCTCACTCAGGTCACTCACTCATTCTCACTCGAACACTTTATAACTAACTCACTTTATCACTCATTCACTCACTCACTCACTCAGGTCACTCACTCATCACTCACTTAAATACTTTATCACTAACTCACTTTATCACTCACTCACTCAGGTCACTCACTCATTCTCACTCACTCAAATACTTTATCACTCATTCACTCACTCACTCGTCACTCACTATCACTCACTCGAATACTTTATCACTAACTCGCTTTATCACTCATTCACTCACTCGGTCACTCACTCATTATCACTCACTCGAATACTTTATCACTAACTCACTTTATCACTCATTCACTCACTCACTCACTCAGGTCACTCACTCATTATCACTCACTCAAATACTTTATCACTAACTCACTTTATCACTCATTCACTCACTCACTCACTCAGGTCACTCACTCATTCTCACTCACTCGAATACTTTATCACTCATTCACTCACTCACTCGTCACTCACTATCACTCACTCGAATACTTTATCACTAACTCACTTTATCACTCATTCACTCACTCACTCAGGTCACTCACTCATTCTCACTCGAATACTTTATCACTAACTCACTTTATCACTCATTCACACACTCACTCACTCTTTTTTCTCTCTCTCACTTATTCACTCACTCACTCATTCACTCACTATGATCACTCACTCCAGTACGTTTGCACTAACTCACATTATCATTCATTCACACACACTCACTCACTCACTCTCTCACTCACTCACTCACATCACTCACTCATTATCACTCACTCTAATACTTTCTCACTAACTCACTTTATTACTCAGTCACTCAGTCACTCACTCTGTTTCTCTCTCACTCATTCACTCACTCATTTACTCACTCACTCACTGACATCACTCACTCATATCACTCACTCTTATACCTCCTAACTAACTCACTTTATCACTCTTTCTCTTTCTCTATCACTCACACACTCTCTTACTCACTTCATCACTCACTCTAATACTTTTTCACTAACTCACTTATTCACTCACTTACTCACTCACTCAATAACTTATTCTAACACTCACTCACTAACTCCATCAATAACTCACTCTATCACTCACTTATTCACTCATTCGCACACCTCACTATTATAATCCCAAATTTATTTGATCAGCCAAGTCATGTTTGGATATGAGACGTAAGCTAGGTACTGTAAATAAGAAGAAGTAAGAAGAATTTGTCCTGTCTGGTAAAATAAACATTACAAATCTAAAATAAAAAGCATGCTCCTATAAAAACATATTTAAGTATTGTTTTTGTGGAGCTGTGGGAGGTTTGGTGGAAAAAGCCTGCAGGCCTGTATGGTGGATAAGAGTCATGACAATGATTTTTCCATAAAATCCCCATAAAATGCCATAACATTTTATTGCAGGCTAAAACAGTGACAAAGTCAAATCGATGCTGTAACTTTGAAGAAACATTCTGACATCAATCAGTGACACTTTACTGCAGAGCAGCTACACAGGTTTACTCCAACACGTTTAGAGGCTTAAAAGCTCCTTATTAATGTCATTCCATTTCAGCAAGAGATTGTTGGAATAAACTTTTGTAAATGAAAAATGAAATCTTAATGAGAAAAATTTAATACGAAATCTGTAGGGGTTTTTTTTACTTTAAGAACAACTGTTTTTTTAGAACCATTTTCTTCTTTTAAGAAAGCTTATCAAGTGAAATTTTCTCACTCTGTTGGCAGATCATTTCTAGCACCTCATTTTTATTTTACCTCTGTGTATATTCATGTCAGTTGTACGAAAGGCTTATGCTGGTGTTATGTAGGCTAATGAATATTCAGACATGTCTTGGCTGACCGAAAAAAACTGTAAAATAGCGTAAGCTGGAGGGCTGCCTAATGCAAATTCTCTCAGGCGTGTTTTGAAAAGGAAAGTAGGGCAGTTTGTGTTCGTCAGTTCATAGTGAGTGTGCGAGGGCTGACCTCGTACGTGACCCCGCTGTCCGTCCCCGCGTCCCAAGGCAGCAGGTCTTTGACCAATCGCTGCACCCAGCCGCACTCTGGCGTGCACAGGTCCTCGCTAGAAACGCCCACGTTCCAGTCAGGGCTTGGCCCCAACATGGTCAGAAAAGACATGAGGTGACGGGCTCGGTCCACGGAAAACTCCGCCGATGGAGCTGCCCGGCTAGAGAGAGAGGAAGAAAGAAAGAGAGAGAGATTTTAACTAAATGAAAACAATATCAGTGAAAGGCCTTAAGCTAAATGCTACATTTTGACAAAATGACACATTGATTACATAGCACCAGCCTTCCTATTGATATAATGTACCCTGCAGAAGTCCATTTCTTTTTATTTTACTTTGGATCACCTTGTTGGTGCAAAGATTTGGTTCTATGCCTGCCAAACTGTCTTATCTTTGTCATATTGAGAAGATTAAATGAAAGAAATGGAAACAAAATTTTTACTGGGACAGGCTGCAAAGATACGAGGAGCCTAGATAAAGGAGTTCCAACCACTCAGCATTCAGCACCACCAGTATACTGATCACCGCCTGATCATCTGGAATCATCTAACAGGACTTCAGTTAGATGCTCTTTGTTCTGCTTGAATGATTCATACGTCGGTCACTGTGTGTCTTAACCAACAGAAACATTCCTCTGAAACTGGTCAGGTTCAGGGACTGGACTGGAAACTTGTGGACAGCACTGTACATAAAGTATATTGACTACTATATGTAAGTTTCAAAATGTTTATTGCTCATCTATTCCAAGTCCTCTCACCTACTTCCTTTTCTACAAATGTTCCAACCCTCCCGCTCAAGACACATGTCCTGGTTCTTTATTAGGCATGAAGCATGCATTTCACCTTTATATTTGAATGCTCTTGGATTACAACTTTACATGTGATTTTACTCACTGGGCATTTTATTGGAAACACATACCATAGAGGTTCACTTTGTTTGCTTATAGTAACAGACAGTGCTTTATTTTATCCACCCCTTGTACCCCAGCAGTCAATGGAAAGAAACCAGCACAGGACCACAGACCATATATTATTTGTATTATTAATCCCAACCTTGGTCCTGGACTCCCCTGTGTTCTGCGCATTTATATGTTTTTCATCCACTACAGCTTAAGAAGGACATCAGGTGTGTTGGGAGCACGGAAACACTAAAACAGTCAGTTTCTGACGGACCACTAAATATTCTCAAACGTGCAGTGATACTGAAAGAAAGAGAAAGAGGGAGAGAGAGTCACAGAGAGAGAAAGAGAGAAAGAGAGAGCAAGGATGAGCATGAAAGAAAGAGAGTCAGAGAGAGAAGATGATGGAAAGAAAGTCAGCGAGGAAGGATGAGCATGAAAGTGAGAGAGAGAGTGAGAAAGGATGAGCATGAAAGAGAGAAAGAGAGAGCAAGCGAGACGAGAGAAAGGAGCAGGAAAGAGAAGGCAAGTGAGAGAGAGAAATGGGGAGGATGAGGATGAAAGCAAGAGAGAGAGAGAGAGAGACAGACAGAGAAAGGTATACTGTGTATCACTGCACACAAACTGATCAAATGAAAATCCTTTGTCATTTTTTATTTGGTTTAGAAGACAAGATATTTTCTCCAGGGTTAACAGTGGAGAGGAATGAGGCGGATGTTTGCGCTAAAACACGCTCGGTGTTTCTCGGACGGCGAGTGTGGCGACTGATTGCGCGCTGTGGTGTAATTTCCACAGAGATAGCGCTCTGTAAGCCAGCACAGATGGTAATTAATCAAGTTAATTGCCCTGATTAGAAGCCATCTCCAAAGCAACTGTTGCCACTACAGCAGCGCGGGCTGAGGGCTGGAGTAGGCACTGCCTCACTCTATCGATTAACAACCATAAAATATTCATCATCTGCCTTCTGACTCCCACAGCCAGCACTTCACAAGACACAGCCTCCGAACGAGAGGGCTCTCTCTCCCTCCTGTTTTCTCTCTTTCTGTGGAAACCCATTGGTTTTTTTGGACATTTTCAAGATTTTCAAGACTTATTTTTGGCTAGAGAGGTCACAGTTAGGGTCAGATTTAGCGCTGAACTCATTTCAGAGCATTCTCATTTATTTGCACACATGCACCAATTTTCACATAATGTATAAGGCCACAAATAGCATATATACTATATCATTAACTACATAAGCACTCCACTGCAATGCAATATGCAATGCACTAGATATGCATTATATATATATATGTGTGTGTGTGTGTGTGTGTGTGTGTGTGTGTGTAAGCTTTAGTAATGCATAGTATGATGCATAATAATAATTGTTATAGTCCTTATATTTATAAAGACACTATTACATATAATATGACATACAGAAACCTACATGTATATGAAACATATGCTACATATTATTATGAAATATAGATTTGTACACATATGTAAAATGTATTGGACATATTACTGATATATGTATCACCCTAACAAGCTATAAATACAATGACACACACACAGACACACACACACACACACACACACACACATTCCCTCCTATCTGAGAGCTGGTAGGGAGGCTGCAGCTGTTTGATGGGAATGAACTCCGTGTGTGTATGTAAATCCAGACAGTGCTGAGTGGCTGGATCACAACTCTGAACACGAGAAGCGTGCGAAGCAAACTTCTCACGCGTCTTTCATGCCGGAGCATAATTAGCCATTCCCACACCTGAGCATCCTCCGGAGGCTACAGTGAGTGTATTAAGTGCCAGCCGGGAGTTAAAGTGGGGCAACTGAAGATTCAGGGCTGAAGTGCGGCGAGGCCCAGCAGCGGGAGGAAATGCACTGCACATCAAAAGCGGAAGCCCTCCCTTTATCTCGAAATAAAATGGCGCATAAAATATTAAGTGCCTCATTAACGGACGTGGGGAAACATCCACATGCCCAGCAGGTGCCTTTAGGAAATCTGTATCCCCCCAACACCCCCCCAAACATCCCTCATCCACCCACTCACGCCACACTCTCTCGCACACGCACTCATACTGAGGCAAACATCTTATCGCGGGAAACTACAAACCGAAACAGACGGACAAACAGCTGTCATGATTCTGAAATTTTACATTACGATTAACTCATATTTAATCAACTGGGATTTATCGTATTTTGTTCACTGTGTGCAGCAATGATGCATATAGTGGCAGATTAGCAATTTTTCTTTCTATCTGTACACAATAGTTTTCAACTATTGACCCAGCTTTACTCACCACCATCCTCTGTTTGTACTTGTTTGCACCTTTAAGTAGCCCCTACTATTTCATTGTATGAGTAGCATCCTGCTTTAGTACAATGACATTAAAGGCATATCCGGATCGCCCACCGGCCTTAATCCTTAAACTGCTTAATCCTTACTAGGGTCACGGGTACCCAGAGCCCATCCGGGGCTCGACGAGCGCGATGCAGAAACTCACACCAACGGCCAATTTAGAATCCCCAATAAACCCGACGCTCATGTCTTTGGACTGTGGGAGAAACCTGGAGACCCGGAGGAAACCCACGGCACCACGAGCAGGACCAGGACCCGGATTCAGACCCACAACCCTGGAGCTGTGAGGCAACAGTGCTAACAGTGCCACTGTTTTTTTTTTTTTTTTTCAAATAAACATCAAATAAACAACACCATTCACTGTTCCCCCCATAAAGCTGTTATAAACAAACAACAAATAAACAAAACATTACTCACTAAAGATCTTATAGCATCAGTCAGAGTGTGACAAATACATGTTATGAAAGCTAATTAATGGTTAAGTGATTATGTAATAATTCTGTAATTACACAAGTATGTAATAACAATTGCCAGCTCACATATATTGTCACACTTTTCCATGTAAATTTAGACCATTTCTATTGGTCCATTCATTACATTTTTGACTACGTGAAAATGACGAAAAATGTAGGGATACAAGGTTTTATTCCATCAGCAAAGGCATGTACAGCACATAAACAGCTACTGATGCTGTTGCTTTTGTTAGTTTGCTGCTTGTTGATTTATCTATATTTCTGCTGAATATGCTAAAGGTACTGCATTGAAAGCCTCTTAAAAGCGGTTCTTGAAAGGGAGGGCTATGATTACAGATTCTAGAGACAGCGGAATCAATAATTAATTGAGTTAACACATCATTAACCTGTTATCTCTGATGAATATTAGGATCCCTTTCATGCTTGCAGCTGAAGTGTGCTGTGAACAAATATGTGGTTAAGTTGTGAGCGAAGACACTTCAGGCAATGTCATAATGGAAGCAGCAAAGGAAAGGACACTAGAGATACTCACATATTAAGAGGCTGCCAGGCAGGCCACTGAGCTTTAGTCTTGATAACTGTCATAACGTCATCACCCTAAGAGAGAGAGAGAGAGAGAGAGAGAGGCTATATTTAATCGTCAAGGGGTGTTTAAGATTAGCATATCTGTGGCAGTAAAGCAAGATAAGTCCACCATACTCAACATCAGTGGACAGCAGCAGACATTAAGCTACAGGCACACACAGATGCCAAGCTCAATGTGTGTGATGCTTCTCTAGCCAAGGACTAGATGTTCCAGTGACAGTACCGAGCAAGGGGGAAAAAATTAAATGCAGTAGCCAGAAATAGGGACAGTATAAACATTTCATGCGAGTGACCAAAACTACCACAGCCATCAGCCTTTTCACAAGACTGTTAAAGGAGAATTCCACCACTGCTTCAATATTTCTGCATAATTAAATTGTTGAATAGTAAACAATGACATTTAGAGTGGGTTTGGTATGACATGTTCCATTCCAGAGCAACTTAAAGAGTCAGAACCAGACGTCCAAAGCATTTAATGCCTCTAAAAGCTAAAACCATGGGTTCTTATTACGTGCAGTGGTTATACACTGCCAATGTCTCAGGCTGTGCCATAAAAGACACTCCAATCAGTTGAGAAGATTTCATGCAACAAATGACAATCATGTTAAAGGTGAAGGGGCTTCTTAAATTTCTTATGGATATTATTCCCCAAGATACCAGAACAGGCTGCAGAGCCCTAGCAAAGACCATAAACGTATCAGTAGTGCATCTTTTGATAATATTCATCCTCTCATTTGATAATTGAAAGTTCATGGAACCATAACTAATTGTACCCAGACAGGTGCCACGCCCGATTTCTCTCAGACTAATGATAAGGAAGGTAAGAGAGAAGCCAGCAGTCACGTGAAAAGGTTGCAAGATGACCTGAATAACAGTTTCACAGAGAACAGTAAGCAATTATCTGCAACCCCGTCTTTAAAGAATGCAGACATTTCAACAAGACAACAACCCCAAACTAAATAACTTGAGACTGGTTTCTTAAAAAAGGTAAAGGTGTTTCCATTGCCGAACCAATCCCCTACTGAAAATGTATATAGCATTTTGAAATTGTGAGTCTATCAGAGTGACCCCCGTAACCTTATGGAACTCAGAAAATGGACCAAAACTAAACAAAAAACTTTCGAAGAAAGCTAACACACACCTTGTGTATGTATATTACTCTGACCTTGGCGTATTTTTATCTAAATGAAGTTTTCTAAAGCTGTGTGGACTGGACACGAATTCTTTGAGACAGGCCCATGTGACCGTGACCCAGAACAGACCAGTGATGCACTCGTCTCACACACACACTTACAGTGTAGTGTCACAGCGCATGAAAGTGTGTGTTCTGAGGGTGTATGGATGGATCTGAGCCGTCTGATCAGTTTGACATTTAACATCAGATGGACAAAACTGAAGCGGACAGTGCAGAGTGAGTCACACTCTTGTGACAATTGGGTGAACAATGAAAGCGGAAAAAGAGCGATGATTATGAAAATCAGTGTTACATTAAAGATAGAAGGAGAATATATGACAATATTTTGGCATTATATTGATAAATTACAGCACTATATGAGTTAATGAGTTAATATGAGTTAATAAATGCATAATTGGATTATAGTTGGAAATGACAAAAAATAACCAGATATTAACATGGTCTGTAAATACCATTCAAAGGGTGAAACTTTGACTTTTTGATACTGTCCCATTAACCTCTGTTATTAGTAACATATATACAATGTATTTGCATACACATGGGTTTATATGAAGGAGAACTTAATGGTCTTTATTTTACTTATTTTGCGGTTAGAAGAATGATCGTAACATGAATGCTATCCGGCTAGCCTGCGTTATAATGAGATAATGTTGCTCACTACGCCTGACAGTGGTTTTAATATCAGGGCTGATCGGTGTATATAAAATATGTACATAACAGAGATCCTTTTTTCTGGTTATTGCTTTTGCAATGTGTGTGAGTGTGTCTGTGTAAAATGTGCAGGTCACTACTGTTTTATACGCTATTGACCAACACTTGATTCAAAATTCCAAATAAAAAAGGTTTGGAGAAAATTAAAAAATAATACATATAGATAATTAATTTTACCTTGGAAATGTTAAACTACACAACACTCTTACATTATTATAAAATATATTACATTATTTTACAAATGCAACAATTAAAATACTGATATTAAGAGCAGAGTTTATGCATGTGTGACTCTGTTTCATCCATCAGAAACTGAATCAGGAGTGAAGCTGCTGGAATACAGACCATAGAAAAGCTGCTCCACACACACTACTGCACTCACAACACATATGGAAGCGTTTCTTATCTTTTAGACACACACACTGCAATAGTTCAGAAAAGAATAGACACCTGTGCATTTTACACACACACAAACACACACTGCCGCGAGTTGTACAAACAGTGAACAGAAAAAAGGGAGAAAGTGGTCTCTTATTTTTTTCCATGGCTGCATGTATGGCGTATGTATGCCATAACACACACTCTAAGCTAGCAGGCAATAACAGTGGACATTTAATAATTAACATTTTAAGGAAAGTTGAGGAAAATCCCCAGAGGGATGACGAAAATGGCATGTGATAAAACCCAACAAAAGAGCAGGCCAGTAATACAAAAACAGCTCCAAGCACAAATCCACCTTATCCAGCCCTAATAGCAGGTCCCATGCTCCAATCAGCTCTCGGGGGAACCATGGCTTAATCTCCTGGTCTCGCCATTCGGGTGACCAATTAACAGCTGCCTCCTAGTAATTAAGCAATCAATCTGTTAATTGGTAAAATTGATGAATACGTTTCAGAGTGGCAGATGGTCCTGCACATGCATGAAGATATTAATTTACAGAGTCTCTCTCGCCTCCTGAATCAAGTTCCCTGAAACTGAGAAACCAGCTTTTCCTGATAGAAGTCTACGGAATGTACACTATGCCATTTCAAGCCAAATACAACATTAAACAGTATCAAGCATTAACATTAAGGGACCATGATTACATTCTCAACTAATATAACAACCAAATGGGCTTCTTTGTGGTCAGGAGTCCAACATGGAGAATCAGTCATATGTGAGAGGGCAATGCTATATGATAAGATCATAGCAGCATCCCTTAGCTATTAGTGGAGTAACTGACTAATCATTGGTCTGGACTAATGTTGCGAAAGACACTTTTCCACAGGTGTACAGGAACTGTTCTGTATCTAAACTGTACTCTGATGGCACGGAAGTTGCAGCACATTTTGAAGTTCCAGTGTATCTCAGTCTGGTAACTAAGTTTCTGACTCAATCCTCTCCACGCAGTTTATGGCCGGTCGCCTTAAAGCCACGTCCATGGAGTCGAACCGGCGGAAAGTTTTTCTGTCAGATCCGCTTTTCATGATGTGGTCTTTTATTATTTATAGTCTTGTTTCACTTTTTAATTTTTTTCCACAGCATTCTTTAGCAGTGTGACAAAAACCTAACCCAGCTAACTTGTTAGCGATGGCCTTCACATTTCTCACAGCATTAAAAATGAATTTGTTAGCAAATTTATCTTAAGCCCAAACAGATAGTGGTACTTTGTCAACTTCTCAGCAGCAGCAGGAGTTCTCGTAGTCAATATTTTGGATATAGAAGGTATGGCCATGCATAAAGATCTGAGAAATTTTGTCAACTCATTTTGGCCATGACTGGGTCAGAGCATCTCAGAAACAACAAGTCTTGTGGGGCGTTCCCAGTCAGCAGTGGTGAATAAATGCTAATAGTGGTCCAAAAAAGAACAAACCATGGAGAGTGTTGCGCTCCCAAGGCTAAATAACTTGCGATGACGGCTATCACATCTGGTGCAGACTGACTGAAGGCATACCAGGCGGGAAGTCACTAATGTTACAAATAGTGGTTGCGGGAGGGATGCATCACAACACACAGTGCATCACACCCTGCTGAGAATGACTCCACAAAACCTCTAAGGGTGTCCTGTTGGATGTGGCACAAAGATGTTTGCTTCAGAAAGCAAATTAACAAGGTGGAGCCAGGTGCCCATAGTAAAATCTGTTTTGGTGGTACTGACAGCATATTAGCCAGAATATTTTAAGGCATCAGCATGCGTGCACACTCAAGATTTTTAATTCTCAAAGATGAAAGTCAAAATTCACCCCATGACCTCCACCCCACCATGGTGCCCAACCACTCTGCTTTCATGTAAAACATTCAGGAATTGGGAACTGGGGTGCCTTCTCTTTTGCTGATATTTTCTTTGGGATATGTGATCGTCTCTCTGCATTATTCATGCACGATTACAATAACTGAAAACGCACCCGTATTATTTACACACTTAATGCAGAAATAATGTGGTTACTATTATGAGGGCAGTTATTACAGCGAAAGTAGGCTGAGTTTGCGTGAACGTGTAATTGCAAATTCCTGTAGGGACTGAAATAATTAGGAAGCTGTAAAGAAATGAAGAAATTTTAGATGAGACCAGAATGAGGAACAGAGCTGTGAAAGTGGTAGAATGAAGTTAAAGTAAAAATAAATCCATTATTCAAAGTGTCTCCTTGAAAAGTGGTCAAAACTTTTGGCAGATATAAATAGATAATTACAGCATAGAATTTTCCATATATGTTGTTCTGAGCGAAGGATTCGAGCCACCACTCATTTCTTCTTTTCTTGTATGTTACTGTGGTCTTGAGGAACAGTTCTCCAGGCTTCCTGAAGGACTTTCAGAGACTCTCATTCTCAGTACAGTCCCTGAACCTGACCAGTTTCAGAGGAATGTTTCTGTTAAGACACACAGTGACCTACGTATGAATCATTCCAGCAGAACAAAGAGCATCTAACTGAAGTCCTGAACCAGTG
>JBBPCX010000032.1:11482175-11509033 GCA_037974365.1 Hydrocynus forskahlii | reverse complement strand
ACTCTCAGAACTCAGAGTGTATCAGTAAACTCTGATTTCAGTAAATATAAACAGTGTAAAACAGTCTAGAACCGGTGAAACCATAGCTGCCATACAGGGTTGTTGGAAGTGTTGCCAGTTTACTTTCATGCTTAAATAAGTGACCTAAGTGTGAAAAGTAGTGTATCTTTGTACTTATTTTTCAGAATTTGTGTCCTTTTTCGAATTAAATGCTCTAAGTAGTTCATAATTTCAGTATAATTTGGCTAGACTGCCCCCTCCCCTTCTCCTTTTTAATATGTAGAACTTAAGGGATGGTAAAAGAAGGCGTTAAGTTTACTGTTGCGCAGTAATGGATGAGTGCATAATGGATAAATGCAGAAAAATTCAAATAAAAGCATGGAAATGGTGCTGTGTTTGGCGATGGACGCATGAAAAATCGCCTTCGGAAAAATTCATAGAAGAAAACACACACACACAAAAAAGAAAAGCTTCTTCGCCCAGAAAAGAGTGTGGACTGCGTCTGTTCTTTCTCTTCTCTTCTTCTTCGACAGGGTTGCGTCTGTTGGAATTGTAGCCAGGGGACGCATTAGCCTTGTTTTTTCGTTTGCGGACATCTCGGCTCTTCGTCCAAAGCCAAGCTGACAGGCACCTCCAAAAAATACCAGCCGTGCTGAAACGAGACAATTGTTTGGCCACAAAGTGCTGGGGTACGTTTTTCAAACATTTCAGAGAGGGCTGCGGGCTGCAGTGCCTGGTCCGGCCCGTCTGGACAATGGATCCAGCCTCGTCCAGGCCCGTCCGGCCCGCAGGAATCTGATGGCGGCTGTCCAAGGGGTCCGGTCAGCTTAAGAGTGTGGATAAAAGGCATTAGAGGATATTTCTGCTGTCATCACTTTGTTCACAGATCCAGAAGGAGAAAGGCGAGGGAGTGGGGGTGTTAGGTGAAGGGTTGGCTTGACCACCCCACCCCCCAGGGGCTTATTTATTCCACACTGGCCCTCTGCTGGATCAGCCCCAGCCGTCTTAACCCATAGAATGCAAGCAGCATGGATTCGTGGCACAAGCGGAACCAATGGTAAATTGTCATCATGCGGCAAAACAACTCCTTATATAGAAATTCCTCCCGTTTGTGTTGATGCTCGAGGTGTCAGACGTCATGCTTAGCTTTATTTGGTGTTCATGTGTCAGATAGAACCAAAGTTACTGTTATTTAAACATGTAACAATAATAAAAAGCACTACTGGGGTTTAAGAACAGCGTCTCTCAAAAAATGAAAATTATTTTAGGCCTCTGAAACAAACAAAAAAAACCATTGAATCCAGAACTTTCAGGATAGTCTCCGCACATAAAAACCCGCAGAGGGAGGGGCTCCAGAGAGCGGCCGAGCGGCACCACGTCAAAAGAAAGAGCAGCAAACGGCGAGCGTGTAGGAGAACAAACACCGGTTCTAGACTGTTTATATTTACTGAAATCAGAGTTTACTGATACACTCTGAGTTCTGAGGGTAAACACTGGTTCTAGACTGTTTTACACTGTTTATATTTACAGAAACCAGAGTTTACTGATACACTCTGAGTTCTGAGGGTTAACCGGAGCAGAAATGTCTTATACTGTGAGAAGGATGGGCTGGAGTATTGGGGTGAATGCAGCAATTGCACACAGGGGTTGGGTGTATTGCTCACAACAGGGCGACAGGGAGAATTCCACGTGGATGTCTATGACACCCTGCATTGATCTTTATGAACAGAATGTGGGTTATTTTAAGTCGTTACCGCAGAGTACCAAGAATTAAGTACTTTTTTTTTCAACATAAGAAGGGAAAATTTATTTTCGGCATCGCAAAAGCTTATCTCCGCCTACCACGTCGCGCCTGCTGCAAGGATCCAAATTTTCTGTCGTTAATACTTTCAAAAGGATGCAAATGAGTCACATGTCTGCTTTGAAAGGCACAATACATGACGGAGAGAGAGAACAACCCTAATTAATGTACCCATACCCGATCGATACATCAAATGCTTTCTTTGAAGACCAAAACTGCCAAAACTGAGCCGCGCATTATCATTAGAACTTCAAAAACAGCATGTCCTCCCTGCAAGAGATCATAGAGAGACAGAGGGGGGGCCAGCATGCGCTCGTCTGCTGGATGAGGTTGTACAGGTGAGCTGCCAGGCAGAGGCTGGTTGATGAAGGAGCAAAGCCGTAAATAACTTCGGGGAAGTTTCAGAGGAAAAGGAGAGAAGAATTCTGTTTCTGGTTTTATAAACCAAGGGCTTGGAGCAGAGGCACGCTCAGGCAACTGTGAATTATTCTGTTTCTTTGTTTTCTGAACTCGATCCAGCGTGAGCCGGACAAAGCTGTAGACAGGCCCAGATATCTGTGGTTAAAATTGCAAAGGCGTAGTTTGCATGTAAATGGAGTCTTCTCACACTGTTAGCAGAATAGAGACTTCACAGTGGCGGACGTCCGCTCATCGACCAAAGCTTTCTGCAGCAGCCATTAACCACCCGTCCTACCCATCTACCTCACACAGCTTCCATGACGCGTCCTGGAAGACACATCATGTGCAGGATGAGGTATAATGAGAATGATGACGGCAATTGTGATGTGAAAACAGATGTTTGTTCTTGTTTTCAGCGGATTAAGTTACAATATAGTTTGTCCGTCCATCCGTCCATCAGTTATTTCTGAGTGTAAATAAAATTTTCTCTACCGTGACCAATACATTTCTATGATATTTTAATTCATTAATTTCCTGTTACCACTTAATTCTTACAAGGGTCGTGGGTCTCCGGAGCATACACACTTTTTCAAGCTCCCAACCCTCAACTATATACACTACTTACAAAAAGTTTGGGATATTTGGCTTTCGGGTGAAATTTATGGAAAACGTAAAAAGTTCACACTACACTGATATTATATCATGAAAGTAGGGCAGTTAAGTAGAAGCATGCAATGGTGATTTCCTCATCTCAAACATTTTATTGAAACAAAACCCAATAACAGTGGTGAGTATACCACAACAAAAAATGTCAGTGTCTCAATAACGCGTCACGTGTCCTTGAGCGTCAATTAAAGCTTGACAACGACGTCTCATGCTGTTCACAAATCGACTTATTGGCTGCTGAGGCACGATACCCCACTCTTCTAGAAGGGCGGCCCTCAGGTTATTGAGGTTTTAGGGTACAGAATTAAGAGCCTCTACACAGTGACTGATCTCCTCTGTTTTCTATGGGATTCAGGTCTGGAGAAAGTGCAGGCCACTCCATTTGAGGTCTCCAGTCTCCAGCAGCCGTTCCCTAGTGATGCGACCTCGATGAGCCGGAGCATTGTCGTCCATGCAGATGAAATTGCTCATGCAAGGGCACAATGTCTGGATTAATGATGTTATTCAGGTAGTATGGGCTTGTCACTGTACCATTCACAGTGTAGGGCAGTTCTGTATTGACTAGACACGCCTGCCCTCACTGTAACACCACCACCACCAAAGGCTCGCCATAGCGTCTCCTTCACATCTCCAACATCGTTACTGCTCAGCGTGAAGCGACTTTCATCAGAGAACAGCAATGAGGCCCACGTCCAGCATAAATGCTCCCTGTGCCTGGTGGTGTGGTCCGGCACCCTTCCAGGTCATCTAGCACGTAGACAACGCTGTAACAGTGTAATGTGAACGCTGTAATGTAAACGGTTTCGAATGGTCTGATGTGACACTAGGGTGCCTCTCACCTCCCTTAAATGTGCCTGGAGTTGAGTGACATTCATCATCCGGTTCCACAGGGCACTGTTCACAATGAAGCGGTCACCAATGTGGGATGTGGCCAAAGGACGTCCACTTCTATGCCTTTCTGTGACTCTTCCAGTCTCTCAGTATCTCTGTTGCAACCTGCTGATGACACTCTGTGACACTCTAAGCTCAGTGGCCACTTCCGTCTGAGAAGATCCTGTTTGAAGCCTAACAATGGTTGATCAATTGTTAGGTGTCGTCTTGGTCTCATGATGTCAAAATGTGAACAGCATGATGAGGAGGACTCTTTAAATACTCATTCTGACTGAACCAGGAAATGTATTGGTCAATCATACACCTGTTTTGAATTTTGCCATTAAGCTCCTTGTCGGAGAACAGCAAGTTGTGTAAAAAGCACTGAAACATTGAACAGTTGGACATGTGCATTCAAATGTTGAGGGAAGGTCACATTAAGTTCACCTGCGAAGGTTACAGTGCATTTTAAGTTCATCCTGACATTTCACCCGAAAGCCAAATATCCCTAACTTTTAGTGAGCAGTGTTTGTGTATATATAATTGAGACTTTGACTCTGCACATTTGCACACAACTTTGTTTCAACTTTGTAACAAATTCAAACCATAATAAAATCTTTATCCTCCTCTTTTACTTTTGCATGCTAAAGTTGTCAGGACTGCTTGTGCCAAGAGCTCCGAGAGTGAAATAAATGAATGTGAATGTAGACTTGTGCTTTTGCACTTCTGTTATTGGGGAAAAAACAGATGCAAACAAAATCATCTTTTGATTTGCACATCTACATGAACACAAATCACATGCACATCAAGGTCAGTTTCCTTTACTGATCAGCAGTCATGTCATCTCCCATCCGAAAACCGCTGAAATATTTTAGAATGCCGAGCTTCATCCGGACTACCAACCAGGCCTGGACACAGCCAGACACAGATAATGGGTTCAAGGTTAAAATTCAACCAAGCAATCAAATCCCTTGTCACTGAAGAAGATATTTGCATGCAGTGCTCATCAAATAAATGGGAAAATAAATAAATAAATAGATAGACGGGGGGGGGGGGGGGTCATAACAAAGTGAACCTGTGATAACTTCCCTGTCCTTTTGTGAGGAAGAAGGAGAAGAAAACCAATGTGTGCTACACTCCATTACTTTAATATCTTATAAAATATGAAGTGAGAGGGAACAGGTATTCTTTTTGTTTTTTAATCCACTTCCAGTGCACATATTCACTTTATATTTAGACACATAAAAACAAGATACATAAAAACAAAATTATGTTGGTATGAGCATAAAGAATGAATTTTAAAAAGTTTCATTGATATATGAACACCACAAATTAAAAGGTTTTGCAAATCCATTTTTGGCCGTGGCGTCCTCAAGAAAATCTGTGGCTAATGAGGGCGTTGCTTGGTTTGGGCTGAGGAGCAGCATCAGCACCGATGGCTCAGTAAGTTGTCAGAATTCATATAGAGATGTATTTAATACTGGACTGTCAGAGTGGTTTAAGTAATTGTTGCCCTTGAAAGACAGAGTAGTCATGCGAGTCAACATAAAAGAAGCTGTATTTTTGTTTGTTTGGATCTATTATTCATCAGCCAAGAGCTGTGTTCACAGCCTGTGAAGACAAATGGTTATGTCAAAGGAAACCAACCAACAGCATCGATACTGAATCCAAGCAAGTGGAAAAAGCCCCCCCGGGTGTCAGAAACAAAAAGGAGCCGTATGACAAATGGACGAGACGGGACTGGAAAAAAAATCAAATGCAACCTTGATAGAGTGAATGACGGACCGACGACAGCGCAGAGAAAGATATGACAAACTGATATACGACACTCCGTGCACGCAGGGCCCGTGGGCATGGATCGATGAAGATGATTGAGGACGAAACCAACACCTGCCGGCCCAACCTGCACAAATCAAACACCTAACCAACGGCGGAGCAGAAGGTTAAATATGAAATCACCTGATAACCCAATCGCACTCCCAGACAATCTGCCCTTATCAGCTCAGGAGGAGAGGGAAAAAAGGTCTCATTTTCAAATTCTAATGGGTGATATATTAATTCATGAATTCCTTCCTGTCCCGGCGGAGAGCTGCTTAATAAATATTATACTAAGAGGATTTTAGCCAAATGAAATCGGAGAACAAGCCCTTGATGGAACAGGTGCTGACCACCAGAAGCGACACCGGGAACGTCTGTTCTATCGATGCTGAAAAGACTCTTCTGTCATCAGTCTGAGATGTGTCAAGATTGGCATTGGCAGTCCACCCACGCGTCGCATTGTGTTAAAAGACAAATGGGAACATGTAGGGGATGAATCTTTTCGGTGTGACCTTTAGAATTCTCTCCCTTGTCGCGACATTAACGCTACGCTAGCTCTCACACACTGGCCCGCCGCAGAAGCCGCTGCAGCTGCCCGCTGACCTTCTGAATCAGTCTGCCTCGCCACCGCTGACTCGCCTTTCAATTGGGAGGAAATTAACATGAAATTAAAGCTCTGCAAAGATTGGACCATACTGACTAATGGGACTAATTAAAGTTGTAAAGCAAAAGCCCCTCCCCCCTTAACTGATCACCCTTTTGACACGCTAGTTCTGACGACTATGAGTTTGTGGGGAACATCAAGAACCAAAGCGTTGACCAAAGTAACTCTGACGGAATAACCGCGTTGAGTGCTAATGAGACTTCTGATGAGACTGCAGCAGGGTGATAAAAAACTGAAAGAGGACAAACAACGGGACACTGAATTGACCGAAGTTTACTAAACATTAAAGCTTTTAAACACTTAAACCCCGAGGACCTATGGGGGACTCCCGACTTCAGCTTGTCGCTTTCATAACCACGTTCCCCACATACTAATTTTACAGTAGTTATCGAATAATTGACTGCATAAGAAGTCTCAAGGCAAAGACTATACGAGTTTGAAATGTTAATGAATGATCTATTGTTCAAACTAGGCCTGCTTGATTTACTATTATTATTATTATTATTATTATTATAACACATAATTGAGGACTGCGATTTCAGAACAGATCAAACATGCACAGCAATGTCATTAGACTGGCAGGATTGTAGTATTAGAACCAACAAGTGCCATTTGGCTTAATTCAGCCAATTACAGAACACACACCCATACAGAGAGAAGGAGTGATGGCTACTGTCACAACAAACCTGAAACACCATAAGGAACTTTTTAGGATATTGCACTACATGTGCACTCATTCATTTTCACTGGCCATGTAGAATGCATATACATATGACGGTATGCAATATATATATATATATATATATCATATATATTATATATTTTTTTACTTCTCGCATTGTCATTGTGATATCCAGCAGCTTTGTCAAACACCACATTATGCCTATATCCTGTAGACCTAAAGTATAAAAAGGAGAAAAGGCAGAAGCAGATTTGAAATATTTTTGAATCATGAATCACTGTGTATTCACAGTGCAGTCCAAACTTGATTCTCCCATTGTAAATAGAGACGTTTCATCAGAACAGCCTCATTTACAAGACAATGGAGATTTTGTGGCCTACCCCTTAATGTATTCTTCTTTTTCTTCAATATACCTCTACTTGGCTCAGCTACAAATGTCACATGCTGAGAAATTCAAGGCCTACCTTTTGCCGTATCTCTTCCTCCATCTTGACAGGCGAGCCGAGCTCAGCCACTTGGCGGACCCCCTCGCTGGCATATCCCCCGTATTCCCACAGCACGTAGTTCCTGGTGTGAGATGCTCCAATCAGAGCTGACCAGTGATTGGCACGCCCTTTAGGGAAAAGCACAGAGGTCAGCAATGCAGCAGCGACTGGTACAAAATCAGTAGCAGGCTCTATTTTGCCACTTTTATGAGAAAATCTTGCACAAAAGGAGGACCAATGTTCATTACGTTGCTTAAGGTTCTTATTTTATTTTGGGACATTCAGCATGAAATGGTCACACAATACAAAGTGCTGTTGGAGGCTCGGATGGTGTAAAAATAAGAACAAAAAGCTCCTACGACAGCCCCAGTTTGCCTCACAGCCACTAAGACAACTGCCAAGATCTCCATTGGGATTTCTTGATGGCTGAGTGCTAATGCTGAGCTGGTTTGTTGAGAACATTAATCGAGAAGCATAAAACCAAGAACATTTAAAGGTTAAAATAATGAATCAACCACTCATCCAGGCTTTAAATGAAACCCTGTTTATTTCCTCTCTCCAGCTCGATAGAAGAAGCCTCAATGTCTGTTTCCGAAAGCCTGGTAGGTGGGCTCACAGCGGCCACCCTGCACTCGCCGACAGGATCTCTCTACTCTCTCTCCCATCTGGTAAACGATTAGGGCTCCTGTCGTTGTCCCATCTTCAGTAAATAACTGACTGTACGCTTTCAGACACGAACATGGATAATGAAGCCTGTCTCCCACTGACTCCCACACTGGCAGGGAGAGTCAAAGAGGGAGGGAGGTCTCGTCTGGTCACACATACACGCGTACACAAACTCATTCACATACATATACATTTTAGCCCCTTGTTGTGATGTCAGCACTTAACAGCACTCAAACCTTTTTAGACTACCTTTGGGCAAAAAGTGCTTAAACATCATAATAGATAGTGAGGGATGGGTATAGGAGACGTAGATACAATCATTTAAAACCTGCTCCTAATACCAAGGAAGCAGCATTAAAGCTTTTATCAAGCCTGAGAAATTTCTATCTGAAGTTGACCTGAGACCAACAAAATTCTCTTAGAAACTGGAATGAAATATAACAGAGTCTGAAACTGACCTCAGACTGGTAATAAATGAAAATATGTCAATAAAACATTATAAAAACTCCACACATGACTCTGTATTACACTTTATCTGTATTAAGTTCAGTTATTAGTCATTTAAAATGTTTTTAAGGTCACAGTTAAATAGTCCTAGGCCCTACTGCAGCACTATAGTAGGACCCTACAACAGGACCCTATAACAACACTTTAACGAACATGTTAAGAACATTTGATGAGTGTTAAAGTGAAATACAGTAAACCCCTGCTTATCGCGGGGGTTACGTTCCAAGAGCACCCGTGTAAAGTGAAAAACGGCGATGTTGTGATGTGATAAAACCTCAAATATGCCCCCAAATAAGCTGCCAAAACAATTTAGTCATTTTAAACTCATTACCCTTAAAGAAAATGTAAATGTAAATGCCTATTCGTACTATACAGTTTACACTGAACTCCTGCAGTGCTAGAATGTAAATACCGATGTTACCCCTGTACAGACTGTACTGTAATTCATGCATGTGTGTTTTCTTTGGTAAATTCTGGTCTGCAGCTGCCACACATGCGTCACAGGGCAGCAGCCAATCAGCAGCAAGGTTAAATAAATAACGCTCTCGGGTTGGCTACTTTCAAACCTCCCTCCTCTGAGTGCAGCAGTATTTCACTATCCCAAGACGTGCTTTCTTTGTGTTCTTGGACAGTATCAAAACATTTATAGCTATTTATGGAAGTGTATCTGAATTTACATTGATATTTGTTACAAAATTAGTAAATTATATTTTTCGTAATCATTTAGCACTCAAATGCATGAAAAATGATATTGCCACGATAAAAGCTGTGACATCTGGGCCTCGTCCTCATGCTGGTTGTTTATATTTGAGGACAAGGGGGCATGGCGGATGAGGCCCGGGCGTCACAAAAACAAAAAAATGCAGAGGATACGTGCAGTTTCCGCATTAGTGCAGGGGTTTCAGCGAACAATTATTTGTTCGGTCCTCAGAAAAAAATCTGCGATGGACTGAAACCACGACTGCTGATCCACATTAAAGTGGGGGCTTAATGTATACCCAAAGGACACAGCAACTTTGGCATGAAAGTTCCAATTTAACTGAAAAGTAGCAAACATTTCAAAAATAGGCAGTGTCTTAAATAGCAGGAACCAGAGAAGGTGTTTTCAACCATCATCCAACCATCGTTTTGAGTCTGAAACTGAACTGAGACCAACAAAATTCTCTCAGAAATTGACCTGGACTACACTGAGTTTTGAGTTTGAAACTGACCTGAGACCAACAAAAATCTGTCTGAAACTGACCCGAACTACATCATCAAATTTTGAGACAAAACTAACCTCATATCAACAAAAAACTCACCCGAACTACATCATAACATTTTGAGTATAAAACTGACATGAGATCAACAACATTCTGTCCAAAACAGACCCGAATTACATCATCAAGTTATAAGTCTAAAACTGACCTGAGATCAACAAAGTTCTGTCTGAAACTGACCCCAGACCCCATTAGATCAAGGATGAATGAAACATAAAACCATATAAAATTGTATATAACAAGACAATAATCAGCTACCCCAAGTTAACTTTTCAATGCCTCTTCAATGAATGTCCTAACAAGTGAAATACAAAACTTATTTTGGCTGCACTAATTTGCACGTTCCTGAATCAACAAGCCTGTTTCATGAGTATGTGATTAAAACGGGTAATAAACAGGTTTAAGGCAATAAAAGGAAAGGAGCAAGAATAAATATAGGAGTACAATCAGGAGAAAATAAAGTCAAAAGAAGAACGCAAGGGAAATGCAGGGTAATTTATGTTACTAGCAGGGGACTTGTCCACAATCGCATGCTGAGATTCAACACACACCGAGCAGGAGAAATACATAAATAAATGAAAATATGTCAATAATTCATAATAATAGAATATTTTTTTGGGGTCTGAGGCAGTAAACAGTCTGACTATCTAGGCGTACTGCCACAATTATGCAGGATCCTATAGAGGGACCCCATACCTGAACCCTACAGCAGGACCCTAAACCAGAACCCTATGATAGGACCTTACAGAATGGCCGTATAGCAGGACCCCATAGTAGGATCCCGTAGCAGGACACTATACAGGACATTAGAGCATGACCCTATAGCAGGGCCACATAACAGAATACTATAGCACAGGGGCGGACTGGCAATCTGTGTGTTCTGGAAAAGTCCAGAACGTCCGTCCGGTGCATGGCCATCGGCCCGAGATGCAGCCGAGATGCGCATACCACATACCACCCCCCCCCAAACCACGGCCGTCGTCCTGTATTTTTCTGCATGCCAAACAACACCCACCCCTGAACCACGGCAGTGACGCAGACCTACCTGCACCGCCCCCCACCCCCCGGAACCACGGCCGAGCTGGTAAAGAAAGTCCAGGGTCGTGTTTTGGTCCCAGTCCGCCCCTGCTACAGGACCCTGTATTAGGACCTTATAGTAGGAAGCTATAGCAGGACTCTACAGCAAGAACCTACTAATCGCATAACTAAAAGCACAGGCAGTTTAAGAAACAAAATTTGCTCCTTTAAGCTACAGGGTGGCACAGAAAAATGGGAACTTTTGAGGTGTGTAGTGGCAGCCATGTACAGTCGGCAGCACTATGGAAGGGGGACTGAGCTGTAAACAATCACGCCATTCAGTAATAATGGAGGAGTGGAATGGTAGACAGCGTGCTTTCGCGATAATGTTTTCTATTTTTATTTGTTTGCTAAAAGTTCCCGTTTTTCTGTGTCACTCTGTGTTTATCCTTGGCTCTTACTCACTGGGGTAGTCTTTGGGGTGCACCTTCTCTGACCAGTTTCCGTAGAAGGTGAGCCGGTATTTGGCTGTTCCACAAGCGCAGCAGTCCTGCAGGGGCTTCTCTGTAGCTCTGAGAATGTCTGGAACACAAATACTCTTCATTACACGTGAAGTATCCCAACCCATGAGCATTCAAAACTCTGCACTGGCAGACCATTACCAGAAACAATGCTATTACTGCAGTTATTCAGTGAGTGGACCTCGACCCCTCAGTGAGCTGTGGTGGCTCTGCCACTGCTCCAAAAATCACTACAATATAGACGTTTGACCAGTCATAACTTTAAATATTTTATGTATTTATCTTATTTAAATAAAATTTGTGTTGTATTATCTGCAAAAATGAGACATCACATTTATATTGAGTGAGTTGTTTGGTCTGGCAAAATAATAACGAGTTCTGTTTATATTTTCAGTGCAATTCAAAGTAAAGCAAATCTCTTTTCAATTGTATAGAATCCATCCATCATGGATAAATGAGTGAAAACAATATCTTTCAAAAGGAGACTGCCAGGTCTCAGAGGAGAAGACTACTCCCTCATCTCAGTGCGTGGGAACTGAAAATGAGCAACTATCACTCAGTGGTGTACGCGCCTGTAAAGTGAAGCTGTAAAGGCAAACAATTTACGCCTAAACACAGCGAGGATGCCTGTAAACCTATGCTGCCAAACAGCATTAGCCATTCCATTACTGTCAGAAAAAAACATGATCCGATTGGATAACTCTACTGGTGGGCCGCAGAAGCTTTTGTAGTCCGCTGTGTGGGCCGTGAGTAGAGAAAGGTTAGGGACCTCTGGGCTTATAGAAAATAGTATTGTATTGATCCACATATTTTTAGATACAATATGATTTATATAATTTATGATTCTGAGATTTTTAAGATTCTATTTGATTTCCAATATTGTAGAAACATCTTCATTCTGAAGTGTTTAATTAAATAATGCACAGGTTGCTCCATAAGAACTGTCCATGCTGCACTCTCCCAAAATAAACACCCTAAAAAGCACCACGCCTACAATTTATAGGGCGAGGGGTACATTTGGCTATATTTTTCAATACATATTAGTCATTACATCATTAATAGAAAATGTTGGAAATGTGGCTCTGTGCTTACTGGGCTCATTTAACACACTAACACACTCATTTAATATGACTAAAATGAAACAAAAACAAGCATCTGTGATTTTTTTAATTAAAATAAGAAATTAAAGATATTATAAGAAATTAAAATATTATGATCTGTACATCCCTACAAGGGATGGGTATGGTTAGGATTTTATTGATTCTTCTATTGATTGTGACCCTGCGCATCAATATTGATACTTATCAATAATCAGTACTACTCTCCATAATTTGATGCAAAAAATAAAGATTAAAAAAATGTGGAATGGAAAAATGGAAACGGATATGTTTTTCTGACTTTTTTTCAGAAATAATGTGAAAAAATGTGTGTTGGCGATGAGCAGAGCCTCCACTCATCCAGTCCATCATTCACCATTAGAAAACACAGCTGTTAGAGTGTATTGAGGCTGCATAAGCACCAATAACAGCACCGTTTGTCCAAGACCTCATCCATATTTCAGTACAGACCAGTCAGGATGCAGTACCAGTATAGTGCCGTTTCTCTATACAAATCCCTCACCCCTAATCTTTACTGCTGCGATGCCCTCAGCTGCCAGTATGACAAAGAAAAAAACAGAAAAGAAAGTACGGATAGAGAACAATTCTGAAAGCAAATTACACCTGGCGAACTGGACGATGCAGTGATGGGCTTCAAATTGCATAGCTGAGAAACGATTTTGCAATTACCTTTCTCGCACAGCCTCCAAGTGAGAGAGCCTTCATCCTGGAAGTAAATGATCTTCCTCTGTACGATGCTGGCCCTGGGGTGAAGACAGAAAGGTTATGCACTGTGGATCCACAGCTCCATTGACAGTTTAGTTTACTTTTATCCGAGAGACAAAACACCTCTTATCTGAGACAAAGCACTTCCATCATGTGTACAGACACACTGCTGTTAGTGGGAGCCGCCTCTGACTCCTGACATCTTCAGAGCCCTCAGAGATACACGGCATATCACCGCTAGCAATCACATCCAAAACATACCATTAAAGCACATTTAAACACAGTCTCTAAACAGCCCAGAGGATCCAGAACAGCTTCACTTCACACTGATGCATCGGTGTATATTGTACACTATAATATTAACATCCATCAAATTCTCGTAGCTTCCGTTTATATTTAGTAAGCGTGTCTAGTTAGTGTCTGCTTGTGAAATGTGTCTTCTCTGATTTTTGTTTCACAAGATGCTATCTTGGGTATCAGAATGACAATGTAAAAGCAAAATCTTATTCCTACATCTCCAGGTCATTTTAGGCCGTTCAATGCAAAAATATTGCTATGGCATTTCACATGGCATAAAATTATGCTGCCCTGGTATAATGAAAACTAAGGATCTCGTGATACCAGATCTCTGATTCAGATACCAAGGGTAGTATCATTCTTAAACAATGAAAAAAAAATTGCTCATCACTGTCTGAGCTGAATTGATCTGAACTGAACTGAACTAAACAGAACTGAATTGAATTACATTGAATGAAACTGAACTGAAATGAACTAAACTGAACTAAACTAACCTGAACTGTCTCAGTTAATCCCAGGTACATGTTTTTTATCATTAGAATAACCAAGAATAATATCCAAAGACACATTTCTCCCGTTTTTCACTTCGCCTGGCCCCCTTCAGACATTAGCATATGCCACATTTCTTGCATGCCGGATTCTACCTGTTTAAAAGGAAGAAGTCTCAACATCCTTCCGACACTACCCAGCACCAGTCCGTCTCAAAGAGGCCCTGGAGGCTAAGGCAGAGCAGCATCGCATCAACCCTACTCGACACCTCCACTATCCCCAGTATTCCCACTGAATACTAATGCAGCTCCAGCACTGTGTCCCAATGGAGCTGGCAACTGCTGTCAGTCAGTGATATGACATGTAGTAGGGTAGAGCTGTCCATCTCTCCCTGCCCTCCGGGCTGTACCGCACATGCACCACTTTCCATGGAGGCATTACACATGGAAATGACGGTTGCCTCTCTGCAAAGGAAAAACAGGTAAGGACCCATTCAGGTATTCTGAAAGTAACTCCGTCTGGGTTTCATTTCCACTGCCATTTTCTTGTTTCAGCTGACTAAACTGCATCGCATTGAAAAAAGCATAATAAACCTCTCTTTTGTTCACAAAGACAAAAAAGTTTCACTTTGCTTTGAACGCATGGAAATAGAAATCAGACCACTTCCCAAGTGGACATAGCCTCAGTAGTCTCAAGTAGTCTATTTTGTAGCAAAATGAAAGTGCATCAGTGGGTCACAGGGTTGCCGTCTTTTTCAGATCACAATTTCACAGGCTTCGGTTTATATCCGAGTAAGCATTAGCTCAGATTCTGGCCCTCCTTACAATAAAAAAGCAAGGCTCGAGGCTGTTCATTACAGTGGCTAAACCACAGTTTAAAGCTGTGTGTGTGCATGTGTATGTGTGTGTGTGTGTGTGTGTGTATGTGTGCACACAGAGTGGACGACACACACCTGTCCAGCTTGGAGCTTTTAAAAACTGTGCCCACTTAATGTCCCCTCTATTAGACATGTCTAACTTGTTGGTCCACTTTGCAAATAGAAGGTATGATGCTGGCCTTGGCAGGGCTTGACACACGCAGGCTATGAACCCCCCACACACACACACACACACAGGCCATCATGACTCCGAAACTGAGCTTTATTTCTATATTTCTGAAATCAACATCGAACACAACAAACTTCTTTTTCTTTTTCTTTCTCTCCAGGCCGTGTCCTTCTCTCAGCTCTCTGAAGAGCCTCAGATTCAGCTGTCCCTTACTGGGAGAGGAGCCCTGCAAGCACACCCTGGGGTCCTGATTGCAGCTCAGCCTCTTTACTGCTACATAAATTATTGATGATGGTTCATTTGATGCTGCACAGTTTGTTTTAGTCCTCTCATCCTTCATCAGGGGTCAGTTTCAGGCCACAGGACACTGTCGGCTGGATATGTTTAGATGGTAGACTACTCTGTCTCACAGCAACTTTGAGGCATTTAAAAACACCAGTGGCACTGCAGTGTGTGTGAGTCACTCTTCACAGCGCATACACATTCACACACACAAACACACACACACATACAGACACTCCCTTGTTAGTGTTACTGCTGTGCTAAGAATGATCCACCAGCCAAGACAATTCAATATCAATGGTACTTATATATATAATTGTATTTATATAACTGTAAAAATGTTGAAAACCACACATAGAGGATGTTCACCCTGCTTTTTCACCAACTTTTACTAGTACTTTTCACATCATGAGCAAATACTAATTTTTTTTGTTGTTTCCAAGATTTTTACTGTTTCATAAGTACTTCCTCTACTTGAAATAATGAAATAGTGCAATTTAATTACGTTGAGGGTAGACCACGGAGGTTGCAGGAACAATCCTACAGCTTTACTCTTGCCTGGCATGTTTTGCTGGAACATAATAAGCATGCAATTATGGGTATTTGTCGTTCTCCACTCACTTGCTGTGATGCTTTATGTGTAATCGATCTGAGCTAAATCCCGCCCCCATACATTTGTCAGTATCGCAACTGGCCACCGCCTTTTCTCCTTTATTGACTCCACCATGTTCAGTATTCAGCATGGCCCATGACTGGAGTGCTCTGAATGATCTGAATGCCTTTCTAATCAAGGTGACTATTTATTTGACCAGTTTTTTTGTTCTCCATTATGTGAATGCAACACTACTAACAAGATCTGCACCCCAGACCCTGTCCAGCACACACTGCAGCCCCGAACTGCAGAAACAGCAGCTTATCAGGTGTCTGGAGGCTAGATCTGTTCTATTCAGCACATCAGGCCTTGCAGCAGGGGTCAAATCTGGCTTGCATAAAAGGCTTTCACTACACAGGTGTGAGCCTCGCTCCTGGATATCTGGCCTCCTGCTGAGTTTAGTGGCAGCCTGAATGTAACACACCTGGTTCAAACCTTTTCCAATACTCAAACACAATTCCTGATGCAGAATTCACATAAAACAACTGACCTGAACCCCAAGACATGAGCTCCTTTCTGTAACAGCAGTCAGCTGGTGCAGCACTGGTGTGAAATTGTTGGATTTTGCCTTTGTTGTAATACAGGCTCCGAATCATGTCGCAGAAGTCAAATATGTCGAATGTTTGACTGACTATTTAGTTACTTTTTTCAAAAATATATATATTTTTCAAAATGTTGGTTTAACTGTATCCAAACACGTATTTTCAAAAGAGTTTTACTTTTCCTGATACTTTTGAAAATGCCACTGATGTTGATGTGATTCCTCCAAATTTGGGATGTATTTACTTTTTGACTCACTATCTTGACCAAATTTGACACATCAATTTTGAATGAAATTCGAACTATTTTGAAACGGTGGACTTTTATTGGCGTAGTGTGGTGGGGATCCCTGGACAGGGAATTGACCCCCAGTCTGTGGCGTGGAGGACAGTAATGTTACCCTACTGCATTACACCAGCCTGGTTGCCATGCCCCCGGCGGTCTTTACTCTCTAAACAGACCAGTCCAAAAGACAGAACATGCAGTGTAATGGAAACAAGATAAAAAGAATAGCTTTGCTCTGACAGAATGCTTACTAGACCAGGTTATAAATAGGCCAGGACAGGCCCAACTTTCCTGAGTTCTTCCCCCCTTTCACAGCCTTGCAATCAGTCCCTAAAAATATGAGCATTAATTCACAATGTAGTGAAAGGAATGACACAGAAAAACATGCCATTTTGTTAAGAGACCTTAACATGGCATCACAAGAATTTTAAATAATCTTCATTTTCTGATTATAAATGTTCAGTTTGAAAATGTTTCCTTATTTTCACACTTCCTGTTGTTTATCTCCAGGTTTAATGAACAAAGTCCCAGATTTTTAATGTGGTATCAGATTTTTGGCCTTCAGTGTAGATCCCTTGGAACTGAACAAATTACGGTCAAGTCGAAAGCATGTTAGCAGTTTTAACCCAAGAGCTCCATTTTGGCGCAATTTTCTTGCTTCTCAAAGTTTATTACTCCATTTTTTTGCCCAAGCATGTATTTTTCATTTAATTCATCCACTTCCATCCCTCTATACTTCCAAAACCGAATTTGACTGTTTAATTTTATTAAGTTGATCATATGTATCCTAACCAGCTCAAAGAGCACATTAAAACCTTTATATCAATTCAACTGGTGGTGCTGCTATCTTAGTTTAATATACATTAATTTAATTATTTGTGTGTTTGGCCTCTTTCTTGCTTGCTTCTCGGTCTTAGCATGAGTAGATAATGCAGCAACCTCAGCATCAATTTCTAGAAAGTTCAAGCACTGATATGTAAAATGTTAATGTATTTTGTGATTGGTGATTGAGTGATGTATGTAAAAGATCTCTGTGTTGATTGGCTGCCTTGTATCATATTGCTATATATTTGCATTGGATTTGCATTTCATTCATAAATGTATAATAAGATGCAATATATTTCTTGCTTCTTGGTCTTAGTATGAGTAGATAATGCAACAACTTCAACTGAAACAACATCAAGTTCAAAAAAATTAAAGCACTAATATATAAAATGTCAATGTATTTTGTGTTTGGTGATTGAGTGATGTATGTAAAAGATCTCTGTTTTGATTGGCTCTCTTGTACTGGGTCATGTTTAAAAAGCAGTCTTTATAACATCACTATAAATGACCAGGGCAGAAGGTTATATATATATATATTTATTTGTGTTTGTGTGTGTGTGTGACATCACAAAACCAGGTTGTTGGATCCTTTGGTAAGTTTTGGGACCTTAACAGGATAAAACAAGGAAAGTTCTGTCTTCAATTGAATCTGCCATTTAGGTCCATGGGTGAACCACAGCTGCTCTAAGGTCAGTTATGACTAGTCATGTCACTGCTGTTAGATTTACTATGCAAGTGTTTTCACGCAGTATCTACACTCTGTTATCAAATCATCATCTGTTTCCGCACTAATTTCATGGCTGGAGAAACTACGTTCTGAAACTACCAAGATCTTGTCACACCCATGTTCATCAAGTTCATCACATGGAAGCCATGGGAATATTAAGACACACAGGATGTAATATTCATCTCTATTTTAACACTTTCCACAACTGTGTTTAAGCCTTACAAGAATAAAAACTGAATAATTCTGTTATCATATTGCTATATATTTGCAATGGATTTGCATTTCATGCATAAATGTATAATAAGATACACTTGCATGTATTATTTTTACATTTTGGCTTTTACTCTGTGAGCACTGAGATGGGCTCTAACCCCCCCACACACACACACATTCCTGCAATCCTGGTTAGGAGAAGCGGAATATTTACATTCCGTATTGATGGGTTTGCACTTCTGGGTTCTGTTCCAAGGTCGAAATATGACAAACATGGAAAAACATCAAGGGTGGTTGTTCTTTCCAGATAAGGAGTCTGCATGAACAATATCTTTGAAAATCATGATAAAAGAACTCCTCTTCCACTCACAAACACAAACATGGTTTGGGAAAATTTGCCCTTTCCAAACAGTTCTGCCGTTTATTTCAATGGGTGTTGAGTGAGAGATGAAAGAGCAAAATGTAAGAAGAGGTCTCAAGATGTAAATACCATGGGGGACCAAGGAGGATTAAAATGCTCTACCTGAGTTTTTGGAGAACTTTAGAATTAAGTTCTAGCTTCCTCTTCAGCTTCTCCACACTTTTAGCTTTTCACTAAAAATGTGGAGAAGCTGAAGCTGGAAGTTAATTCTGCAATTCTGGAAGTTTTCCAGAAACTCAGGAGCCCAGCAGCAAAAACAGCATGGGGTTTCATACAGCCAGTACAATCGATACTGATAAACTGTGTACGGATGTTTGCTTCATTTCTGTGTGTGGATATGAATCTCAAAGCGATGAGATCGTTTAACAACCGGATGATTAGCCGGTGCTAATTGGTGGGGTATCTGGCTCCTATATTGTCCGTGCATTTCACAGCAGTGAGAAACACACCTGTAACTACAACACAGGTAATCAGCAGCAAGGCGGATTTGACATGCCAATCTATCTACAGCGTCTCCGGCCGGCTACAACAAACAGCCGCGCTCCAATCTGCCGCTCCATCCGCCACTATAAAACGCATACATTACTGACAGCTCCACACGGGAGGAGAGCTGGCCGGCTCCCAAACCTAATTGGACTTTTATTTGATGTTGGCTGCCAGACGCTGCCAGTCGCATTTCACGGCCTTTCTGCTGGCGCGGGGCCCGGAGCGCCAAGGTGCACCAGCCGCCCTGACCCGGTCATGCCAAGACCAAGTGTCGTCTGAACGCAGCAGATGTTTCTGAGTGCCAGAGCACTCGGAAGAAAGTCATTCACAGCAACAAGCTGGATGAGGCAAAATGGGATATTTCAAAAGTACTTTGGTAAAGAAAGAGACACTGTTCCCACTCTCTCTCCCCAAATGTAGCCAATCAGACAGTTTCCTCAGTTTGGCAACTATAGAAGCTAACAAGAAATTTAAACCCATACCTCACCAATTAGCTCAGCCTGTTTCATGTCCCTGGTCAAATTAAGGTGATCATATCATCTAAAATGGATCTAACTTTATAGAAATATACCGCTTACCTTTCCACAATTTCCGTTTACAGACGCCAAGCTACAAGTCCAATATTTCAATCTAAATTGCGACATGTGCAATAAATCTGGTGCAATATTGTGTGCAGCAACTAGGCATCTGAAGACTGTGTACACTGTTTACATTTATACACTGTTCACATTTATATATATATTTATAGTTTTATATTACTGTTATATTGTATAGTTTTTAGAGATTATGCTGCTTCTACCTTCTTATCTTATACTGTCCACTTTGCTGTTCCTTCCCTCCTGTGGGACTAATAAATACCAACACAATAGGGATGGGAATCGATAAGAAATTATTGATGTCAATGCCATTATCGATTCTTCTTATCAATCCGATTCCTTATCAGTTCCTAAACAGTGTTACAGGATGAGCCTGTTGCCTTAAGAAACTTTGCATTCTGGCTAACTGAGCCTCCAGGGAGGCTGGGAGATGTAGTCTTTCAGGAAGTGTTTGGAGTTTTACATGGCCGCTCTGTTTGTGAGAGATTCTCTGCCACTCTAATGTTATTTTTGGAGACAGTAAATAAATGCTCCTGTTCCGAGGGAGCCGCTCTGTGGCCGAGAGTAAGGAGCCAAAGACGCCTAGCAGCCCCTAAAGCCGAGGCTGAGAAGGCAACAACAGTAGAAAATTAATATTTTTTTGACTGATCATAATTTTGTGGACAGGTAATAAGACCTGGTTCGCTACATATTAACATTAAAAAGTTGGTCATAGCCCATTTTTTTAGCTTCAAAAGCAGCTGTTTTATTAATGCCAGAACTCAATCTTGTCCTTTACATGGTAAATATAAACACTTGAACAATAAATTATGCACTTATCTTCCTTTAAACAATAAATACTATGGCCCAAATATGAAAATATAATTATAAAAATGAATCAGTATTGATAATAAGTGGCACTGTAGTTAAAGTTCCCCTCGTCTATGGAAACCACGGAGCTTGCACTTGAGCGCTGAGAATCGAACACGTGGCATTCTTGAATTTTAATGCTGTGTTGAGACCTCAGATGTTTTAACATGTTGGTAGTGTTTCCACCCTTGCAAGTTAAAATGGCACTACACTGGTTACAAACGCAGCTGCGTTTTTTTTTTGTTTTTTTTTTGGTAAAATGCAGCCACGCCGCGGACCACTTTCTCCGCTACATGATCATTCGAGTCATGGAGTGTGACGTCATCACGCACGACACAGGAAAAAGTCAGAAAGAATTGTTGGAGGAACCGATAACGTCCGGAGGTAAACGATTCCGGTGCTTCGCAAAATTAGAACCGGTTCTAAATCGGAACCTGGTTTCGATTCCCACCCCTACAACACAATAACATCTAAATCCCTGTACAGTCTAATGGAGGTCAGCCTCACCCCTTTACTGTGATGTTATAAAGAATGTTTCACACCGAACTGGAACAAGGGTCATCGATCTTAAAGGTACGGTAACAAAATCAGCCTGGTGAGAGATGCTCATGCAGAAATGAAATACTTCTCTTTTTGGTACTCACAAATGTATTTCAGGGGGAACTAATAAAAACCAAGACTACTGGGCCATTTAAAGCCAATTTCCTTCAAAAGGCAAATTTCTTATTTTCCTATTTTTAATCTTTAATTAAACTGATGCGCTTTCCGGTTCCTAACATTGTGGTACTTCAGGTTATATAATTGTAATGATTTTTTTGTATTTATAAACATAAATGTATGTTGTAGAGCAGTGATCACTACATCTGGTCCTGGAGATCTACCTTACTGCCGTGTTGAGCTCCAACCTGCGTCTAGCATGCTGCCTTACTTAATGCTCTACCCAGTCAGGGGCTTCTGAAGAAGTTCATTCGTCAGAGCAGGTGTTGCAGATTGTGACTGGAGCTGGACTTCTCAGGGAGGTAGATCCTCAGGACCAGGGTTTGAGACCACTGGACTAGAGTTAACAGCTTTAGCTCCAATGCAAAACTAATAAAGCAAAGCTCAAACCTGTCCCGGCTGATTGAATACGTCTGAGGAAGAAACTTTGCATGTTTTTCTTATTGCTGTTTTTTTATATTCATCCTTACAGAGAAATGTGACAGACACCTGGCTGAGACTCCCCAGGGAAAACGTTGATTATCATTCCTAGAGGAATGGAATGAGAGAGTAAAGGATGTGGAAGAGTAAAGTGTTGGTGTATGCATGATAGAGAGCATGAGGCTAAAATGAGGAGCAGGTTCATCTACTATAAATGTGCAGAGACGTTTTTGTATTGTCTTTGCATCGGTTCTCATTCGGCACTCACAGAAAAGTCACTCCACTCTGCAGCTCAGCCGCAATCAGCACGACTAATGACTCTTGAACCTCCTATTTAAATTTTTGGGGGACTGTGAGATATCTCATTAAGGCTTGATTCACCTGGCCTTCTCGCTAATAATGAAAGTGTGTGTGTGTGTGTGTGTGTGCGACTGGGTGAGAGAAAAATAGAGATGTATGTTCAGACTTGGACCATGGAATTGCAAAATACGAAGGAAAGAAAGGAAAGAAAGAAAAAGAATGAATGATAGAAAGAAAGAGTGAAAAGAATGGGAGAATTAGGAATGATTGACTTGTATGGATATTTTACATTGATTTTAAATGTGTCAAAGTCTTTCATTCTGTATAGATAGATAGATAGATAGATAGATAGATAGATAGATTAAACATGGACATCTAAAGCATGTAATGGACACAGTAAAAACAATATTTTTACAGGGACTCTCTCAGTAAAGAGTCCTGGGTAGCTGCTGCTGTTCATCATCTGACACAAACCGTCTGGTTAAACTGCTGCTCGTATTCACAGTCAGTGACCGATTTAGAACTTCCAGAAGAGCTAGAGAAAGATGTTCCCTCACAAAACTGAAATCAGAACGTGACTGGCCACTTTCCTACTATGCTGGTGGTTTATCTGATCCAGTTAGTGGTGAATTCTTGTCAAAGCCAATCTAAGAGCTGACATCACGACTACTTGCACAAAATTGTGGACTCACTTGAGTATGACACAGCCGCTGCCAGTAGGGGGCGCCGTCCAGAACACTTGTATCCGGGTGCGTCTCCTTGGAATGCTCTCTGTGACGGCAGGAGGGCAGTTGGTCATGAACTGAGTATCGTCCTCATCTATGATCTGTGGACAGAGAAAATGGAAACATGTAATATTTTATCTGTGTTAGCAGATATGTGATATGTGATAATAAATATGTCCCAGTTGTGTGCCAGAAATGTAACGTTATCAAAGGTCAGTATTTCATCACTGCCACCTTCAGCAGAAAACAGGGGCTGCTTTTTTGGAGTCTGTTTGTGACCACAGGACCTCTGCTGACTAGACACTGTCATGTGCAAAAGTTTAAACACCCCAGGCAAATTACACGTTTAGTAAACACTTTCTGTTATTAGCTGTATTCAGTATACATAATCATAAAATATAAAATGGGACATCGAATTTCAAAGGGCTACGTGTAATATTTTACCTTTCCCCAGTGTGTTATATTTAGTATATGGTAAATGCGCATTAAAATGTACAGGAATGTATTTGCATTTGACTCTATTACATAGCTCTCAGTACAAAAAGGGTACTGACATGGTCAGAAAGGTTCATCAGGTTCAGTACAACCAAATGACCAGTACACCCCTCTCTCTCGCTATCTTGTGTGGAACCAAAGGCCCATCAGAGTAAAGTGGGTGGGAAGCTGTGGGGCTTCTGCCCTAAATGCATCCACACTTAATTGACTGGGCTTTTTACTGGAAGTTGCTTGTAAATTCTACAGCGTATTTGTTATTGGAAAAATGAGTCAAATCTTGACCTCAGAATCGAAAACCTGACCTGATCATTTGCATTTAACATCCCTGCAAAGTAGTGTGTGTGTGTATGTGTTTGTGTATGACTTTGTGTAAAACAGTATGTCTTATTGCTGAATGCTGAAAACAAAAATCCTCCTGCATCACAAACCTTAAAACTTAGCATCTGCCACGGCCTTCTAATACACAAATAATGGGAAGTGTCCAAATCCACAGTGCTGGCAACTCAATCAATACTTTTGAAAAATGATTAATACTTACACTCTTTCTAAAGTCCATTTATGTTCACATAAGCACTGAACCATGTGCATTTACTTGTTTATTGAATTAGGTAATGGCAGCTTTATGGGTCCTAAAATAATGGGGCCAACGTTTCTGCAAGCCAAGCCAAGCCAAGGTTGCAGGCTTACATTTGGCTCTCCTGCAGAGTGTGGGACAACCTCAGCCCTCGCAGTGCTCTGAAAAACAGGGGGAGGGGCTGGGAGTGTGTATAGCCTTTCTAATTATTACAGAAACTATAACACTACCATAACTTAATTCAATAAAGAAGTTAGATGCATGTGTTCCAGTGCTTATGTGAATATAAACGATTTTTGGAAAGTACTTGGGTAAGCATGCTCCCAGCACAGTGACCTGTGAGACTGCACTCATCCTCAGGTAGTCACTGGGAATAACGCAGAACCGCAAGCAGATAAGGATTCATTTAGACAAGCAGTCAAATCAGATTTGCACTTCCACATACCTGCCCATTAGATGCAATCACGTCTAACCAGGTGTTTTCAGTTCAGATTTGGGCCACAGTTATTCCAGCACATTGTCACACACTGCGAGCACGTACACCCCTTTAATCTAATCACGCACAGCAAATCTAATCTAAGCGCTTTAACTTGCTATTGCTAACTCGCCCAGATGTACGGCAACTCAAATCTGGAGGTAGTTTTCTTCTTATTGGTGATGAAATGGAGATATCAGAGGCAGGCCCGGGGCAGGAAATACATTCACTCTGGAAAACTGTAATTGATTAAGTCGTTGTAAGTGCTTAAGATTCTGTTTTTTCCCAGAACTATGCCAAAACTGTCCCGAGGCCCTGCATCAGCCGTCCCAAAGTGAAAGCGGACCAAACAGAATATGAAACTGCTTGTGTTCACGTTACTTTTGTGTTCGTTTCTCAGTGGTTTTTCAGTCAGAGCTTCAACGTTTATGCTGTCATGATGCAATATTGTGTTATGATGACTACATGCTTTTTAAGTCTGTAATTATGGATTGTTTACATTGACCGAGTGCCAGTCATTGATAAGAGCAACACAATCAGAAAGACAGGAATAATTATGTTCCTACATAATTAGAGAGGGAGAGAGAGAGAGAGAGAGAGAGAGAGAGAAATTCAAGCTATAACAATATTATTTATATAATATATACAGCTCTGGAAAAAATAAGAGACCACTGCAAAGATGTTCAGTTTCTCAGGTTTTATCTTTTAGAGGTGCAAGTATTGAATTGAACTGAGCAGCTCCAAATTAAAAAAAACATAATATTAAAGGAAATCAAAATAAGAGAAATGGTGCAGACCACATTACTTTACAGTGATTCGCCATTTATTTCTTTTTTGGGCCTCCAACTGCAAGGGGCTTTGGGGGGACTGGTCCGAGATCTCACTAATACTGGGCACAATTGACCACAGATGGAACCTTAGATGAGTATATAGCCCTTGAATGTGTACACATGACTAAATTAATAAAATAAATCTTTAATTGATTTCAATTTACCATGAAGAAACAACATCTGGTTTTTGTCCCATTTTCTGTTTCCAGTTATTACTGACTCAAAAAAAGATACCGCTGCAAGTCGAATAGTATGTTAGTGTTTAGTCTCCATTTGTGTTGTCCCAACTGTTTGGTGTTTCGCCTTTTAATGCAAATTGGTTTGAAAGAAAAAAGAAAAACTTTTCATTCAGATCTTACGAAAAAACTTTACACAAAATTGTAACACTGAAAACACAATAGGATTCACATGCATACTGATGAGGCTAATTGTGCTTATTTTATAGAACAACAAAGAAATAAAAGGATACAAACACTAATAAAAGTTTTTAACTGCTTTAGTGTTTGAGTATGAGGAGGACCAGAATGAGTCCAGTGGGCATGAGGGGGTTTTACTCTCTAACGACACCCCAGTAACTCCAACAAAACTGCTATGTATGGCTGAGTGTGCCTTTTTGCTTTCATTATATCTTCGTTTGCACTGTTTTTAATCAGGTGGTGTTGATCTGGAGGCTTTGAACAGGAAAACAACAAAATAACATCTCCATATGGTCTGTACCTCACATGCTGTGAACATGTACAGTATAGTCGGAGATTACGTAACTCAACATGCTCCAGATGGCCTGTGTATGAAGTGCAGGTTTGTTCCGATTCCCCAGGTGCCAGTAAGAACCCCAGATCCAGACAGGACCTTGTCAATCCCTCCTAAAGTGAAAGAAAACCATAGTGGCTGGTGGTCTACAAGCTGCACGGAATGTCCCCCATGTGCCCCGTCTTTACATTAAATTTACGCTTTTCCACTGGGCACAAGGAACAGTGTCATACTGCGAACAAATGTTTTTCCATTACAAATAAAACGACCCCTACCTGAGCCATACCTGAGCTACTGACTGCATCACTTCTTTTCGATCGGTCAACATGTTGTCAAGAGGCCATTGTTTTTCACTTACAACAATGGAGATAGAAACTAATAACTAAGAAGTCGACAAAGTACTACTGTCTGTTTGGGCTGAAGATACATTTCAGTGTCAGTTTTCTATGACATTAACATATTTATCTTTGTGTGAGAAACACAACGGTGAGCCAGGACATCACTAACAAGTTATCTGGGTTCGGTTTTCATCATACGGATAAAGAATGCAGAGAAAAAATTAAAGAACATTAATAATGAAAGACCACAATAACAAAAGCAGCTCTGGCAGAGATACACTGGAACATCAAAACCTGATACAACTTCAGTACCATCACAGTACAGTTTAGATACAGAACGGTTCCTGT
>JBBPCX010000032.1:11450081-11467049 GCA_037974365.1 Hydrocynus forskahlii | reverse complement strand
TCAGAGTTTACTGATACACTCTGGGTTCTGAGGGTAAACACCAGTTCTAGACTGTTTTACACCGGTTATATTTACTGTAATCAGATTTTGGTTCTAAGGGTTAATGCAGTGCGACAGATAATTCAGTACAGCATCCGGAAGGTGTTACCTGCATGAGTCATTGGTTTTGAATTCGAATGCACACAAAACACCCTCACGAAGCTCAGGCTAAGGCATTATTGAGCGCTCTGATAAAAGTTTTCACAGGTGAACGCTGCTGCACTTGCTAACTCTGCTGCTCTACATCACCTGCTGAGGCTGGAGGTGGGCTTTCCACACTGTTAGGCTGAGCGTAAATCTCACCCAGAGCTTTAAGGTGCAGTTCTACAGGCCTGCACTGACAGCTCCTGCTAAGGAAACCAGCGTTTGCAGAGTATTTCATGTTCAATGCCAAAAAACATTACTCATCCTGGTGGAGGGAACATGCACAGAAAGCAGCAAGGGTGCTCTGGCATATACATACGGCCTTGGCAGCATTCAGTTCAGGAATAATGTTGTAGTGTCGGGGGTAAAAAGGAGAAAAATCAAGGTACTTTTGAACAAATTAATTCATAATGGTCTTACAAGTTCTGTCAGAAATTTTGTGGAATTTGTTGCTGGAATTTGTTTCATTCCTCTCAGGAAAGGAGCAGACTAGGGGTGATGAAGTGAATGGAGTGAATTATGAATACATCTCAACCATTCATCTTCAGACTTTCTACAGCGAACAACAATAACAGTGTTACAAAGCATTATTATGCATATAGTATAATGTATTAGTGGTATAAAGTATATTGTATATGTTGTGTATTGTATATAATATATCTAGACACTATGTGTCTGTGTGTACATTCTACTTTAAATATATATTATTTTTTGAGGTGCTGCGCTTTGAATTTAGTATTATTGTGTGCAATGACAATAAAGAAATTCAACTCAATTCAGTTCAGTCCAGAAGAAGCCCTTGGATGGCACAAGTATCCATTATAAGGAGGTTCAATCCTCAACAGGGCCTCAGTCATCCATGACAACAAACCCACAACAGCATAACCAGGCTTGAGGATAGCTGCATCATGATAAAGCAGCAAGTGCCAGAAACCTCTACGCTCTGTGGTTTCATGTAATGGGGGAGACTTAGCTATTGAATGGGAACCGGCTACAAATAAAGCCCTGTCCCAAAAGGTGCCCTAAGACATATGTTCCTTCACAAAGACTGGCGGTAGGATTAAAAGTGTATTTGGCTCAGGGCTCAATGTGCAGTCCCATATTTAGTAAGATGATGTAATCGGTACTCATCTTTTAAACAAGCTAATTTCATCTATAGTACCATTTATATTTTGTGCATAACTCAAATTAAATCAATGAACCGGTGCATGTCAACTCACACCTTAATATCTTCTTGCTT
Organism: Hydrocynus forskahlii; assembly: GCA_037974365.1. Classification (NCBI taxonomy): domain Eukaryota; kingdom Metazoa; phylum Chordata; class Actinopteri; order Characiformes; family Alestidae; genus Hydrocynus; species Hydrocynus forskahlii. The sequence goes on along the minus strand of JBBPCX010000032.1, from coordinate 11,465,626 downwards.
ATCTCTCAATTACTTTTGGATTAGTGGCTACTGCTGTGTCCAAAGGCTGCATTAAGGCACGTTTTATAGACATACAATAACCATGCTGTACCTAAACCGTACTGCAATGACACGGAAGTTCACAAAGCCCCACAATTTGATTTTCCAGTGTCGAACCAGCAGAAAGTTTTTCTGGCCGCTTTTGTTATTGTGGTGTTTTATTTTTTATAGTTTTGTTTGAGTTACATTTTTTCTCAGCATTCTTTAAACCTAACCTAATCCAGCTAACTTGTAAGCGATATCCTGGCACCCTTCATGTTTCTTACAGAAATAAAGAATTTGTTAGCATCATAGAAAACAGTTATAGTTTTGAATCTCAATTGTCGTTTTTTGTGCAGACAGTAAAAATACAGCGGCCTCTTTCCATGTTGTGATGACATTTCGACCAATCACAAAGCAGTGAGCAGCTCGGGTCTGACTCGGGTTGCTTTATTTGTAATGGAAACGGTCCTTTGTGCCCATGGAAAAATGCCGTTAGAGATAAATAGGGGGTGCTCATAAGCATCCTTAAAACTAGAAACGGGACCCTGCAGCCTTGTTATCCTGGGATACAAGTGCTCCAAGTGAACCATTCGTGACAGCGCTTCTCTTCATTATATTTCCAGGACAAAAAAATCAATCTTTGTGTAAACTCTCATACAACCTTAATTTATATATCCAAACATAATGCTAAATGCATTTGCATCCACCTGCTTTATCTCCTTTACTGGGGCTTTGACCGAGAGTATTGACTTGATCTGAACCGAGTCAATAAACACTGATAAATGTGACAGGTGGGCGACTCAAGCTGTAAGGTGAGTAAACATGTTTCGGCGAAGACATCCAATTGGTAAACAAACTAATCCAACTTATAAGGTCAGAAAGAACACTGCAAAGGATTGGGTGTCATCTCAAGCAGTACAGCATCAGCTACTGTAGCGCCAGCTGAAAGATGAGGGAAACACTTCTCGGTGGCCATGAAAGACATGAGTGCACTGCAGTAAAATTACAAGAAGGTGTGCTGCATCTGGTACTTTTTCTTAATGGAATAATTCAATTCATGTGGCAGAGATTGCACAAACATAGCCAGAGACTGTTAAGCAAGCATCTTTCCAGCAAGCTATCAGACATAAGCGTCATGTCTGAGTCACCATGGCGGGTGTCCAGCAGCTTTTACTTTTACTGTGGCGTGGAGCAGAGCCTGCAGTCAGGATTTAAAAGCCCAGAGAGGAGTGTGTTATAGTTCACTGCTCTAATTATTGCAGATTCATGTAATTCCTTATTAAAAACACAGCGCTCCACTCCATCTATCCTACCTCTCCCCTCTCAATAATTCTTCCCCTCTTTCCCCGGAGCTCCAGCCCTGCCTTTCACTGCCCAGCTCTGCATCAAGTAAACTATCCTGAAGCAACACAAGGTCAGATTCAGCCTCTCGTTCAATACACCTGCATTGATGAACCACAGCAGCTGATGCATAAAATCCCACAAATCTGGTTTTGTTTATCATTCTTTCTTTTTTCCTTATTCTTTCTTTCTATCTTGCATTCTTTCTTTCATTCTGCCATTTTTCATCCTCTCATTATTTCTGTTTTTCTTTGCTTCTTTCCTATTCTTTCTTTCTTTTTCTTTTTCTTTCTTTTGTCTTTTTCTTTCTTTCATTCTTGTCTTTTCATTCTTTCTTTCATTCATTCTATCATTTTTCATATTTTTTCTTGCTTTTCTGTTTTCTTTCTTCATTATATCACTCTTTCATTAATTCATTAATTCATTCATTCTTTCTTTCTTTCTTTCTTTCTCTCATTATTTCATTCTTTCTTACTCTCATTTCATTCTTTCTTTCTTTTCTCTCTCTTTCATCCATTATTTCTTTCCTTCTATCATTTTTCTATCTTTCTTTTTTCTTTCTTTCTTTTCTTCTTCACACCATCTGTGTGTCTGTTGACCAGTAATTGCAAATTCATGACGCCTGTTCGTGTTTGTGTTGTGTGTTTCTGGATGTAAACCAGTTATGATTCAAATACGTCCATCTGGACAATCTATGGAGCACTGGACCAGTAACACTCAGTCATTAGTACTATTTATTCCATGTGAAATTGTATTTAACCATTGTTTCTTCACAGTTAAATTTAAATCCTTTTAATTCAAAATTCATCCAAAGGCAGGATTGGTTTAGATTTGGTTTCAAATGAATATACAAATATATATGTATTGTCTCAGTTTAATGTATAAATGACTATATGACTTATAAGACCTGGGGTAGGTGGCAGCAACAAAATCACACGCAGACCCCGTGGGCCCCACACGACCGCCCCCGATGCGGCCAGGGCGGCCCTCGTGGATCCCCTGTGTCCGCTCTCCAGAGGCTTCGATGTCCGTTGCCCCTCTGCATCCTCCGAGGCGAAGCCTTGTCATCCTCCGGGGCGGTGGCCCCTTCACGTCCTCTGGAGTGCAGCTCCCTTCGGGGAACCCCTCCATGTACTCCGGGGCAGAGACCCCCTCAGGAAGTCCGTTGTGGGGCCCACTCATCTCTTCAACACCGCCCTACAAAATCCATGTGAGACCACCCCCCCAAGGGCACAATACCAGAGCGCCAAGGGGGCCCCGGACCACTCCAGGGCGGTGGTGGTCCAAACAGCCACTGGTCCAGGACCGACGTCAGTAGAACATCAAGGGCTGGAGCTTCAGGACTTGGGATTAGGACGAGGGATGTAGATGCAGGACTTGGACCTGGGACTAGGGCTGCAGCTTCTGGACTGGGACTTGTGACGAGGGCTGCTTGGGTATTGGGGTGAGAATGGGACACAGGCGCGGATGTAGTAAGGTGATAGTAATGGTAGACCGACATCAGGGTTTCTCCCAGTGGAGACTAAATACCCATGCACATTAACAGCATGACAAATGGGGACAAATACTTAACACAAAACCACCAGCCAGCTGTGTCCACTCACAGGGGCTCCAACCGGGGGATTGACTCCATTTTCAAAACAAAAGTCCGAAAAAATGGCGGCCTCCAGCGGCCCGAGACATGAGAGTAATGTAATGAGGTAACAGCTGAACAGTACACTAAAATACCCTCCTTTTAATGTTAAAATGTGCTCTGATCCTTTCAGAGCAGGGGTGTATTCACACTATTGACAGAAATCACTCGCTCACACAAATGTTGACATAAAGACTGAAAGATCAGATCTGAGCAGGAAAATGAAGCTGAGTAATCTGGCCTGAGATCAGAGGCATACAAACTGAACTACTCTGGTCTCTGTTATTAGGAAAATTGTGTTTTGCTCCCTGACGAGAAGGACTGGGATACAAACAAGCAAACACCAGGCATGATGAAGGACGGAGGCCTTTTACGGACCACTGAAAAAATCAGGACGGCAGGCCTGGTTCCTTTAAGAAAACCCAAAATCCGGTTCCATGTTGTTACCTCAGGGAATCTGAGACTTCCCATGTCTGAGATACTTAAAAGAGCAAAGTCGGTCCTTTCTGCTTCTCACGGTGAGATGAAAAGGCCGTGGATTTAGAAAACAGCATTTGTTGACACAGATTTCTGCTTGAGCTCCATGGAGTGTGTTGGTTTAACCTAAAACCTGAAAGAGTCAGAGCTGCTGCAGGGACAGCACGCGAATCAGGGAGTGTGAAAAAAACTCCGAGTTTAATTATTCATCGGCGAGAAGTTTTCCCTCATATGCATCTCCCAGAGTGAGCCCGAGCAACCGCTGCCAAACCAGACTTAAATGAGGGTAATATCAACCAACATTCTGGAGAGAAGTAAGGCTGGGGGCAGCAATGATCAGGGATATTTTGTTCACGATTATTCCGTCCCTAAATGGCCTATTTCTCCAGAAACTGCTGACCCAGCGGTTACTGCCCAGCCGGCGAGCACGATCCAGTCGGGACTAAAACCCAAACCTTGCGGACGCTGCTTTGAAATGACACGCACTTGGCAAATCAAGCCGTAATGGAGCGAGGTAACATGCCGGGGAAGCGGGCCTCGTGAAAAGAGCTGCTGCATTGTGCTCTTTCCCCAAGGCCTCGCTTCTCAACAATGTTTTCAGCAAAGCCGTCTCCAGCATCCTCTCAAAACCATCTTGTTTACCCAGCTTTAATTAAGTCAAAATCCCTGCGTACTGTCTGCAAAGAACCCTCTAACAAATTCATCTGAGAAGGGAGAGAGGTGGCCGCGGCGCGGGCTCTCAGTCTCACACTGAAAGACACAGCCTGTCAGTCACACACACAAAGTGGAAACTCCATCCAGAAAGACTTCCACCAGGTTTAGTGACAGGACTGGGGGCGCAGACAGCAGATACAGTGACAGTATATGACTGGGAGGAGGAAACATCGCCACAGCAGAGAGACAAGAGAGAGAGAGAAGGGGGGAGCAGAATGGGAGAAAAAAGAGGGAGAGAGAGTATATATGAGAGTGTGCATGCATGTGTGTGTGTGAGAGGGAGAGAGAGAGAGAGAAAATGGGAAAGGGAAAGACAAAATGGAAGAAAGAAAACCAAAAAGAGAAATATGTGTAAAATTTGACAGAGTGAGAGAGAGGGAGAGGGAGAGAGAGAGAGGTGGGAAAAGGGGAGACAGAATAGGGAAAGAGAGAGAAAGAGAGACAGCCAGAAAGAGAATGAGAAAGTGAGCGAAAGGAGAGAGAGTAAGAGAGAACATAAGAGAAAGTGAGAGAGAGGGAATGAGAGACAAAAAAAAGACCATAAGAGAAAGTGTGTGTGTGTGTGTGTGTGTGTGTGTGTGAGAATGAGAGAGAGAGATGAGTAATAACATAAATACTGTACATTCACAACAAAAATACTGCATTGTATTGCTTTAATCCAGCAGATTGCTGTAAGAATGGTGTACATTTAGCCAAAAACAGGACCAGCTTCTTGTCAAAGTTAAAATTCTGGATTTCATGATTATTAGCACATTGTAAAAATGAGCTGTGTACTGTGTTCAGTTCTGGCTCTGAATACCGTTATCGTGGGGGTGGAGCTTTCCACTGTATCTTTTTTGTCATTTTTTTTATTAATTTGCTCTTATTTCTTTGTCGACAGCCCAATTCTTTGTTACACCACTTTATCTCTACCCCAGTCTCAGCCCCCAAGCCTTCACCAACATGTAGACAAGGAGTCCAGAATCTGTAGTAAGTTAAGCTGGCTCAGCTGTCAAGACTTTCCCAGCTGCATTCTGATTGGCTGGCTGCACTTCAGCATATGTCTGTCAAAAGTTCATGCACAGCACAGGTTTTTCCCACTTCTCCATTTATCTCATAAACTAGATTTTTTTTTCTTGTTAAACACTGGAAAGTTGTTGAATGAACAACTATGCATGAAAATATATCAAATAAAACAAGTTTCCTTTGTGTCAGACATGCACTTAAGATGAAAGAATCTGTAACAGTGCAGGTCTGACTCCTATTAACTGGTTGTGTGGTGATGCAAATTCTAGACTGTCCTTTAACTTTAAATGCACTCGTTAACTGTTCCAGCACTTAATAGCTCATTAAATATCAAACAGCGGTCTGGTGATTTTATGATTTGAATTATATTAGGCAGCTTTTTTATAGGTCAGTAGTCATGAATTTAAAAAATGACATTTTCTGGCTAATTAAGGTACTCAAATGGTAAATGTATCTGTTACCAAAGCATATTGACTGTATGCTTAATAATAATAATGATAACAATAATGCATTTTATTTATAGGTGCCTATCAAGGCACTCAAGGATGCCTTACAAGAATAACAATAAACAAAATATGTAAAGTTTTAAAGGTGTGTTTTAAACAAATCGCTGTTGTGGCTCCATAGGCGAGCAGCAACTTGGCGGTAGGCTCTAAACCCCATGGCTTAGTGAATATTAAGTTTTTATAAAATTGTGTTTTCATGAAATGGACTGCTTAAAATGGGTTTCAGTGACTGAGTAGTTGCACAGTGTCATCAAGAATGGTGTAAAACATGACACCACAGGACCCTGGAGTGATGAATCGTGATTTACTTTTAGTCTGTCTGATAGATGAATCTGGATTTGGTGGATACCAGGAGAACCCTACCCAATGAAATACTTAGAATCAACAATAAAGCAATTACGCTTAGGGCATTTGGCAGGCATCCTTATCCAGAGTGACTTCCAATCATTAGTTACAGGTGCAGTGCCCCTGGAGCAACTGAGGGTTAGGTATATTACTCGGGAACCCATAGGAAGTGAGATTTGAACCTGCAAATGTGATCATCAGGTTAATGGGCAAGTGTTTTACCCCCTTTGGGTTGGCAGTAGACTAGGGAATAGTAGCCCCTCCACCAGGGATGGAAGGATAGATACTTTTTGCCCCCCCCCCAAGATAAGCCAAATGCCCACCCACACATGTTGTTCTGGTCACACCTCTGCCCTCCACTGAAGAAAGTTTGGTGGCAGGGGGATAATAGCAAGGAAATCGCCAAACTGAGCTGGACACCGACCCGTCATGACTGATGTAAAGATTGAAGAAAGTGATACAAATTAGCATAGAACATTCTATGGAGAAGCAAAATGGTACAATATGGCATCATTCAAAGAACTCAGCACCTTTTTTTTAAGTGTACACCACTAAAACTGTCCCTCTCAGATAAACTGCACTTAAAGCTTTCATGTTTGAGGAGAAAATCAAACCCTACTCTCACTCTGAAAAAATGAAAAGCTTTACAGGTGTTTCTGTCCATCCTTGTCTGTCCTTCACTGTGAGAAGATGATTCAGTGGTGTGTGAAGTGTAGCTGCCCAAAAAGCCATTACTGAGAAAACAAAGCAGAGACAAGAAGAACTTCTGCACTAAAACCTCAAAACTGAATACATTTTGAGTTCTTTAGTAACATAAGGCAATTGAAGCAATAAACTATGGCACTTTCTTTGAACCATGTCTTCAACCATCGTTTAAGCATGGTGGGGATCAAGTTTCATGATGTATAACAACATCTGCAGCTGAGAATTAGTTTTTCACTGAAAGTATCATGAATGCTGACAAGTACAACTGTGAATTTGAACACATCATGCAGAACCCTCTGAAAGAAATTAATTCTACAGCACGATAACGAACCCACACACACTGCTGAGAAGATCAAGAAGTATTTTTCAAGCTAAGAAGCTGCTGGTGTTCTCAAAACAATGGCCACCCCAGAGCCCAGACATCAATATCACTGAATGTGTTTGGGATTAACTTGGGTGGTAAGAAGCGCAAAAAATGCTTAAGACTGAACTTTGAAGGAGCTGACAAGAAGCGTGGAAAATATCCCTGCAGATTTCTGCAGAAAAACTAAAAAAAGCTTCTCTTCTGAAGAGTATCCTCAGTAAATAATGAAAATATCCTTAATTTTTTAGGCTTCTGTGTAGTTTTGTGCTAAATGTTTTTCACCCTTTTTTCCTGACACTGAAATTCTTAGCACTTGTTGTGTTTGGAATTTAAATAAAAGAAAGGGTGGCCTTTAATGTAAGTATTGCATTGTAACTGTGGTTAGGTAACGTAAGTAGTTAATGCAACTGTAATAACTATAGTAATGTAAAGAATGTAATGTATTGATACAATACTACTAATTACTGTAGTATTGTATAAGTACTTAATGTTAGCAATGCAGAGTAACTGTAGACAGTACAGTACACTAAAATATCCTTCTTTTGACATTAAAATGTGCTCTGATCCTCTGATCCGATGCAGAGTTACTGAAAAGTATCCTCAGTAAATATTGAAACATACAATTATTCTTAGTTTTTTAGGCCTCTGTGCAGTTTTCTGTTAAATATATTTTCACCTTTTCACATGGCCTCTGACTTTGTAATGTACTGTAATGTAATATCATGTAAATGTAGTAACTCATACTGTAAGTAATGCAGTGTAACTGTAGAAACTATAGTAATGTGAGTAGTTACCTACTTACAGTTCTATAGTTACTGCAGTTACATTACATTGCTTAGATTAACCACTTACAATGCATTACTTTACTACAAGTAATGTTACTTAACTGTAGTGCGTACAGTGACATAAGTAGTTCATCTAAGTAATGCAGTCTAATTGTTAACAACTTTACTACATTATTAACTACAGTATTAACATTACTATAGTTACTAAAGTTATAGAAACTACTTACATTATGTACAGTAATGTACAGTATAGATTACCTACAGTAATGTAAGCAGTTATATAGGTAATATAATGTCACTGTAGTGCCTATAGAAATGCAAATTATGTAATGTAAGTTCAGGAACTATAGTAATGAAAGTAACTGTAGTTATGTAAGTTGCTGATGTACTACAGTTAATTAGCTCTGCTATTTAGCAATTTCCTCCGGAATCAATAAAGTATTCTGAGTCTGATGAAACTGTTAGCACCAGTATTAAAATGTTATTTCCCACGTCACCCAGCTGGGTGGTCTTGTGGTTAGGGCGTTGCCCCTGCAATCAGAAGGTTGTGAGTTTGAATCCCAACACTGCTAGTGTCATCACTGAGGTGCCCTTGAGCAAGGTCCTGTCCCCACACACTGCTCCCCACGCGCCCCTCGTTGGTGAATGGGTTAGAGAAAGAATTTCACGTTCGCACTGTGCTGTGGCGTGTTCACGTGTGACTATAAGAAGCCACTTTACTTTAGTCTTCTGTTTCTTGGGGGGCTGAAGGTATACGGTGTTTCCATTGTCCTTCAGTGCAATACAGTTCTCCATTCAGTTCTAAACTAATCTGCCTGATCGAACCTTTTTTCTCTCTCTCTTTTAAGGTTGTGTCAAGGGCTCACACTTTTGATTGAATTCCAACTATAGACAACATCCCATTAGCTTTTTTTTGTACAAAAATGCATGAAGCAGAAAACGTTACAATACCGGAGTGTTTTCTCCCCCACTTTGTTGGACCCACCATACCTTCATGAATCAATAGAGAAACAATTTTTCTCCTCTCTAGACCGATGTAGGCCCGTAACATTATTGCTTTTCCTCGTATTATATTTCCCCATATCAGCCCCGGAGCAGACAGCAGCTAGAGTATGAAAGAATTATACGACCTCTAAGGAATTTGCAAAAATCAATACCGTATTGAGCTATGATTAATAAATGTTTTAATGTTCTGACCTTGAGAAATGCCAGGTTGAGTTTTGGAAGAAGCAAACCATTTCAGTGTCTTTGGCTGAAGAAACTATTTCTCCAGGTGTGTAACGTCTACAGCGCCCTGTTACACTGAACTGCATAAGAGAGAGCATTGTGTCTTACTGGTACTCGCTTAAAACAGCCATTTTAGATGCAGAACAAATGAGCAGCAGAAGCTGAGAAACTGCAGCTCGGTTCCTCTAGCTATGACCTCGCCTGAATGGCATTCGTTTAACATGCTAACTCCAGTTAGTCTTTTTGGGAGGCTGTGTAGCATCAAGTGCTCTGTGTGTTATGAAATAAAGAGCTGCCGTTTGCTGGCGTGGCCTTGGCCTCACAGAGACAGTCTCCTTCACATTTGGGCCGCTTCCTCCCCGTCTCCCAGTTCGTGGAAGCGGAGGCTCAGTCTCGGACCTGGTAATTGTTGCCTGGGTACACCTGTGTCCTTGACAGTTTCACAGTAAACAACATTATGATTTCTCCTCTTGCCATTTTCACAATTGCCTGAATGCTGAACCCTTTCGCTCTTGTCTCTTCACTTTTGTTCTCGCCCCCCCTCCCTCCCCTGAAGTCTCCTTTTTCAGCCTCAGAGAAAGGGGCTCTATTCGACTCGCCTATATCCATCAAGAGAAAACTATCTCGTTATTAGGTGTATTTAGGTGTATCTGGAATAGCACAGTCCCTGATAGCGGGGTGAGAGAGATGTGAAAAGGGGGAGATAGAAATGGAGAAAGAGAGAAAGCGTGACAGAGTATGTGCAAGAGTGTAACAGACAGAGAGGGGTGGTTGGAAAAAGAGAGACAAAATAATAAAAAGAAAGAGTGTGTAAGAGTGAAAACTGGGTGTAAGAGTGATAGAAAGAGAGCGATGGAAAGAGAGATGGAGAGGGACAGAGAGAGAAAGGAGGGAAAGGGGGACCAGAATGAGAGAAAAAAGGGAGAGAGAGAACATGTGACAGTGTGTACGTGAGAGAGATGGGAAAAGGAGAAATAGAAAGGGAGAAAGAAAGAAAAAGAGTGAGAGGGTATGTGTAAGAGTGTGACAGAGAGAGAGAGAGAGAGAGAGAGAGAGAGAGAGAGAGAGAGCGGTGGGAAAATGGCAAACAGAATGAAAGAAAAGGAAGGGAGAGAGAGAGTATGTGTGAGAGTGTGTGAGTGAGAGAGAGAGAGAGAGAGAGAGATAGAGGAAGAGAGAGGTGGGAAAAGGGGAGGCAGAATGGAAGAAAGAAAGCGTGAGAGAGTATGTATAGAGCAGGAGTGTCAAACCTGTCCAGAAAGGGCCGCTGTGGGTGCAGGTTCTCGTTCCAACCAAGAAGAAGCCACACCTGAGTAACTGAAAACCAAGACCAACTGATTACAGAGGTGGAATCAGGTGTGCCTCCCGCTTGGTTGGAACGAAAACCTTTCTGGACAGGTTTGGGCACCCCTGGTATAGAATATGTGTAAGACTGACTGAGAGAGAGAGTGAGAGAGAGAGAGGGAGAGAGAGATTATATTATGCAGAAATGTGTAAAGACGGATAAGGGAATCAGTTTGGAGACTATAAATAGTCTTTTATCAGTGGAGAATATTTAAACATGACAGGCTGTTAACAAATCCTCAGAATTGTCGGCAGGAGTTTGTAAAATTGTACTTATAGTCTCTTAAAATGGCCCACACATGACAAAACGAGTGCACACTGTGTACACACGTACTGTTTCTTTATTTCCTGCCCCCCCCCCAAAAAAAAATATTCTGGCAGAGCTCCATTAGTCACTCTCCCAGTGCCCTTCTTTGACTGGCAGAGGGAGGAGACTGATTTATTTACCAAAGGTCAGTTTGCTCATCCCGCCATTGTGCCTGAGAATGATCCCCCACAGCTGTGTATGCTTAATTACCATGGCAACACATCTCAGCCTGGTCCAGTCAGGCGACGGCATGTGCCCAGCTGCAATAACAGAATGAAATTAGAAACGTCAATCAGCGGAGCAGAGGAGGAGGGAGGAGAGGTGCTGAGGTCACTCCGCGGGCCCCCAGAGAGTGTGTTAGGCACTGAGCGGGTGGAATTTGGCTCGATTTCCTGTCGCCACTCCCTCATCACTTTACTTTATCAGGGAAGTTGGATTTCCAACGAGGATCTCACAGCTCGTAAACACAGATAAACAAGAAAATAATGACTTCCGCTTCGGCCTTCTGAACCGAGATCGAATGGCCAGAATGGCAGTGAAGGCGATTGGCTGTATCTAATCTGATCTGCTACACCCACGGTATCGTGCTTTACTGTGATAACGACATATCATGTCATATATAAACATTTCGTGTGTGTAGTGTGTGTTCGTTGTTTGTGAGTGTGTGTGTGTGTGTGTGTAGTGTGTGTTTGCTGTTTGTGTAGTGTGTGTTTGTTGTTTGTGTGTATGTGTGTGTGTGTGTATATATATATATATATATATAGATAGATAGATAGATAGATATAGATATAGATATTAGGACATTAACAGAAAAGCCGATTTGACGTCAGAAGCACAAGTCGACTAGCCCTGAGAGAAGTCGACAAGTCGTCTGTTTTTTTTTTCCTCTCTCTGTGTCTGTGCTTGTGTACACAATGCAATCTTTGCCTCTGATTGGCTGATGCTGACACGCGTTCCTTGACTTAACCAATTATTATAGTCACTCCATAAAAAGTGAGCAGGACCCTTAACACAGCAGCAGAGGCAGTAGGTGACAGACACACATCACATGTGTGGAGATCCTTCACTCTAGACACACAAACAACACAGTGACCGCACAATCTGCAAGTCGGTGTTAAAGTACAGTAACAGTACTGGCGTTTTTCACGGCATCTGAAACGGCACCGCTAGCTAACATGGGTGATGCTGTAGTGCAGAGTGTCATCCAGTCCAGAGGAGCAGAACAGCTTTACAGAAAAGTCTCTGACTGATAAGAAATAACAGCAGATCACAGCTCTGCTTTTTAAGTTCATCGTTAAAGATGTGAGGCCTTTGGCTACAGTACAAGGCAAAGGCTAATGTTACAGAGAACTTCAATAAAAGTGTATGTATATATATATATATATACACACACATATATATATACACATATATATACATTTTATATACTTGTCCAATCCCAGAGCTGCTGTAGCCTAAATTGCTGAAGAAGTTCATGCTGGCTCTGACAGAATGGCATCAGAACACACAGTCCATCACAGCACGCTGCAAATGGAGCTGCACAGCTCAGAGTGACCATGACAAAGAGTTCAAGGTGTAGACTCAGACATTCCCCAGATCTCAATCCAATCAAGCATCTGTGGGATATGCTGGACAAAAGATGCCCCTCTCTCTCTCTCTCTCGCTCTATTTATTAGAAAGTTAATTTAATACAGTAAATTGTAATAGTATTAAATTATGACACAGATGGTCTGCAGGACTGGAGCTGGAATGACTCTAAATCAGTTGCATGTGTAAATGAGGCCAGTGGTGCAAATGTTCACCAACACACAGGAAAAGATGTCATGTTTAACCTTGCCTGTAAAGTTACTTTTTCTGTGATTCTATGAGTGTTACAAAAAGCATGTGTTTGAACTAGCTATGCCAGTTCCACTATAGAAATATCTACACATTTCATATCACACATGTTATCGTGTTTCATTAATTTATTACCCATGCTGTTCACTGTGTGGAGTCAGATACTTTTTCATTTCATCTACGGGCTGTTATTAGTATATGTAAATGATCTCTGGTCTGATTGGCTGCCTTGTGCTTTCAATAAGCTTTCTGGGCTGAAACACTTCTTATAACTTTAATGTGAATGGGTGGGGCCAAACTGCTGTAGGCTAAATGGTCAGATACATGTAAATGTATTAGTTTTAGAAGTGGAAAAAAAGTTAAATTTGTTGAACTATTCTGAATAACTGAATAGTAAGCCTGGTTTAAGGGGTTAATATATGAGTATTTCGACATGGGTTGACAAGTCACACTTTTGCAGTATGAAATAACCATATTTTCCTCTGCACATCAATGCTAAGCTAAACCTCGGTCCACCACTGACGTTGACTTAAACTTAAATCCCTTACACTCTGGGACAGTGACTGATGGGCTTAGATGAGATAAGTCCCTTACACGGTGATAAGGAGGCTAACTTTCTAAGATTACACACACATCTCTGTAAATAAAGTCTCATCATGTATTCCACCTCTTGACTGTCTACCAACCCCACTGAAAAAAATGCAAAAATGAAAACAGATGAATGAAAGAGAATGGCGGATATTAAATGCAGCCCTCAACATCAAACCTGTGAGTGAAAAACCACCTCTGCCCTCAGAGTCACAGCCGCACTGAATGATAATGGAGAAGTTATGAAAGCCGCTGAGCAGATGCATGTGAATGTACAGTTCTAATGCTGCTGCAGCGCATTAGCGTGCCTGACCCCTTCCCTGGGCAAGGTAAAAGAAAGATCCGTCTTTTCATATCAATCATATTCATATTCATATAAATCTTTACAAATACTGTAAGAAGCAACATCCACACATTCAGAGGTTTGCCCTCTTATGAGGTTCCATCCATCCATTATGTGAGCCACTTGTCCTTAACCAGGGTCACGGTGCTGCCACTGCTATCAGACTCTTCAACTCCTCCCTGTGTCACACACCCACACAATAATCTGTGCAAAAATCTGATGTTACTTATCGGGTTTAAATCATCATCATTATACGCATTATTATCTTGTTATTGCGTGCCATAGTTTTACCACGAGAAATATAATTATGCTAAATCATTATCATACTTTACAATCTTATTATTATGTGTAATACCATATGAAATATCTTTACTTACGTCAGTATCTATTACTGATCTCTATGACACGCAATAATGGACTCACAACACTAGAGTATTTCTGCAGAGCTTTTATTTTACTTTTATTTATATAGTACAGTTAATAGTTAATTTATATTGCTCCTGTCTCTGTGTCTCTGTGTGTCTGTGCAGTCGCAATACAGGCAATTTTTAAAATTGTGATTCTGCTGTCTTTGACACTCTGGACTAGTCCCCAGTCCCTCACAGGTCAGACACTCACCTAATTTAACATCTAAATATCACCTGATGTGCATGTCTTTGGACTGAGGGAGAAAACTTGAGTTCCCCACTGAGACAAGGGAGAACATATAAAATCCATCAGCCACCCGGCCAGGAATCAAACCCATGACCTTCTTGCTGTGAGGAAACAGCACTTCCCCGCACACTATCATGCTGCCTCTCATGAGATTTGATAAAACTAATTCTTAGTTTGGTGAAGCTGTCCAACTGAAGTCCACCAGCATCAGGGGCTGAGCCCATCCATAGACATGGGGAGGTTAATAATAATAAATAAATAGCATTTCCACAAGAAAATGTGAAGTGTGATTGCACGGTACTTGGAGAATTTGGAGACATGCAAACTGTCACAGTGCTGAACGTGAAAGACTGATTATCTGGATGCCCAAATGTGACATGACGGAAGAGCCCAATCGTGAGATGCACGAGGAGGCTGGTTTATCACGCAGTCAGTCTGAGAACGCTCCGCACGAGGAGTAAGGATTCCCACCAAAGGAAACCGCGTTCTCACACACACACAGAGAGGGTAAGAGCGAGAGAGAGACTCTGGCGAGTCGGTTTACTCACGGTACTGTAGAGTGGGACACGTAGTTGGGGCATGAACTCCAATGTCTGTGTGCAGGGAAACCCAGGCTTCCTGTTTATATAGTCTAGACGCGAGTCATTTCCGAGACCGATTGATGTCACGTGCTCTGGTGTGTGTGACAGTACGGCCCAGGTTGGGAGGACACCCGATGATGGTAGTCCAGGATGAAGCGTCCGGGGACCCAGGACCGTTCTTCCGGGCGTAGCCTTCCCAGTCGACGAGGTACTGGGTGCCACGACCACGGCGTCGCGAGTCCAGGATCTGTCGCAGCGGAGGAGCAGGAGCCTGGGGAAACAGAGGAGAGAAGAAGACAGGTTTAAATTGTGACATATGGAACACTGGATGAATCCGGAGTTGGCTCGGAGGATGGAATTCTGAGCTCTGGTCCAGACCTTCCGGCACCTGCGGACCAACTGTTGGGCAGAGGGTACATCCACGTCCGGTTCCTGATGTTCGAACATGGACGGGTAGTACCCACAGCATACCTCGAAAGGGCTCAGTCCGGTAGCGGAGGACTTCAGGGGATTGTTCGACAGTTCAGCCCAAACGAGGTAGCGTGCCCAGGAGCGCTGTCGATCCGCCATGAAGCAACGGAGAAAGCGCTCCAGCTGTTGGTTGGCCCGCTCCGTCTGACCATTCGTCTGAGGGTGGTATCCTGAGGAGAGACTGGTGGAGACATTGATCAGACAGCAGAAGGCTCACCAGGACTTGGCCGTGAACTGGGGCCCTCTGTCCGAGACGATGTCCTGGGGGAACCCATGCAAGCGGACTACGTGCTCGATG